>JAPQRN010000009.1:17214821-17229079 GCA_037367275.1 Coranthus polyacanthus
AGATGTATTTCATGTCAATAGATGTATTTCATATTAATAGATGTATTTCATGTTAACAGATGTATTTCATATATTTCTTATTAACAGATGTATTTCATATTAATAGATGTATTTCATTTTAATAGATGTATTTCATGTCAATAGATGTATTTCATATTAATAGATGTATTTCATGTTAACAGATGTATTTCATATATTTCATATTAACAGATGTATTTCATGTTTATAGATGTATTTCATATTAACAGATATATTTCATATTAATAGATGTATTTTTCATTAACAGATATATTTCATGTTAACAGATGTATTTCATATTAATAGATGTATGTTAATGCTCATTTTGGCTAACTTCGACTACTGTCAGCTACATTCGGCTACCTACATTCAAGTCACTTCAGCTAAGTTCAGTTAACTTCAACTAACTCCAGCTGAGTTCAGCTAAATTCAGCTCATTCAAATTTGCAGAGATTGCAAATTTTTCTAGTTATCATTCCTCTTCCACTTTCCGTACGCTTTTTGAACCTCTACTACTCCTACAAACTTTGTGCTATTAAAGCTATTCAAATATCAAAATGTTCAGCAAATTAAGAACATTCTGGCTATTACTTTTCACATTTCTACTTTTTGTACTTTTTAAAATATTATGCTTTTCCCAAAAAATGTTTCCCATTCACATCAATGATGTGATGATGACAACAACATCAAAGACGAAAGAACATCAATGACGTGATGATGACAACAACATCAAAGACGAAAGAACATCAATGACGTGATGATGACAACAACATCAAAGACGTAACAAGGCAAATTACGTCAAAGGTGAAAATAGATCAAAAGAACATCAGAGATGTAATGATGACAACAACATCATAGATGAAATAACATGAAAGATGTAATGATGATATTGTTGTCATCATTACATCTTTGATGTCATTTGCATCTTGTTACGTCTTTGATCTTTGAATTCCTGTGATTGGTCTGAAAATCTGAACTATCAAAAAAAAGTGTTTTTACACTGTACATGAACCGAACCATGGTTCAGTTTGATCCAGAACGAGACCATCTCTATTGACCAAAGACCGGCTGTTTGGCCTGCACTGTGGTCCGGGGGTAGGGTTCACACCTGGTTCGGATCAAATTGGAAAGTCCAGACCAAATGTGAAAGCACCCTAAATCTGATAATGCATATCTCTGTGATTAAAGGGAAGTAAAAACAGTTCATATTACACTTTTCTGTACTGAAACTACAGCTACAAGAAGTTCTGCATCTTGTCCAGTCCAGAAACTCATTGTATGTACTTTGTCGGGGTCTGCATATTCAGGTTCAAGGTTCACTTTAACCTTAACTGTTGTATTCATCTTTAAGATTTTGGTGTGAAAGCTGTGCATCTTTTCAGGGGATAAAACTTTTTAAACTTCTAGTACGATCCTGAAGGTAAATTTTAGGTTTCCAGTTCAACTTCTGAGGCATTCAGAAAAGCCAAATCATCAGTGCTCTCAGTTTGTGAGGTGGAATCCATTAGTGGATTTTTAACCACTGTGTCTGTGAAGTTATATACTGTAAGTGAGACATGGTGGGGAAGTGTTAGTCACAAGCCAAACATAATTCTCTTCTCACAAACATAGAGGTAGACCTGCTGATGATGTGCTGACTGCGCTGATACCTGACAACACGATGTTGTACCTGTTTGTCTGCTGCCTTCATACTCACATTGAAGCTTATGTAACAATCGCAGCATGAGGCTGATGGCAGCACTCCTTCTAGTGTCAGTGCTGATTCATTTATTCTACAATAAAAAAAAATAAACATGCACAGCTCCCAGCAGCACAGTACAGTACAGTATGAGAGAGTCTGCCTACATTACAAGAGGCACAGGTAGTGATGATTCTATGTTGGACTATCACCTGATTCCAAAGGTAAAATTGGCTTGACAAGAAATTTCTAGAAACTTTTATCATGGTTTTTGGAGGTAAAACTCCAACTCACTGCACTGGTTCACTCTCACTGCTTTCATGGCATCTTTATTCCACTGACACCTGCGTAGCATCAACCATATAGAGACATATTTAAAGACTAGCTGGTCAACATAGTGGACTGCTTCTAATTTTTCCTTACTTACACTTCTGTCTTGCTATCTTGAGTGCAAAAGTGCAATCACACTGACAATTATGGCATGAGTACGGTCAAAATGTTGATTGTGGAACAGTGGACACTTTTCCCCCTCGATGGTCGCCATCTTCGCTATGTCACAGAAAGGTAGGGATCACCAATATGTGAAAATAGCTAATAGCCTTAGCTTTGTTGCCACTAAACTACTTTAGCAATTACATGACAACAAAAGTTGGTGATAATGCTTGTAAAATCAAGTAAAAGAACAAATATCGAAACATTCTGCAGGTGTTTTATCTGACAATGTAAACAGAATAAACCCTAAAGACAACATTTAAATACATATACAATAATACTGCCATATCATTAACACTCTATATCCCAGCCCTAAATGTAAGTAAAGTATCCAAAATACATATTTCTTTCTTAGTTTACTCTCATACCTTTACATTAGATATTTTTGACAAAAAATACTTGCATAACTAATGGATAATCAAAATAGCTGCAGATTGTCAAAGTTTATATTTTAAGGGTGCTTTGTAAAGAGTTCTGCTGTGTTCAGACCAAACAGGAAGCCAACTTTCGCCTTGCACTACTCACAAATATGGCTGCTGGAGTATTTGGAGTATTTTGTAAAGCACGAATATTCACCCTTAACAACCAGTAGATGCTAACACTATAGTAGCTAACACTAGTGCTAATGTGTTTCATAGTAAAGTACAACCGCTAACAGGAATCACTTCATAGATACATATTTTAAGGACTTATCATATTGTCCTACAATTTGCTCACTTTTCTCCATAGAAGTTGAATCATAGAGCTCCAGATGAACACAAACGGCAAAAATAATCCCAAGTGCTGGGGGGTTGTATCGGAACAGTTGACAGGTTGTAGTGGCAAACTTTACAGATACTAGCTAAAATCCTCTGCTGGTTCTGTCATCCAGTTACGTAAAATTGTTCTGAAATTTGTGCCATTATGTTTAGAGTTCAGTTTCATATCCCTTGTTTTATTTACAGTTGTGTTAGATTAGCAACATTGTAACAGCACGAGTAAAGAATTGATTGAATTGATGACGATCCCCATGATGCCCAGAGATAGGTGAATGCATGGAGAGATGCTCTGCGTGTTGTCAAAAGGAAAACGACATCTGAAAAGGAGTAATCTGTCTGTAATGACAGAGATAGAAGAGATAGTTCACTCTCCTTAACACCTAAACTTTATATTATTGATTATTATTGATTTATTGATTGATTGATATTATTATTGATCAATTCTGATTAGCTTTTTGCAAAATGGCAAATTTTTCGCTTGAGTTGAAACATTTTCTATTCATGCCGCCCAACGTGAATTTGTGTATTTTCGTGTATTTGCCTTGACTTTGTATGCAGTTGTGCCATGCAAAATATTTGCTGAATGCGCAGCTCCAGTTAGTTGGAGCATAGAAACTACAAAGGAATCTTGTAAGATAAGTAGAAACAAAAAGATTCAGTTAAAATTGGCGATACATTTGTACTCCTTTGTTGTTGTACTGCTGTATACTAACGAAAAGCATCATCCACTTCAGAACAAAAAAATTCTATATCTGTGTCATCTTTCAAAGCCCCTCATCAGTTTACAGACTGACTTTAGTGCAGCAGCTCATGCCAACTTCTGCTATTTTCTTGCTGTTTTCAGGTTTCTGTGGCAGGCCCAACAACATTCAGCGAAGGTGACCTTTACCGCTGCCCCCCCACCAACCCATCCCAACCCTGCCAGAGCCGGGCTGCTCTGCTCATTAGAGGGGCTTTTTACCTCTCAAACACCTGCCACCATTCACAGGCAAACAACAAAAAACTTCAGCATCAACCTCCACACCTCTGTCAACACACTTCAACTTGCCTGCCACACAGCCCTGCACACACACATACACACCACCTCAGTAATGCTAATTTTACTGGTGTGTGTGCATGTTTGTGTGATGGGAGTGAGAATGACAGCTCCATTTGGTTGCATATTACGAATGCATTACTCACTGTACAGACAGATGGCTGTTTGGGGAAGAAAGCTGGGGTTTTTACGGGAGGAAGGTGTAAGATGGAGGGTTTCTGTTGTCAGTAATTAAACAGGATATCTGCACAGTGGTCACTGACACTTATATCACACTTTGATTATCTAATACTGTATGTGATTATGTCATTACTTCACACATAAGCCTTGAAATGTCCATAAGATGCTCAGATCATTGCTTCTTCCGCTCAGACACAAAGAGCAGCTGTGGGTATTACATAATCCTATACAGCGCAAAGCTTGGCAGTAATTATAGTTATAGATTTGCATAAATCATACAATATGTCTAGGTTATTAGTCATATTTAAAGAGTCAGCGTGGGTGCTTTTATACTCAGTCGATCTCCTTTTGTTCTCATCCTACCAACTTACACTTGAATGAATAACCCTGTGCCTGAATAAAATACCATTCAGGAGCAACACGTTTTCTAAAAGATGTCCCTTCAACTCAACAACTTTTCTTCTGTATGCAGCATTTCTGTGTGCTATAGGAAACTATTTCCTGATTCTGTCACAGCGGTTATATTCGAAAAACAAAAACAAACACAACCACACCTCCGCAAAACTCTACAGGAATGTTGTAGAAGCAAAACACAGCCGAAGCGCAAGCCACCTCATTCACAAACTTCCTCCTCTCATGATTGAGAAGGATAGAGTCTAGTGTTTTTTAAAGAATATCTTCCATACTTACATGAGGCTACGAAAAAAAAGAAAAATAACATTTGAAAACCTAAATCAGTGACCCTATTCCATAAAAAAAATCCTTCTGAAAGGTAAAAGAAAAAAACTTTACTATTTTACTGTATTATGCATAAAAAACAATACACTGTAACTCTGACAACTGAATAGTGATTCACTGCATCAAAAGCTTTCTGTAAATCAAACAAAATCATGCCAACAAAATTTCCTCATCAAGATTTTATCTGATAAAATAAAAACAGCCAGAAACATGTTCATTCTAGCTGACAAACATAGCCTGCCAATCTAGCTGTCCATCTTGTTAAGTGCCAGTTAGGACTGTCTGTCATTCTCAGTCGCCCCAAATTCACATGTTACAGTGTTTTATTGAAAAAGGAAAGTTCAGATTTTATTTGCTTCTTAAAGCAAATTCACTTGACTGGCTGCCAAGTTAACGCAGTGTGTGAACTACACTGTGGATTTTGAGGGAGCTTACTTTTTTCACTTTTGGTGGTCAGAAACATTGATGAAGCACTTGATTTATAATTTTTCCTATTAATTAGAATATGAATAATAATACTAAGAACACAGATGGACAGTAGCTGCTGCTGTTCATCTTTCAACACCACAGAAGCATGGAGAGCAGTGATGATAAAGAGAGATGCTGTTTATTGCACTAATAACAGCACTTTATTGCTGATAGATTGTATACTCTAAAAGTATTTTATTTTCTGTTTTACAAAGGCAAGAAGGAAAATCAAGTACATTTTGTCGGCAGTTTCTATTTTTTATGGCTTTTTGTTTGTGGATTTCAAAGTGAAAATCACTTTTCTATTTTCATTCCTGTTGTTGTTGTTGAAAGTTCAGCCAGAAATGACAGATGCATTTATAAAGCAGTGATTTAGCATCCATCATTACTATTCCCAATAACATGGTTTCCTTACCAGTCTTAGGCACAGCACCCAAACCAATTTGGGCAGCACCTAAGCTAAAATAATTGTTGGACCTCAGTAGACTTTAGGCTTTTTGAATGTGGTGTAGTTTTCATCTGCTCCAGCTTTTTCAAATTTTTGTATACACATATGGTAATACTAATGGTCCAAAATGATGTGAAATTGTATATTTTTTCCTGGAAAAAATGCAAAATTCTGTTCCACAGGCCCTCTGAAAACCTGGAGAGAAAAAAAGATGCTACTTTAATGTTTAAAATTTGTTTAAAATTGTACAGAAAAAGCATAATCTCCCTTGCAATTTTTATGGCAGTTAAATATAAAACATTGGTCTAGTCTGTGGGCCTTTTGTATTCCCGTTGCCATTACAAAGACAATTTTAAGTTGTGTAGCTCAGCTGTGCATATGGAATAGCAGGTGAGGTCAGTTTTCTATTCAACAGTAAAACAGCAGCTCAAGGTGAGTGTGTTCTTGATGATCCATATGTAAGAGGTATAATTAGGTATCCCACATGCTGCTTAACAGTACACCTCAGCCTCGTGAAGCTACAGCATTACCATCAGAATACCAATGACCATCTGCATTAATACCTGCCGCCTGTTTTCAGAGGACTATAATAGTTGGCGGCATTTTTTTCAAATTGCGCCCAAGTCTTTTTAGTAGCTACAAACTACATTACATTAAACAGAGCTATGGTAACCTTGCATATGGTTCATCTGAAACCATCTCTTATTCCCTTAGTCTGGTAAAAGCAATGAAAAATAAAAGCAACGTGAGAAAGGGACACTGAGATAGAGACACAAACATTACAAACGGTGGTGCAAGAGATGCATCCAAGTTGCATTAGATCTTGTTAAATTCATTTTCGTCTGACCACACATTGTGTCTTCATGTCCCAAGGCGTAGAGAGGTCCGATTTTGCATATCAATTCAGTACCTATGAGCCAGGACCAGGGCTAGACCCCCTACATTCTGCAAACAGGCCACTCATTATAACCCTGTATTACAGGCCATAACCTCTGGCATACTGTCACAGCAATCTGCCTCGCACCACCATAAATCAACTCCAGCGATGCCCCCATTATCAGTTCATGTCAATGAGAACAGACAAGGCTTGGATGTCGAAGACTGTGGTATGTATGTATATCAGATTCATTGGAGATGGGACTCAAAACGAAAGGGCGGGGGTTGATTCGGTCACAGGCGCTGTTGCTCTCAGCTCGGAGATAATTCACTTAATATGCATCTTCTGTCTTATTTGCTTCATCTCCCTCACTGTCGTCAGATTGGCCTAGTTTGACTGCAGCTGCAACATTGTTAACCTCTCCAACCCTGGCCATTCCTTCCACTGCATTGAACCTTGGGGTTACAGAAATAGGTCAAGCAGTTCATTGGAGTCTGTCTCAAATTGAAGTGAAATATGAGGCTGAAGTACCACAAGGAGTACAATCACTCCAGCTCCTTCAAAGAGGTATTTATGGCAGAGCTCTGCTTATAGAGGACTGTTTTTAGAATGCTGTCAGTTTGCCAAGGCATGGCTATATTTTCTTTTACTCACTGTATTTATGGCTTGAGGCTAGTTCAACTTTCCCTACCTTTTTTGTTAAGTTACAAATGGAAGTTCTCAGTCTTTTGATTAATGCCATGCCATCTCTTATCTTTATGGTTCGGCCACATCCAGACGAGGTGAAACCAGAAAACAGCTCCTAAAATTAGCTGTATGCAGCTAACACTAAAAGTCCTCATCAGGGGCCAAAAAACACTGTCGACCTGCTCCATTGGTCATCGTGGTGCTGCATCATTGGTCCTCAGCCAAGCAGGTGTCAGGCCGGCCTTGGGGGCTCTATCCACGGTCCAGCAGAGCCAATCCATCTGCTACAAATTGACAAGCCGTGAGTGCACTGCTCGGTCCCTGTATAAATCCCCATTAGGCTCGGATGCTACCTGTCTCACTCTGTTATTGACTCCTTATTGGGTGCTGGCTCCAAAACAATATCAATCTAATTTGGGGTTATGAGGACTAATATCAGCTGCAGCCTCCTAAACCTAGATCCAATGTATTCTGTATCCAGCAGGCCCAGGTTTCTGACACAGATTGCTCCCCTGTGTCAATACTAGTTGGAGAGTTTGCTCTGGTGTGCAGCAAGCTGCCAGGACAGGAACTAAATCTGTATCAGCCACCATCAACTCATTACAATTAGTTGTACTCACTCAATAGCCTTCAAATAACATTTATCGATGTAAAATTGCAAATTAACAAACTGTTAGAGGCAATAGGATTATATTTGCATCTGATGTGACTTATTTTATGATTACAATACAAAGGTTTTACATTATCTGAGGACAGACTGTGGCTATAGTCTTACTTTTGGCCTGCCACAATCACATAAGAAAAGTGCTTTAATTATGGACAGTGAACAATGCATCACTTCATTTGCACCCTATCTACACCCTATAACAGTTTAACTCATGTTCATAACTTGCTGATATTGAACTTTCACTGCAATATTTACATGCTTCTCATAATAACATAAAAGGCCTCTAATGTGATTTGCACCACTGCTTCGGTAAAACATCTGTGCAAAACTAGACTTAACACACAGTCAGACAGACAGCAGCTAAACCCATTTTAAGTCCTTCATGGTGTACAGTGCACCATCAAATCTAAAATCCAAACACTGGCTGTTTGTAAACTCTTGTAAACAGTAAAAAAAGCCTAACACTCACCTGGTGAAAGTTATGATGGTGACAAAGATGCTGCAGTAGCACAAGGAAGAACACACAGGACAAAGATGCGGATATTAGAGACTTTCTCCAGCCAAAACTTGCTGAACTTGTCCAAGGTAATTAAAGCATCTACAGCCCGTTTTACTGCTGAGTATTTCAGCCCTTACAGTGGAGCTGAGAATGAGGGCTTTCGTGACATTGTAAATACTACAGATCCCACTGGTACACAATACCAAGTAGACAGTATTTCTGCCAGAATTGTGCATCACAGTAAAAAACAAAGTTAAACAAGAACTGTCAAATGCAACAACCAATACCTGGATGTCATGTGCATGGACAATCAAAGACAGTACATCTCTCCAGACTGGGAGTAATTAACATTTATGTTATGAAGAACTGTAGCAGATTGCATCACATCGAACTGAACCAAACAGAACCAAATCATTCTGTATTAAAACTGAATCTTATCATAGCACGATGTATCTAGATGCGTATCGTATTGTCTTACAAGGGACTGATGCACACCCCTACTCACTAGCCTAGCAATATTAATGCAACAAACACTTTCTGGTAATGGCACTGCATATCAGTGGAGTCCATCTAGTTAAATATCTTGTAATGCGTGACCTTCTGATATCAATCACTCGTACGATATGCAAACCTAAGCAACTTCAAGATACCCCGTTATAATACCGACAGTGGTGTACTGTGATCACTACAGCAATCTGACAACTTTGAAAATTTAACTGGATTCGTTTGAGTGGCACAGGCTTGACTTAAAAAAAAAAAAAAATCTGAATAGCTCAGATACATGCACTCTTTAATAAACAACTAGTGAGATATAATAACAGGATAAAGAATACAAGATTAGAAAAAGGAAAAAAAAACTGAAGAGATAAAACTTCCTCTATACATCAGAGACTGTGAGGAATGTGTTGGCCAAAAAAAAGCCAATTAAGAAAAGCGGAGGAAATTGTTGATGTGTTGTTGTGGAAAGGTACTCTAGTTTGTTAGAGGGCCTGTAAAATGTCAGATTCTGACATTCAAAGGTCATCTGAGCATGTCAGCACATTTGATTTGAGCTTAACATACTGCATAGTCTCTAGATGATATGGAGCTGTGAGAGAGCTGGAACAAAGTGTCAATCAAACAGCTGACCTCTTTAACAGTTCTGTATCATCAAAAAGTTTGTTAAGTTCACTCATCTACAAATACAGCCCTGCAGTGTTGAATAGCATGGAATATATTTTTATGTGAAGTGAACCCACAGAGAGAAGTGAGAGAAACTGTAGCACCGTGTAAGAGATGTGCAGTCCCTGTGGTGCTGAGTTTGAGCAGCTTTCCCCAACAGATTTGCCTTGACTAAACACTATTCTCAGAATCCTTCCTCACCTGGGAGTGTTGGTCTTCCCCACAGGGAGTTACTGGCTTTTAAATGAGATGCCTGAATCCTCACCTTAGTAGAGATCAAGCACAGAATAGACCGCTCACATGTTATGGGCTGAAAGGCTTTGACGACGCACAGAAAGCTGTGCATTTCTGCTGGTTTATGCAGTCTGAATGTTGTACTCAGGTAAAGCTGCTGGGTATACGCTGCAGGTCAGGCAAAGTTTAAATGGAAAAAAAGTAATACTTTTCAACAAAACATTCTAATTTCCTCTCAGTTATTGAAATCAAATTTTTTCACCACTGTTAACACCTCAGACACAACACTGTCAACTTCCTTTGCACCATAGTGGCATCAGTGTTTTGGCAATATGTCAAAGGTGATTTAAACAAAATGATCTGCATGGCTAAATTCCTCAGGGTGTAAGTGTGAACATATCTTTTTATCATTTGTATAACTGCAGCTTTTTCTGTGCTCTGGACTAAAACTAGACTGGAACAGTGCGCAAATCAAACTCACTACTGGAGGCAAAAGTACTGCTAAGAAAAAAATCCTTTCTTTTTGATCTTGATTGTTACGGTGCCTTAGAAATGGTCTTGTTCCTCTGATTAGTTTCAGTTACCTTGTCTCAGTTTCTTTGCATTGATGAAGTAGATATTTGAAGTCACATAGGGACATGGCTCTGTTCATCCAAAACTATGGTTCAGACAGAAACATTTAAGGATTTAATATGAAAGCCATGCATTTTGGTACCATAAAAATTATTCCCATAAATGTCTGCTGCTGGGAGTCCCACAGTCAAAAAAATAACAAAAGATATAGTAGATGATGTTGTGAAGTAGCGTGGGATCATGGGAGTTGACCAATGAAAATCTGACATGGCTAAGACAGAAATCATGTTTACAATGATTTTTTTTTAATGTATTTGTAAGTTTTATTCATATTTAGGCACAATAAGTCATGTATATTCATGCTATACCATTTCATTCTGATGAAACAGCTGCAAGTTAAACATTAAATGTTAGCATATGTAAATTGGATATGATGACACTGACAGGTGACAAAATGAAATAGGCTGTTCCACGGAATAACATTGCATTCCATTAACATTACAAAATAAGCATTTTATTGTGGAAATGTTAGATATTATAGCTTTAAGGATGAATAATTATAGTGTTAGTGCACCTCTGTACTTTAAGAAAGCCTATGAAAGTCATTCAAGTCATACATTTTTCTTTATTAAATATTTATATGGTTGTTTTTGCTTTTAAGTTAAACTTGTTCTATATACATTGTCTTTATATATTATTATACATTGTTCCTATGAGGCTGATTAAAAAAACAGGTTTATAGGGACGTTAATTGCTAATTGTGCTTATGATGGCATGGTTAACTATAACAGTGAGTATGGCAGATGTTATGCCTACTTAGAATCTCCATGTTAGCATTATCATTGTGAGCATGCTAGCATTGGCATTTAACTGAAACATGATTATGTCTAACCAGCGGTTGGGCCATTGAGATACCAGTGTATTTATACTTAAATCATATTGCTGTTTATATTATGTATGTGCAACAAACAACTGGCTTTACCAGCAGAAACCTACATTCTCTGTGAATCTAATTAAACATAAAACATCCAAGGACAAATTAATATTTTGTTTTTTTTTGTTGGATTTACATACTAATAGATGAAGAAATATTGACAGACTGTGCACTAAACATCCCCGCAGCATCAGTAAGGGCCTGTCACCAGAGATGCTTTTGTGAGGCTCTTTAAAACCCTCCATTTGAAACAAAAGGCCTGGTTTTATAAGACTGAGCTTTACTGCAACAATAAATTTAGAGGTCAGAAATAGGATACACTGTCAGCTGGAGATCCAGTCATCTGCAGTTCCTGTGAAATAAACAACGTATAAAACCACTCTCCAGCTGGATTCATACTTATCTGTTAGTGTGTGGTCTTGCCATAGATCCCAAGGACAAAGATAGTACAGGACTTCACCTGTTGATTATTGGAGCATCATCACAACACTACATGTTGTTTTGTTCTGCAGTGTCACACTGCGCTCTGATTTCATTGTACCTGAAGTATGCATGTATACAGTTTTCACTAAAGCTACTGAGTCTATAATTCCAAACTTCATGACCTTGTAACTTCACTGATGGCTGAACTCACAATCATTCTGGAATAGGTGGGAAAAACTTCCCAGCTCATTTGTATTTCTTTAAACCAATCACAATTATCTCGGCTGGGTGGTTTGCAGCAACGGTGCCTTTGCGAAGAGTGTCAGGGACGTGAGGGGGACTTTAAAAACAGTAACACACAGATAGTGGATGGGGAAGAGATGGCAGGCTTATCCCAACTACTTCCTGTGAGTCAGACCACTTCTGCTTCATTAATCAGTTGCACCTTAAGCTGTTGCTTGGGTTTTTTTTTATTTTGTTTCTTGCTGCAAAAGGATTGTTGAAGTAGGTTGTTGTCATGTCAGTCTCCATTTGTTTACATCTCTTTCCCCATGAGATTATGTAAGATCACATGAGATGATGCATTGCTTCGTCTGGCACGATAATCTTAATAATATCCTGTAGTGTGTGCTTGTTTCAGCTTCAAAAGAAGAACATATGTGAAGGTTTCTTCTTATGGGTGATGCAATTTCAGCACAAGTTAGTGCTGAACCCTAACTGATGCAACACTTTTCTACAAAATCTACAGGAACAATACGCATCACTTTACCTCATAAAAGGCAGAGGTAACTATTGTTTGAGAATCATTATCCAAAAGCCTTTATCTTACTCAGACAAACCTCTGTGAGGATCCATATTGAGACATCCCTACATCCTATTGTCATCACACACATATTAATCATTTAGCCTCAAATCAATATCAGCAATCTTACCTGGTATGAGTGGTTTGGTTACAGTTCTACCTGTCATTCAGCATAATGTGCTTTATTGTGATAACACTATTTTCATCTCTCCCACTTGATGCTGTGAGGAAGCAGAAATTAATAGGATTTGAACACTTTGATTGTTCCTCATTTGTCTTTGAAAATAGCCCATGGACTGGTAAAAAAAACACCTTTCCCTCTGCATTTGTCCTACTGTGTGACATCAAGTCTATTAAACAGTAATTGTTGCAGTGGTTGTAAAACATGCTCAGTGAGCACCAACAGACAGGGATTACTGTGTGCAGTTATATCCCCTGTCTGCTTATACATCTGCTTCCTCTCCTGCCCTAATACACTTTACACCTGTGATGACTGATTCTAATAAAATCTGATTCTACATTTTATGGGTGTGTAAATCTCTGAAAGATGCATGTGGTTGCATAAAAGACCTGCATTTGTTTCTTGTGTGTTTGTGTTCCAAGTATATAGATATCCTATGCTACAAATGTGGCATTATTTGTCTGATCGATACACCATTACCAAACCTGGCTGATAGTGCTCAGAGCACAGCCATTAGTCATCAGCTCAACCGTGAACGAGTGAGGATGTTATAAAATTAGACACATTTACATGAGATGATTGACAATGTCACTGTGCATGTTTTGTCTGTGCTGCATATTCATGCAAATTACCATTATCTGGCTGCGCCCTCAATCCATTATCACCTATGAAACTGCACAGCAGCTCATTACTGTTTGCCGCTACCAGAGACAGCAAACCCACTGAGCATTTAGAGAATCTTTATATGAGTCCATTTTTCTCTCACAGCTCCCACTGCCACTCCTGTTCTATATAAGTGACCTCAAGGTCATCTCTATAAATGCAGGTATGGTTACGTTTGATTGGAAATATTGATCGGGCTCTTATTGTTGTTGCATAACGTAATGACGGTGCATGAAGTGTAACCAGAATGACTGAGTGGTAGTATTGTGGGAGGCTTATCAACCTGAACAAAAGCAGAGCTTGTGGGAAATCTATAAGCAGATTTTTTCAGCTATGTGTTCAGCGTCACATAAATGAACTGATTAATCATTAGAGATCAATATCTGTGGATTCAGTGTGGAGTTTTCTTGTCTTACTCAGTCATTTATCATTGTTTTCATCCTGGCTGTGGCAGCGCCTCAGGCAAGTCAAGACAGCTTCTGTTCAGGGGGAATGAAACAGCTGATGAAGGTGATTCAGAAATGGTTTATGTTGTTCAATGCTGATTAAATAATTTTGGACATACAATTAATTTACATATAGTTGTGCTATACATATCGATTTTATTTAAAAAAGAAAAAAATATTTTTTTTGCTTGTATTTGCAAATATTTTGCAAATCCTTTATCCATCCATCCATCCATTATCTGCCGCTTATCCGGGGCCGGGTCGCGGAGGCAGCAGTCTAAGCAGGGAAGCCCAG
>JAPQRN010000009.1:17229950-17244879 GCA_037367275.1 Coranthus polyacanthus
CGGACAACATAGCTCCCAGGATCATTCGGGCACTCAAACTCCCCCACCACGGTAAGGTAGCAGTTCAGGGGGGAGCAAATCCTTTATCTTCAGATAAACATGTGGTTACACTCACATAACTTCAAATGTTCAAAGTTCAACCCTGACTATAGGGATGGGTCGTGAGAGAGTCATGAAATTATAAAACATTTCCCTTGTTTTTACTGGCAGCAGATGTGTGTTTTCATATAATGGCAGTAAGGAAAATAGTTGACAGGCCTGTGCATAGATATATATGCAGAGACACCACATTGGTCGCTGGATTGTATGTCAATGCATCTGCCATAATGTAGCGATGAAGTCTGCCCTGTAAACATACAGAAGTAAACAGTGGAGGTTTTTCTGGATAAAAAAGAACCCCCATCAGTGCCCATTAATGAAGGATTTTTACCCCATTACCCATTTACTTGTTTGTGTTTTTGTATCTTTCTGAAGGGATCAATGTGGCACCTGTGGGCCTGTACACACATATCATTCTACACTGCATTCACTTGACTGGACGGAGGGCAGGTTGGTGTTTGTGTGTGGCTGGAGCCTCAGGAGAGTTAAACACCTGTAGCTTGGAAATCTGATTAGAAGAGAGAATTGGTCCATGGGTCTGATATCGCCTTTTCTGGCTCCGACGTTTGTTTTTGCTTCATTGTGTTTTCACTAAGTCAAAGAAAATACTTTTACACTTTTAAAAAACAAACAAAAAACTTTAGACGCTGAGCCAAAGTAGTGAACAATGTTTATTGCTCGAGCTGGACACGGCAACAGCGAGGTGAGGGTCTGGCGCCCAGTGAGTGAACCTATACACCAAGACCACCTAAACTGAGACCAAGTTATGACTAAGACCAGAGTGTATCAAGACTGAGACAAGACCAAGACTTTGATGGGTCCAGACTAAGACCAAGGCAGGGCAAGACCAAGACCAGACTAAATACACAAGGGCAAGGGCATTACGGTAACCAAAGAATTCAAGTATTACAGATTGATATGATATAAGCAGTAACATGGTTCCCTTTGCCAGTGAGTAGCAGAATGAGGTAGCCTGTTTAAAACCAAATCAAGAATTGGCAAAATATTTTACACTTAAAAAAAATGTTTTAAAGATTTTAGTAATGATGTCAACAAATAAATCAGAAAAAGCACCAGAAATTTCATGAAATCCCTATATAGCTTGACTGGTCCTGATATAAAATCCGAGACCTGTCTTAAGACCAAGACCAGTCTTGAATACTACACCACTACCATACACACACCTGCTCCTCTGTTTGGACCAGCCTAAAATCATACAGTGCTCTACACATCACGTTATTTGTGTCGACCCATGTTGGTGACATTAATGCACCAAAAAAATGTTTGACAACCACCATTATACAACAAAAGAAGAACATGTTACTACCAGACACTGGTAAAACATGTGGCACTATGACATTACATGCTGCTGTATATTATCCTACATATCAAACCATTTCATGATTCCAAAAACTAAGTGAAAAACTGAATTTAACATCTTTAAGTTTGTCTCTCCCTTGCTGATCTCCCTCCCCCCATCTATTAAACCACAATAAGCTCTTTGGCTTCATTTTCTGGATGATGTGTAATAATCCTCTGATTGGGTTGAATTCACAGGCAAACTTCCTGTCCCTGTGGGTGTCCTGCATCACGTCTGTCACCCGTACCACCTCCTTCCTTTATCCCTGCAGTGTACAAACTCTGGCAATTCACTCTTCCAGTCATTACACTATACACACAAACACTTCCTACTTCCTCTGCCTTCTTGTCACTTTTCTCTTTTCACTATATACACTGTCAGATTGTCTCCTTAGGACAGGCGTTTTATTTTTTTGCTAGACTAACTGCAGTCACAGTAGATAAGTGGCACAGTAAAGGAAATCATGGTGAATAATCCAGCAGTACTTCAAGGAACATCAGATGGTTGCATTTGGCAATCTGAGATGTCCAACCAGCATTTTGAGTCCAACTGAAGATGCGATTCTCACAAATATCTTTTTCAAAGTGTCTGTGATGCCCTAAAACTTGGGACATTTGGAGCAATATATTCGAGTGAGTTTCAACTGCAACAGGATAGAGTATGTGAGATGGAGTCCAAATAAACAACTACATCATCATGTTTCAAAAAGTATCATCTTTAGCCCTATGTTAGTGATGCACATGGCAGGATAAAAGACACTGTCCTCCCACAAAAATGAATATAAAACTTAAACCTTAACTTAAACTTAAACGTAATTTTTTCTGCAAACTGAGCCGTTGCGACATTTGACAGCAGTAAAAATGTAATGACTTTTCCTAAATTGACCAAAGAGTCCAAAACAGATTTGACCAATTTTGGCAAACAAGCTGTTGTGGGTCAAATGAGTGTGATATTGTGTAATAGCAGATGCTTTCTCTCCATAAACAAGTTGTGTAAAACCTAAAAAACACACTCTACTAACTCTCTGAAACACCAATTAAGGATTAATCAACTATTCGTTAATGTCATAGAGAATATTTCGACATTTTAAACAGATCTGTTGGTATCAGTACTTATTTTGAGGGGATTCTTGGCTCGTTTTCTGGATCATACATCGGTGGTAGGAACAGTATGTAAGAGTTAAAAACGTTATTAATGTAATTTAACCCCTATTTCATGTCGATACTGGCAAAAAAACACAGAATGCATCCTCAAGTTTTCTGGCGGCTTTATCCATGCCTGACTTCTCATGCGGCTCTAATGCCTTTATACCCAAAGCTCTTAATTTGAGCATTTTCGTGCAAAAGGTGCAGCAGGCTTCAAATGTCTTATTTTCTGCAGGTTTCATTGAACTTGTTCTAACCCAGTAGCTATTCTCTTTAATCCACATCGTGACACACTAGATGGCTGTGCACCGATAAATTCTGACCAGGCTGCACACGTTGGATCCATTTTACAGTTTTTTTACAGTGTGATCAATACAACATTTTCGCAAAACCACATTTAAAACAGACTGTAGTTAATATGACTTTATAAAAGTGTCACTAACTTTATAGTCCAATTTTTAAGACCTGTCAAAATAATATTTAAGGTATTTTGTGGCCTAGAATTCAAATTAACTCTATTGTACAAGCTGCTTTTCACGACCCTGAGTTATATCTGTTCAGGGACATCTAGTGGTAATATGAGAAAGCATCAGCGTCTTTTCAGCAAATGTCCCAAAATGCTTACATTGAGGAGGCACAAGTCCACTATAGCTGAAATAACAAGGATGGGAGCGAAGGAGGAAGTCACATTGTTATAGAGCTGCCTTTCCCACACTTAGGGTCGGGACCCAAAATATTTATTGGGTCGCCAACTGTCAGAATAAAATACATAAGAATAATATGAGATGCAGATTCATTTTCATAATTAAAACAGAAAAAAGCGTTATCTGGACGAGTTTATAAATGTGGACTTCAGCAAAGCCATTTAAAATGTAGGAGAGGCATCAGTTGTAAAAGACGCAACAAGATGAAAATTATGTAAAAGATGCAGTATGAAAACATGCATTTAATTCAGCATTGTTTTGATGATGACGAGTCAGTAAAAATGTAGACATTATGGCAATTTGTGAAGGAGTTTTGTAAATTTGGGTCCTGAGGAGACGAAATTGAATGTTTGGGTCTCGAGCTGAAAAAGTTTGAGAATCACTGTTATAGAGAAATTACAGTTTGGGAAATTGTAAACCCTTACACTACTTGTTATTGGGGAAAGAGATAATATTACAGTTATGAGTTACTGCCAAACACTGTTTATAAGTAAGTGACTTAATTTGGTAGAAGGTAGATTTTCTGTTTTCCACCCAAAACAAAGAGTGTAAATCTCAGATAATGTGTGCAGGTGCTGAGCAGAAGGAGATAGGATCTTCTGCCGTGGGACTGGAATTATTATCTGCCAGGCTCGGATAAAGACAGCAGCAGCAGTGAAGGAGGGTCTGTGTGGAGACAGATGAGGATGGGGCGGGCGGTGTAGGGGGTGCTGGTGTAGAGATGAAGGTTCGGGGGAAGAGAAGAGGTGGTGACACCATTTATGACACAGACCATTAAGCTGCCAATGAGGCAGCAGACCCCGGGCTTTTGGGATTCTCTCCTCGCACATTCCTCTGTTTTCTCCCTTCAGTCTGTCTCTTTGGTTTTCCTCACAATGCTTCCCATCAGGGGAGGTTTTCAGCAAGCAGTACCTGGCAACACATTCTCCTGTGTGTGTTTGTTCCCCTGCATTGTGGACTAATGAATCACACACAGGAGAGACAGCTCTGAGCATTTGTTATATCAACTGAGAGCTGCTGATCAGCCTGTTAAAAATGTGTCAACGAGTTTCCTCATACAGTCACTGTTTTAAATTTTTAGAAGTGCTTGTGTTATGTGCTGCCACATCTTAGACACTCACACGACTGATTCTTAAAGACAATGTGCTGTGTTTAAGTAAAATGATCTGATGTATAAATGATCTATTAATGGCTGCCTATGGAAGCCGAAAGCAGCCACGGCTTTAATGTGTTTGAGAAAGTTAAGCATTTCGTTATCTCCAGATAGCAGTTGTTTTCTCATGATAATGTGATAAACGAGTCAGGAAAAAAAAATAATGGCTGAAAGGCTTTTGTTTGCAGAGATAGCAAAGTAATTAATCCATTATCACCAGGATACAATTTGTTATTCTGAGATACGTTGATAATTAACTTGTGATCTAAAGATAACTGGATAAAAAATCAGTTGTTTGGATTTTGTAGCATGCTACCATTATATCATAGAATATATTCAGTCATAAATTAAATGGAATATTTGCAGGTTTGAAAACATACTATGTTTTGGAAGGACTAACCTTAATCCCGATATGACTGTGCTGTCTGAAAGGTTACAGTTACAGATTAGTCTACATTTAGAAACCCTTCAGAAGACAGAATGATAGTCAGGAAAAATAAAAACTGAGTAGGAAACTGTGAGGAGTACGACTAAGAAAACCGGTTTCTTCAACTTTCACTCAGGACCAAAACCCAATGAAATATCGATCTGACATTTATCGTGAGAGTTATCAATAGACTGATATGAAAATTGTGATCGTGATGACATTTTTGGTCATATCACTCAGCCCTAGTTGGAAGCCAATAAAATAGTGTGTAATGTGTAATATTTCAAAAATACACAGCTTGTCCTAACATTATGTAGAATCATAATTGTGTGCATATTATAGTGTTAAAGGGGCAAATGAGTAAATGAGTTTTGCTACATTACTAATGTCACACAATGTAACGTAATAGTGACACACAAAGATGCGACCACGACTCGAAACGTTACTCCCCTATTAGACTTGAGTTTAAACTTTGAACAGACTAAAGAGAGCCTCCATCTTCTAGTATTAATATTAACACATAGACATGAGGTTGATATCGTTTGCCCCAAAATCCTCACGCACAGAGTAAGAGCTCACTGAAACAGACTGCAGTGCACCTCGGTGTATAAAGGGGGTAGGGTCAGTACTCGGAACCAGCGCTCAGCACCAAGCTCAAACCTCTAACTCCCTGCGCTGCATTTTCTAAGCACTAGACTCAACTGGTACTAACACACTTTTGACCCCAGCAGTATGCTCTAAAATATGAAATAATTTGGTGGTAAACTGTGGCAAATGATCTTGCCGTCTCTAGTTCTCAGCTCCAACTTGATGCCCTCCATCTTCCTTGAAGTTGACCTCAGAAAACTCTCCCAGCGGCTCATCTGCTGAAGACACAAAACATACATAGATGTGGAATCAACTTTAGCTGCTTATGCTTAAAAAGATAAACAGAGAACACTGGTAAACGCTGTGGATGTTTTGTCCGAAAAACAGTCAGCCTCCATTAATGATCAAGCTCCAAACCCTCCCTCAGTTCTTTCGCAATTCATACATGCATGTATCTATCTGTACAACACTCTGTTCTCATATCTCTGCAAATCTTCTCCAGTTGAACTCTGTGCCAGACAGCTGTGTCAGAGCCCTGCAGCTGGGTCTTTTCCAAAAACAAAATGTACTGCAGATTAGGGCTGAACAATATACAAATAAAAATCATACTGCTGTTGGATTTTGAACAGAGACACTCACACACAGTAAGTCCACCAGAGGGGACAATCAGAGCTTCAAAGATCAAAGAAGTGTTTTAGTGTTTCATATCTCTTTAAACAATAGTATTTGAATTTAAATATACTTCATTTGCGTATTTACATGTAAATATCTATTATTACACGCTTCAGTCTTAAGAAGAATAAGAAAAGCCCTAGTTTCTAATCCTGGGCATAAAATGTGCTTATTTCTTGAAATGTCCCTGAAAATCAGTTTGTTTTTCTCTCCATTTATCTTCATGTCCATCTGTAACTTTCAACCGGTCAAACTCACTGTACTGTACATTGTTCACTAAGCCTTTCCCAGCTTCCCTTGTGTCTGTCTCCATCTCTGTCCTTTGCTGAGCTGGTCATTTCAGAGGCGTAAAATCCCTGATAAAGACAGCTGTAAAAAGCTTCACTTGCTTCTGGTGAGAGCAGTAGAAAATATGCTTGCGCTGCTGGGTTTGGGCTAAATCTATTTAGCTCCTCTGAGCTGCCTCTATTGGCCATTATATTATTACAGTGCATTTGATGATCCAGCTCTGTTTAAACTGGACTTGTACTTTGCCAGTGAGATATATCTGGTCCCTGTCCTTTGTTTGTTTACATTTTCCCAAACTCATTTAATCTCAGATACTCGCATAATACTAATTTTTCTATTTCCATTTGATTATAAGCAAACTTTCAAGCCTTATTCCCAGCTCGAAAACCTCTTCCTCATCACAAACAGACATCATTGTATCTTTTCTGTCTTGCTCTGGTCCAACCCACATTTAATCAGGCCTTCCTGCCTTTTGTACTCTGTCAATGTCAACACTTTGTCAATCTGTCACCGTGCTCTGTGCTGGCCTTCCCTCTCAATTCACACATGATAGACTACTTCCACTGGAGCCCAACCCTCTTTTAACAAACTCAACATATTCAAATGTATATGTCCCCAATGTGTTGCCCTTCCCAGGTTTCTTATCAAAAACACAAGTGTTCCTGTTTAAATTTCCTCATTTGGTTTTAAATACACTGTCTAGACTAACAGCTGGGACATGGGTTTTGTTTGTGTACATACACACTGGTCTGGTTGTACGAGCGAAGCCATCTCTTTCACTTATTTCCTGTTTCTTTGTCGTCGTCGTCCACAGCAGCCCGTTTAATGATCCCAAATTTGTGGGAAGCCAAAGCTCTGCCTTGAAAGACACAAGCAGTGAATAAAGCGGACATCTCTCCCACACTCTCACAGTCCTTTCATTGGTTTGACTAGACATGACCTTTATTTACCTCCGGCTTGTGAATGAGATCTACCACTCCTTTCACTCAGCTGTTTATGTTCGTCACTACTCGTCAAGAAGAAAGCAACTATAATACTATCATTTAAGGTCGAGGAAATACCAGGCCAAGGTCCCCTCATGTCCTGGAGACACATCCTGACGATATCATCAGTTGATCACAGAGTTATTATTGTATACGCTTTCCTTTATTATTATTTTTTTTCATTTTTATATATTGGTTTTTGATTTTAGTTTAGTTTTAATGTTCACATGTGAATGCATGGCTTTAGTTTTATTTTAATTTTGAGGATTTTTGTTTAGTTTTTATTTCGTTTTTCAGGTATTATGAGGAAAGCCTTGCTTTATTGAAGCTGAATATGTTCATCAAATGTAGTTTATAAACTCAGTGTAAAGCCATTTCGATATTGTAAAACATGAACCCTAACATTCTCTGACACAACAGAACATGATACAAAACACTCAGAGCTAAATCAAAAGTGAATTTTTAAATGGTTTGCATTACAAGACCCAGAAGTGGCAAAAAAAGAAAATTTACAACACAGTAATACAGTTCAGATGTGAACATCTAAGGACGAGGTAAATGTTTCTTTTTAAAACCTTCATGTCAAAGATTCACAGACACACTTGTATTTCTATTTCGGTTTCTATTCATGTTCAGTGTAATTTTTATTTAGCTTTCAAATTTGATTCAGTTTTGGTTTTTATTTCTATCTCAGTCACTGTAATTGTTTTTTCACTGCTAGTTGTAGTCTCAGTTTTGGTTATCTATAATAACCCTCACATGTGCCACTCGTACGTTAAGTGTTTTAATTACCTTGATCAAGTGTTTGATTCTCTGAACGGAAACTGTCTTCACTCACCTGAGGCGCTGCCAAGATGAAAACAATCACAAATGACTGAGAAAGATGAGAAAAGTCAACACTGAATCCAAAGACTCAAAGATCAGATCATGTATTAACTGCTAGCTCCGGGTTTTGATTTACTTTAACAATAAGAACTATGGTCGGTCACTCCAGCAATCTGATTGAACGAGAACCAGATAACAACTACCCCACAGACGGAGAATACATTTGGAATTCATATCCATTTATTTAATTAATGACATTGTGTTGAACAAGTTCATTAGTCAGGGAACATGGTGATAACATTAAAAAATCCAAGAAAGGCAGAAAAAAAGAGATACTAGAAGAACACACAGCTTTTGATCATATTATTAAATGTGCATCATGTGAAAACAATATGAACTAAAACTGACAAAGGGTCTTTACACAAGCCAGTCCCACAGGACTTTCTCATAACGATGACTTATATTAATAGTTTTTGTATCACCACATTTTTACCTCTTGGGCAATTACATTTTTTTAAAATTTAATTTATTTATACCTGCCATTTTATTATTGTTATTATTATTTGTTTTACTGAAATGCACTCTGTTGTATCCAAATTCTTGTTGTAATTTCCTCAATTAGTATTTATTGTTTAATGAATTCTGCTTTTATTGTTTCATCACCATTGTTTCTTGTTTCTCTGCTAAATGAAGACTCTGCCTCAATATATTCCAACACTAAATAAAGGTCGAATAAATATTAGCTGTAGAAATCCCACAAATGTATTAAATAGAACTGTGTAACTGGAACTGACCTTTTCATGGCTCCTTGTTTGTGAGTCCGTAGAGGATGCACAATAATGTCTTTCTCCAGTCCAGGTCGGTGAGGCGGTGGAGAGATCTGCCGCCAGAGCCTGCGGATTCCTGCTTGCTTCCTTTACACGGTAACAGACATGTTATTCAAGTGAACGTGAGAAAAACAAGTCATTTCAGTATTGTGAATCTTTTCTACGTGCCAAAAAGGAAAAATTCTTTTTGAATTCTTGTAATTTCACGGAGTAAATTCCAAACAAATGGCAAAACTGACACAGAGTGGACCAAGAGCTTTCGGGGTTCATGGAGGTTTGGGAATTTGGGCTGGTCTGGTTGTCCTGCTCACCTGTTTAGTAATCAACCAGTGGTGAAGTCACCTTCTCTGAAATGTCAGCAGTTACTGGAGTTTTGATTTTGATTTTTAAGGGCACCAAAACGATGATGACTAAAACAAACATGAAAAACTAATCCCAGGTTGCAATAAACTGTAGCTTAGATTTTCAGTTAAGTCCGTAAAAGCAAAGGGGAAAGTGAAGGTGTGAGTTTATGTTCATGTGGCTTTGTAAGTGTAACCTCATGAGGACTCAGGACATTGATTATCTCAAGCTAACATTAGCCGTTTGTTCAGAGAATGTACACTCACTCCATCTCTGCACACGAATCACTCACGCTCTCAGTGAGTGTATACCTATACTTTTGCTCACTGACTGAGACATGAATGAATCCCAGGATTTCCCCCACCTTCATAAGGCTTAGGTGCTGCACACAAGACATTTTGGACCTCACCTGAGCCAAATTAATGTGGAGCTCATGAAAACTAACTAAATGATAGATCTAATGGTTGTAGCTGGTCCCGAGTGGACTTCTTTAGTAAGCTTCATCTTTAAGCTAATTGGGTCTTGTTTATTTATTATCTGCTTTAGCTTTTCCAAATTTTTGTACACAGATATGGCAGTAAGAATGGTTTGTGGGAGGGCCCCCAAACCAACCCACCCGTGTGCCTGTCGTCTTCCACAAACTTAGTGAATGACCCCCAAATTCCAGGCCCACACCACCCCCCCACCACAACCACAGCATCTTAAACCCTATTCACACAGGATTAACATTACATGTGGGCCTCTGGTATTTTGCAGTAATTGCGGAGGTCTTTGTGATCTTCATCCTGTGTGAATCAGCTATGTCTGTAATTTGTAAAGTAAAAATTTTTCCACCCTATTTCAGCAAACACAGAGGTTTGGTAGTCCTGTGCGAATCGACATCTCTTTGATTTGCAACATTTTTTGTTTCCTCCACGCATTAATTCTGCCTATTTCCTGGTCGAGAACTATGTAAGCTGTGCTGGTCGTTATAAATGAAAGTTCAAAAAGCGTTTTGGGTGGAAATTCAGGAGGCTCATGTCACAATCTGGCATGGATATTGACTAAAAAGAGCAACCTTAAATCCCTCAGAAGAGCGAATCATCAAAAGATGATGACATGCACGGCAGCTACAGTAAGGAACGATTTACTATCTCTCAACAGACTCGACAGTTATCTGTGAGCAGTGGCTTAGTGAGCCTTGACATCAGATCCTGGAGATAATGTCAGTAAATTTGAGTAAAAAACAGACTTCACTTATCCTGTGCGAATGCACAGACATGGGGGTTAAAGTTCTGGATCACCTGAAGTTCAGGGGTTAATTTGAATGTGAATAGGGAAAAGCCTGGGGACCTGATTCAGTTTAGTTTATTCACCCAAATAGACACACAACACTAATTACTGTCCACAAGGCCAATCTTTTCTGGCTCTAGCCTTATATTGTTATATTGTTTAAGCCCATCTACAGGTAACATGAGATTGTCACCAGTATGCTCTTCAAACACACTAATATATTTGTATTGTAAAGACAATGGACATGACCAAAAATGGAGGCAGGGTTAGAGGCATCTGATGGTGATTAAACAGTTGTTATAAGTATCAAACCCCTCTCTGTTCTTCACAATGCAGCATTGAGACCTTGATATGTCAGAGGGCAGTGGAGATAATATGAATTTGCAGCATAATGCAAAAAAGATACAAAGGCATACACCACTTCCCTGATGAGATTTTGGCCAAGCTTGTTTGGCAATGCAGAGTGGTTTTTATTGACTCATCAAAGGCGTATTCTAGACTCTGTGAGAAAGCTATTAGGCTGGTCAACAATGGCAGCCTGTACTGAAAGCTGAGGGCTGAATAAGAATGAGAGCGGGGCTGTGTGAATGCCAGCCGAACGGCTGAGGCGCTGCGACCTCATTTGGAGTGTGAACCCTTGAACATCCCATTCCTGCCAGTATTCAGCACTTGTGTGGAGCGGCGTCTACAAGCCACCAGCCCCTCAACCCCAAAGGCATGGACCCAGTTCCAACAGAAATGATGACTTTGGCCCTTGAGCAAACATGCACAGCCCTGTGGACACTCAGAGAGATACACTAACCCAAGAGGAGAGCTATGGAGAGGCTGAGACGTGATGGAGAGGAGGGAAAGGAAATGACAGAAGGTATGATAGAAAGCAGGGGATTAAATAAACTGAAAAAGGCAGTATATCTTAACTGGTTCAAACACAAATACCTCAGAAACTGTAAAAATAAAACGCCACCAAAAGCATTCCAAAGGTAATATCGCCATACAGCTTGAACGTGACTCAGACTTCCATTCATTGGCAAGAATCTATTCAGACTGAACTACTATTCACTTTTCCTTTCATCATCTTGTACAGTTTAGTTATTTCTTTCCATTCTCACCAACAAATCAGTAATAAATGTTTGTTATCAATCCTGTGTAACAACAAATTGTAAATTGTGACCACAAATTTGTTTTGTTATAAACATAATAATTAAATGTAGTCTCAGTCCACTTGAATTACAGTATATTACAAGCTGCAGCATTAATTAAAATAATTTCAGAGAGAATGTAAATATAAATTGTTCAGAGGGAACACATTTCGGTTCACCAAAAGAGCCAACAGTGCAATTTACAACATGAGCTGGCATAATAGCATTATTAAACTGCTTATGATTTAGAACAAACTGTAATAGAGTGGGATTTAAATGGATTAAAATGACAAATACATAAAAATAAAATAAAACAGAATAAAATATCAGACTTCCTACAGAGCCACTGTTTTCACAACCTTAGTAGGACTTCTCTAAACCACTTAAATGATATGTAAACTAGGTGGAATTTCCCTTTACAATGACTCATGCTACTTGTGTGTAGAGGGAACCGGATGCCTCTAAAACAAGAGAAACAGACAGAGCATGTGGATGAATATGTTTGCGTGAGAGAGGTGTCCCAGGTGTCTCTGGGCGAGCTCTGCTTCCTGTGAGCGCTGAACTGACGGGAGCTCGGTGATTGAGTCACTGCCGCTGAAGGACACATAGAAGTCGGCGTCCAGGTTCCCCACTGCATTTCACCTCCCACTCACTTCCCTGATGGGACTTAAGAAGTCATTTCAGCGCGCAATTCATGTTTGATGACTTTATTGATTTTCCTTTCCCGTCTCCTCTCCACCACTCCTTCCATCCCTCTCTTTTCACCTCCCTTGCCTCCATTTCCCCTCTCCACTCTGCCATTCCCTATTGACTCGAGGGCACCTACAGGTGAATACTCCCTCTTGCCTTCTGCCATCGCTCAAACTCTTCCCCTCCGCCTGTTGCCACGGGCTACTATTTTCCAATGCCGCAAATAAAAAGTTCCTGGAATTGGAGACCTTTTCTTTTCATTGGGGAGCGCAGTGTGTAAACTCTGCTGCTTCAATTTGGCCAGCTAAAAATGTACTTTATCAAGGTTATAAAGTGAAGCTGAAGTCATTAGATCAGATCATCTTCTCCAATAAACCAGTTGCTTATATACTGTAGGTGTTTGGCTTTCTGACAGGTCTATAGTAAGCAATATTATATGCCTCAAAATAAAAAGACCTCCATGTTCTAATGCTTGATTTGAAAAGTCCAGGGAAACAATTTTCTCTTCTGTTATGATTATGCACATCATGATTAAGCACATTACACAATTCCCCGTTGGCTACAGAGGTTTATGTGGTTTCTGAGGGAGCTGAATTCCAATATATGTATAGTATGATTTATCATGCAGCATGAGCACAATTAGGAGAAAGTAACTTGATAGGTTTGAAGAAAAATGGTTCAAAGATATTTTGTTAAAACCTAAATCTATCAAACTGTGCACAATTATGGCCCTGAACCTGATGTTACAGCAAATTTATGAAGGAAATCAAAGATCTTTAACTGCACAGATGAGAACAGGAGTCCTTCATCTGGTCCTTCAAGTTGCAGACCAGTGTAAACATTTTCAAACTGGTTTGATATTAAGCCAATACCTAGATTTTACCACTAGGTGTTGCAGTTGACTCAGCAGATGCTCCCGAGTGGAACGTAATGAGACTGTCAGAGCTCATGAATGACTGACTCCTGTCCACTTGGTGGCGGTAATGCACTTCTAAATGGGTTTGACAACCGCTGATAAGCACTAGAAGAGGAGGAGGAGCAGAGGAAGCAGAAGGAGAAGAAGAAGCAGCAGGAGAAGCAGAAAAAGAAGAAGAAGTAGTAGAAGTAGGGAGTGAAGCAGCACTGTGATAAGTTTTGCTATGACTTTTTTCCTACAGCATTTACATGTTGCTTCAGCCATGTCTTTTGCCTCTCTCTTCAGGTTCCAGGTTTTCTTTGAGACTAAGTTTGCCATGTCCTGTTATCATCACCCTAAAAAACACATGACATTTCAAATGATCGGACACCGATCCCTCTACTGATATTTGATCTCCTTCATGTCACTGGCCTCGGCTTGGCGAATTGTAAGATGCGAGCAGCTCTGTAATATCAGTGTTTCCCACAGAATTCTGCTGTATCTGTAACAGTTTAATTTAAGTTTTATTTTTGACTTAAACTTAGTTGAACAGATGAGATTAGATGGTACATCAGGATATGATTCCAACCCTGTATAATGTTAAAGAAAAATGTAAAATGAAATGATATTACTAGTTTTCACTTTTGCACAGGCATATTAACAGACAGACACAGATCATCCCTGTTACCATGGTGATGCCTGAGTGCTGCTCCCTTTGTCTCATGGACGTATTATGTGATGTGCCCTTTTTGCTTCACAAAGTTATGAGTTCTTAAGTTATTTTTCACTGCATGCGAAAAAGAAAGTGTGGTGTGGGACTCAGCAGCTCAGATTTACATAACTACAGCAAGAAACTGAGCAAATGAAAGTCACTAAGCATCGACCATGTTTGTGTCACTGCAACAGACATAGACTCACACACAGACTTAATAACTTACTTGCTGATTAATCTGATGCCAAATTTGTCTGGGGAAATAACATTTACGAGTTTCAAATGACAAGTGTTATGAATGTTACCACGTTGGCTAACTGGTGTGTCTGTGGACGAGCTGCTCAACTCACTGTAAAGCAAACATCAGCTACTGACTCATTAGTTAGCAAGTAAACAACAAATGACAGTATGGTTACAGTTAACATCAAACATTCTAACGTTAATGTTAACACTAAGTTAACGTTGCAGCTGCAGTTCTCGTGGTTTCAGAGGTTTTTGTTCAGTATCATTCTGACAGTCAAAACATTTGTATAACACTGACGGTGAATTTTCAACCCAAATGAATTTACTACGTGATTAAGAGTGAGCCTATGGTGCAAGAAAATAGACTATGGCAGGTCACCACAGTCTATATAATTAATAACACAAAAAAATATTATGCTAACCCTCTATGGCATGGCGTTGCCCTAAGGCAACAAACCACTATTTTGGCCCATACACCGCCCCTTTAAATTTTTTAAAATAAAACATCACATTAAAAGTCTGATGATAAGTCTGTGACCAATGAAATCTGAGCTGGGCGTCGCTT
>JAPQRN010000009.1:17244936-17255511 GCA_037367275.1 Coranthus polyacanthus
AACATCACTGATTACCCAGAATGGCAGGCCAGCCTTCCAAAATCAGACATTATCAAGTCCCCCTACGAATACTTCAACATTACTACATTTTCTGATTGATATATTATAAGGACCTCCCCAAATTCCCAAAACTAGGGTGAAATATTTTTTTCCTCATAAAATAAAATTTCATGCCATAGAGGGCTAATCGTGTTATCAAATTGCGCATTACTAATGCAAAACATTTTATTTGCCAGAACCTGTCATAACAACAAATGTCGGTTGTTGAGCCATATCAAATCAGTTGAACGTCCTACACCAGACTGGACCAGCAAAACCTGAAACTCACCCAACTCTGGTTGGAAGATTTCAAAACATCCAGGAGGACAACAGGTTGAGAAGAGAAGCTGAGAATGAATCACTATTTTGCATCGTCCATATTATGATGGGTTAAGAATTCATAACTTTAATGAAATGTCCGTTCACAATCCAGAAATGTTTGGACATTGAATGGTTGTTAAATGTTTTTCAGTTGGCTGCCTTTGGCTCTGGCCCTGGTTTCTTTTTCTAAATAAATTCTAAATAATGATGTCTTGTAAGCCTTATGTCTGAGCATATTATGGGCATGACACTCAAATAAGGTCAAATCAAACTCTGATCTGCACCATTATGCTACATTTTGGAAGCTTTTTTGCGTTATATGTAATGTTTTGAATGAAGCGTTACAGTGACATTATTAAATGACTAGACTGATATATTCAAATCTGTACGAGTAGAAAACCCTGCTTCCCACATACTATCTGGAGCTTTACAGTCTTCAGACAAAAAATTTAATTCAAATTGAGAGTCCAAAGAAAGATTTTAAATAAACAAAAGGACCACTTTGAACAGTGGGACTGCACCTAATGTGAATTGTCACCAGAGAAATGGAAAGTGAACCTCAATTTTATTTAAACTTATGATAATATAATAATGTTCCATGATGCTATGTCAGAGCTGTGCAATTATTTAATAAAAAATAAAGCACAACCCCTGACTAATCAGAATCCAATAACTCCAAGGCCATGGTTTAATTTGTAAGTAATTGTGGTATTATTAAAAAGTGCAACAGAGCTATATATAAATTAAATAAAAATACTTTAAATGTTTTTTTAAAGCATGACTTTCTGCCTCTTTGTCTTGTGCAAAACCTCTAATCGTGCCACTGACATTACTTATAAAGTTATCCCAGTTGTGGTGCCTTGCATGGGCACTGAGATGAGACGGACATTGAAAAGCACTATAGGCACTTTAGGAATAACAAAAGGTACAGAAAGATAGACAAATACTATGTAAATGTAGTCCATTTACCATTTTATTTTCCTGTACAAATGTTGCTCTGATATTTGCATAATTAATATAACTTGATACGACCGTAAGAACAGTGGTATAATATTACAATGTAAGCCAAACTATGTATATTACCATTAAAAAAACAAACAAACTGTGTCTTAAAGCTGCAGGAGCGAAAATCAGAAGAGAAAAATTACAGAATTTAAAAATACACCCCTTCCTTCTGCAGCTCTCTCCTCTTGGTCCAAATCAAAAGACTAAATATAAATACAGCACGTTGTTTCATGGTGTTACGGAAAAGTTACGTCATTTTTCCAAGCTTCCGTGTTGAGACACAGTGACGTCCAGGATCGCCTGGCAGGATCTGATCAGCGAACAGTAATTACAGCTGTCAACCACATGAATCTGATCACACAAAATCACCAGTCATTGGGTATACTGTATTTTCTGCAGCCTGAAAACACAGGTAAGGAATAGATGCAGCAGTCTCGCGTCCTCTCAGATCACTTGAATTAAAATATGCTGAAAGGTAATTATGGAATTTTTGCCCAGTGACGCTAAAAAACTATCAAGCATTGCAGCTTTAATAATTGAAGTCACCAGGGGTAAGTGAACCCATCTCTCACACGTATAATATAAAATACTGTCAGAGACCATCATTGTTCTGTTGTACAGAAGTCAGGTTCCAGGATAGTTAATAAGCTACTCTGAATATAATTGTAGGGTGATACTGTTGTTGAAATATTCGTCAAACAAATGATGTATTTGCATCTGAACAGAGGATGCTGAAAGCCTTGCGTACCAAAGGTATGAGTGTGTGAATAGCTTCTTTTTTTTCCCCTTCTGTGAGAGGGACACAAAAAGCTCACGCTGATGACAGTGAATGTGTTTCAGTGTGACTCATACCACCCACTGCTAGTTGAAGATGAAGAGACAAAGGAGCAGACAAGTGGCCTGACCCTGGAGAGCCATCAAAACACTGAAATACACTGAGCTCTCTCCGTCTGAATTGAAGTCTGAGACACTTTGAACCAGCTAGAGGCAACTGTTACACACTGGGCAAGTGATAGGATCAGGGCAGATGGACGGGCTTCTATTTTGGTGCATACAGTTATTTTGTATATGATAGTGTAACCAGTAGTCTGTTAAAATGATGTGCTGGTTGTTTGTAACGATTTCACATTTAATATCTGAGAGTGATGGCACATTTAGCCTTACTGGTCTGAAGGTCTACCACATAGCACATACTTAGGATTTATTTATCTTCTCGCACACAAGAAAACTGGATGAACTGCTGTAACCTGCAACAGGCAAGCTCCATTGTAGATCTTGAACTGCAAAATGTTCAGCAGGGAGCGGAGGTAAGAATCCTAACAAAGCTGATGTCAACAGTGAACGATCCCACACACCCATTTCACACTCTGATGGTGGTCAGACAAAGCATTGTCTCCTACATCATTTTAATTTAAACTGTGATGGAGGTGATTAGTGGTTTTACTGTGGCTGGTTTCTGTCTAAAAACAAAGCTTAGCTAACAGAGCTATAATGTAAACTATCGGCTCACGCAGCAGGTGAAGATTATAAGACACAGTGTTAGTTTGACCAGCTGAGGTTTTGTTTGAAGGAGAGAACATGATGATACCATAATACAGATGTGTGTGAACAATGAGTTTCAGACATAATTCAGTCAGTGATACAGTCTGTGGAGACACAGCGTTAATGGTTAATGGTTGGTGGTTAATGGTTAATGGTTGGTGGTGTTGGTAGCCGTGGGTGCATTCTGTTTCATGACTTCCCTCCGCCGTTGATAGTTTGGAAAATCAATACTACATATAACCCGTTTATAACCTCGTTTATTTATAGAGGTTGACCAACAGTGTTTTTTTAAAAGGCTGATATAATAATTATAGTTTGAAGCAGGGAAAAGCTGATAGCTGATTAATCGGCCAATATCATCCCTGCTCCTCCCCCCAAAAATGTTGACACTGAAAACACATTATCTGAAATTAATCATCCTTTACTTTATTGGAAAAGGGAAAACTGTTGAACTGAGTCAAAGTAATAAATGCCTAAATAAATAAACCTGAATCACTCAGCATCAAATTCAAAGTAATTAATAAATGTGGACCTGAATATCCAACTAAGTAAAATGTAGAGGGGAGTGATTTTTAAATTTTGAGTTATTATTTTCCCCTGTCAGTCAGTTTAGAAGTCTAATAGTAACTCTCGGTGGCAACTTCTGCCAATATCAACAGTCTGTAAAACATACAAAAATTAGTCTCTCTCTAATTTTTGAGTTTATATTGATGTTTAGCAATGGATTCAGTTCAGTAAGAAGTGATGATTGAAAATGGCATTATTTACCACAAACTTTTAGCTGGGATCTGTGCTTAATTAAAGCAAAATGCAAAACCATGTAGTTTGTATTCACTTAGTGTTTTAAAAAGTTTTCATTAATTGCTGCTTTTGCTGATTGTGTAAAAACAACTGATTTTGATTCAACTATAACATATTTTCAACAGTGGAAGTAAATGCTACGGTGCCTCATCATTCATGTGGTTTGTATCACGCTGATGATTTCACACCGTTCGACATGTGGCACAAAGAACTGTAGTGATTCACCACAAAGACAAGGAAAACAAAGACTGCCATGTGAGTAAATACAATTCTGGGTGGCAGTTGGACATGATTGTTTTTCTTGGTTTTCACATTTCAAGTTAAATAGATGAGTATAGAAACAATATACAAAGAAGCCAGAAAAACTAGAGACTCTTAGAGGCATTTCTTCCATGTCTAAGTAATATCTAAGTAAAATGGTCATAGTGCTGGATTTAATTGGCATATTCAGAGTGGTGAGATGCTGCTGAGGAACACTCTCTTATAATGTGCTGATTTACAACTCATCATTGCTTCAACTTCTCTTTTTGGTTGTCAATGATTTTGCCATTTTTCATGATAATTATTTTATCATGATACAATTTTTGACCAGCCCCACGTGAAGATGCACTGCAATACTGTAAACTGGACCGTGTTGAACATATTTGAGTGCACATGGAACTGTCAAAGGCGAGAGGTGCATGAGCACAACAACATGGCTTTCAGCTGAGTGCTGGGATTCATACTGCTCTCCTTACACTGTGGCATTTCCCAGCTTCAGTCTAAAATTCTTTTTACAGCATTGTGTGACGACAGAACAGTTTGCACAAAAATGTGTCAAAAGAACAAGAACGGTTAATGTCACAGTGCTCTTTCATGACACAAGGCTTATTTTCACTTCAGACACTAAAAGAGTACAGAAGCCTGTTACTGAAGCACACATAGTGAGAAATTCTGACAAACTACTGCTTTGACCAGCGTTAGCTGTGAATGTGACTTCAGAAACCTTTACAAATGCTGCTAATTAACTCAAATCCTAACACCTTCCAGCAGTGCTTTTTCTTTCACTGGCAGCATTTAGTTACATGAAAATGAGAGGACATAAAAAGAGAAAGAGAGGAATAAACCGTAAGACTTCTATAGAGAAGCTTTCATTTCTCAGTCATCAGACAGGAGCAAACCTTTCTGATCAGAAAAACTTAACGCATTTTACTGTATTTGTGCTCTTATGCAATTCAGTGTCAGTGGAAGGCAAGCAGAAATGTAAAATGGTTTACTGTGTTTTAAATTAATTCTATATAAAGTGTAAGATGTAAATGGCTGCAGTCATCAAGAGTCAGATGAAATGAAGAAAGGGAAAGAAAATGTGTAAAAGCAGTTCTAACTAATCACTGTATTATGCTCCTGCTCTCATTTGACTACAGAAAATTATATTACAGCACTTGTATAGTATTTTAGACATGGTCACAATGACAAAATTGGGTTTTGCTCCATATGTAGAGCAAATTTCAAAAGGATTTTCAGAAAGTCAGGAAAATGAAATGATCAGGGCCAGGTGCATTTTCATTGATGTTATGTGAATGATACGACTTGGTTTATCAATGTGACTCCTACCACCCGCTGCTGGCTGAAGATGAAGAGACAAAGGAGCAGACAAGTGCCCTGACCCCGGAATGCTTCAAAACTACACCAACTACTACCAAGACAAATAGCTGGTAGTGATCCAGTTGGTGGCGATCCAATCCAGTGCAGAAAAGAGCAGAAAATCAAAAAAAAAAAGAAAGAAAAAAGGAATGCAAGACACAGCGAGATGATCTTTTAAATAGAGAGCCAGCAAATACAACTTGTCTTGGAGGATAATGGTGATTCTGCAGGAAACAATGGCAAGCGATGGGGAAATTGCAGAAATAATAGCGACATTTTTTTCTGATGATTGGGTTGATGACAGAGAACCCTTAGTACCCTTAGCTACTGTGTTCACTCACTTCACACAGCCTTACGCTGTCACATCAATATAGCACATATCAAACTGTAAAAACAGGAAGAGTGTGTTATTCTGTTATTCTACTACTGGTACAAGTAATTATAGCCCACTTACCCCAACAGAAACTAATCAGAAATGTAACGTTAACTCTGCCCGACGTGAAGGTGCGCACGTGTGAGGGAGAGAGAAAAAGCTGCTCGTACAGACTGAGGTAGGACTACTCTGTTAGCAGTATAATGAGAACAAGCACGTGTTGTCTTTGTCTCTGAGGAAATAAAACAAATAGTTCATGGTGAGGCATTGAAACAACTGTCTCAGATGTAAAAATCATGATGATGGGTCAACATTGTGATGACTGTTAGACATCGGTTAGACAATGGAATCACACTTCAGCCCAACCCTAATATGAATCACAATGTTCTCCAAACCAAACTACTGGTTACTAAGTAACTCTAAGGTATCTGTGTAAATCAGACTCACTGCACACATTGGAGTTCAGAAGTCGGCGTCGCAGCTTATGTCGGCGGTGAATTACTTTTTCTGCAGCACGTCAACTAAACTCAAGTTCACGCTGATTAAAACTGAACACTTTAGTGCAGAAAGACGCTTAAGAACCAATACACACAGATTTAAATAAACGTGTTAGACAAGCAATGTAAGTGCTAACAGCTCTCTGTAAAATGAATGGCAACTGAGTAAGAAAGTCTGGACAGTGCTGTTATATAATGCAATCTGTGTAATCTCTCTGAAAAGGAGATCAAATGCCAAATTAAACTCATCATCATGTTCTAAGATCATGAGGTTATCTGGCACTAGTGGAAATGAAAAGCGTTCAACCTCTAACATACAGTATGTATGTGAACATTTGTGGAAACAGTCTTCTCATGGATCCACAAATGTATTAATCCTAGTTTTTACTTAACCCCTAACCAGAGCTCCACCACTGATAACCACAGGGTAGGATTTGGTTTATAGTTGAGAATCAGATTTCACTCCTTCAGTACTTCACTCGAGTAAAGTACCTCAAGCTCTATTTTGTATTTTGCTTTCATTATATCCCCCACAGTAGCTGTTTATACTCTTACCTCTGGTAACTTTAAATGTAAAAGATGATAAAAGATGACCACCGTGCAGCCACTGTGTTCATTCATTTATTCTAATGGTGATTGCTGTAAACAGGTCTGTAGTGTTTTAAACATTTTCATTTAAAACGGAGCGACGATATGCTGCACACATAACACTGGGGTTACATCAGTACTAATCAAATTGCAATCACAGTCTTAGCCTCTGCAATTAGAAAATCACAAAAGCTTTTGTTTTTGTATTTTTCAAGCTAATTTATGTGTTTGAGTTGAAAAAAATACACATTTAAAAATGATCTGTTATCTATGCATTCCCTTGTATCCATTGCAATTATTTCTTTTTTGTTTTTCAATTTAACCTTCCTCTTGTGTTCGGGTCAGCACTGACCTGTTTTAGTTTTTAAATGCATAAAAAAATCACTTAAAATGTGGTTATTGCATCAAGGCTTTTTGACTTTGTCAGGAATCTTGATTTCAACAAAATTAAACCATTTTTTTTTCACTACATTATAAAATGCTCTGGTTGAAATGATGTCCTTTGTGGTGTTAGGGTCAGTTTCGACCTGGTTATAAAAATAAGATTATAAAGCAATAATTAGAGCCAAAAGTGAAATCAGCCAACACACTGACAGCCACCTCTTCTCCAAATCATGTGAGCTTCAGGGGATGCTCATTTGTCCAGTATATCTGTAAAAAAACAAAACAAAGACGGGCATATCCAGACATGTGAGGGAACCCTAACCCTAACCCTAACCCATGTCTGAATCTAAAAGAAAGAGATGTCAGGTCTGCCCAAGCAGTAAAGACAGAAAGACAAATGTATTGTGTTTCCAATGCAAGAAATATCTCTCTGCAAAGAACACACTAAAAGTGTACATTTTTGCCACACATGCATCTAAACACACACACACACACACACACACACACACACATGCACACATACACATACATACACACAAGCATGTTCTTGCACACAGAGACTTTTACTCTGATTTAGATTTCTAATAGTTTTGGAAGCAGTAATTGATTTCTATTGATTTGATTTGTTTGACTGGTTGTTGTTCGTTTGAAGTTGCATATCAATATTTTGTGTTATGACCTGTTCTGTGTTTCAATGTGTTTCTATTAGTACTTCTATTGCTGACAATTTTTATTTTTTTTTAATTTTCTTGAAGAAAATATATATGGGTTGAAACAGACCCATAACACCATAGAGTTATTAATTTTAAAATGAAAAAATAAATCAACCAAATTCATTTCAGAGATGTGTTCTATACCCCTCAGTAATATTCAGGTAACACAACAACCTTTCATTTATTCATATGATTCTCTTGAGGTTAATTTTTCTTTTTTTATTGAAATTGAGAGGTATACTGATTTAAAAAAAAAGGTCCAGAGACCCACACCAAAAATATTAAACCTAACATTTTCATGGAAGGAAGCCTAACAAGGTAACCAAGAGATGACAAAAAATGGATAATAGGTTATTGTTTTTAGTGTATTTTAAAGCTGATTTAAGGCACGGGTCAAAACCGACCCATTAACACGGGGGATGGTAATATTAAGCTAACACAGGAGGAAGGTTAAATTAAGCATTAACTTCTTCTTTTCAATGTTCCCTCAAACTGCCTATGCACATTTAAAGGATGGGTTGAAATGTAATTTTGTATTTATTTATTATTTGCACAATTAAAAAAGAAAAAGACAAGAATAAAAATATGACAAATTGTGCAGGTGAGACCAAAAACCCTAAGAGGTTTATAAAACTATCTTGCCTAAATAATTCTAAACAATAAGACAAATAATCTAAGAAGGTACAAAAGAAGCATCAGTGAATAAAAAAGATAGATATGACAAGATAAGACAATCTTTTCTTTGCTCCACAACAGTGAAATTGGCAATGTTACAGCAGTACAAGGGAGAAAAAAGTAGATGTAAGGTATAAAAATACAAGAGGTCAGTAAAAGCAATAATAATACATAAGTAAAATAATAAGAAAAAAGCATGATAGACATGGTGAAAAATTATTGTGGGAAGGATTTGTACCATAACAATATGTTCCTTCATCACTACGAACACGCTGTAGTTCATTTGGTTCAATCCCACATGTGCATGTCAGTACAGCTATTTCTTGTCTCTGTGGGAGTGTAAAGGTTTATCTTTTGGCATCTTCTTTTCTCTCTGCATCTGTAATCATGTTCTTTTTTTTCCCTCTTCCCTTTCAGTTCCATGCTCAGCTTAGAGAAACAAACAGGCTCCGTTGAGAGGGGGGGGGGTCTTCAACTCTAATATGTACGATCAAAGCAGCGTGTGCTTCGGGGAGCTGAGATCAGTCAGTCAGAGCCTTAAGCAGACAGACAGACGGACAGGTACGACATGAACACAGACAGCCGAGCGGTGTCACCGTGAAGGAGAGCAGGGAGGGATTATGCTGACAGTGTCTGCTGCATAGAGCACACACACACACACACACACACACACACGCGCGCACACACACACACACACACACGCACACACACACACACACGCGCGCACACACACACACTCACACACACACACACTCACACACACACGCGCGCACACACACACACACACACACACTCACATGCACACACACTCACACACACACGCGCACACACACACACACACACACGCGCACACACACACACACACACACTCTCACACACACACACTGTTCACTGTGAACTATTCACAGTGTATTGAACAGTCACATCAGTCACATTAACAGAATGACAGTATCTGGTCACTTTTACTTCTCAATCATGTTTTATTTCACTACAGTTTTCATAGCAATGACACAAATTACTTTTAAGGATCAGTTTAGCGTAGTTTAGCAAAGAGTAAGACAAAAATGTATTTGGGTCAGTGGTAGGTGCTTAAAAGTACTACGATCCTACAACTTTTTGCCGAATAGGTGAGCTGAGGCTGTGCTCTCATTGGAGGAATAACCTCTCTTGTTTTTATTTTCTTGTCCTTATGTGATTGGATCATTTTCGCTGGGTTGCCAAGTCACCTTGAGCGAGACACAGACAGAAAACAGACGCTTTCAGGAGCAGAATGAACATGAAGCAGATGATTAACCTGCTCCAAATGTCACAGGTAACAAAGTTTTATCCTGTTCAGCTCGTTACACCTGCGTTTAGTCTCCTCCACCTCTGTGTTTTACTGTAGTTTAACGGAGTATGAGGCCAAACAATACTTGGCTACATAGGTAATGTAGGGCCCCATCACAGGAGCTGGTCTGTGGTTCAGTGGATGCATCGCAGGGTTGGAACCTGGAAGACTGGGGTTTGGTTCTTGTGAGTTTTTTCCCTTGTGTTTTCACAAAAAAAAAACTAAAATGCAGGTGGAGTTTAGTCAAACACTAAAGTCAAAGGCTTATGACATGTCAACACACATTATAAGCTGACAAATTCATAACTGCTGTGCTCATATTCTCTTGCACTCCCGAGTCTTGTTCAACACCAGCCGCCACTGTTTACGGCTGTCACAAAAAATTTTAGTTGATGATTGATTGTCCAACATAATGTAAGCTAGCTAGTGTAAGTTAGGACTGGGCAGTAGAACGATGATTATCACATTTATTACAATATAATTGTATACTGCGATAATGATAATTATCATAATATATGTTTTCCTTTTGTCTTTAGTGTTTATTTTGTTTACATTCTCAGCTAAAATACAATGTTTCAGTGTTTTTCCTCATTTTACCAGATGTGATCATTTACAAGGCAAGACAGTCAGATGATGATGCATATATATATATATATATATATATATATATATATATAAAAATCAATG
>JAPQRN010000009.1:17259961-17274760 GCA_037367275.1 Coranthus polyacanthus
AAAAATCAATGACACATGGGCATGGAGCAACATCACACTTTCCAGAAGAATAAAAGAGTGTTTCTCAGGCAGAAAGAAATGACTGCAGAAAAACTAAACACTGGTCATAAAGACTCAGATGTGAAATATTGAAATGTACTATCAGTTCTTGGCCACGACAGAGTTTTTGGTATCATTTGTCAAGGATTTGAAGAATCCATCATCCCAAATAGCTGCCATATCAATCTAATGAAGGTGAATGGATTTTAATTTCAGATGTTCAAAGCACTGAAAAATTGAGAACATTTTTAAAACCACTGCTGTTCATTCGTCTCACACAGATAGCACCACACAGTATCTCATCGTCCAGAAAACCAGAAATCACACAAATGACTAAAGATTTGTCCTTGTGAACTTCTCCCATTCCTATAAAAACTAATTTTAGGAACTGAACTTTTCCCATTCCTCTTTGTGTTTCTATGCCATTCAAAGAACCGGGCAGATTACACAAACTATATTCAAGACATTTTTTAAAGAACTACAGCTGCATTTGGAGTGTGTGTTTTCCATATGAAGGAACAGGAGAGTGATTATGTTGTTCTGTGTATCAACTGTTCCTGGTGTTTGAAATGGATTTAAGAATGAAAAGGAGATGAGATGAAGAGACGCAGCAGGGACCGAAAACTGCAGAGAGATGATCTGCTGACTCTTTGATGCTCATTTAATCCATTTTACAATACAATCAACATCAAACTACAACTAAAATATCTTTTCACTGACTTTGTACTCGTATCATTGTTTTCTCAGGTTAGGGTTAGGTTGTCACGTTGTCATTTCGTCAGTCATTATTAGTTCAGCAGCAAAACAACACATTGCACATAATCGGCAAGATAAAGCAGACTAAAACTGAACAGTTTAGTGTGTCACGAATGCTAAAATATCACTATAAACTATATAAAACTACTGTATAAAAATATAACAGTATAGTACAGTAGTATAATATTACTTGGGTAGGTGAGTTTTGACTGTGCTGTCTTTTTTTGTGACAAGATCTGTACAATGCCTCTGAAAAGTCGATCATATACAATGATCAATCCCGAGCTAAGATGGCGAGATCACCCAGCCCCACGCTACCCGGGATATGCTGACTGCCACCATGTGTAATTGTCCTGGAGATGAAAATATCAACATACAAACTGTCCGGTGGGAAGTACGCCAAATAGATACATTCATGAATAGCAGATTAAATATTGTGTGACCTATAAAACATGGTGCTAAGACAATGTTAATATAAATTTACAAGCCTATTATACAAAACTTTGGATTTATCTCTGCTATCACTGAGTTTCCTGTCAGGTGAGAGCATAGCGATGTGCAGCCATGGATGTTTTATTAGAACTTAACGACAATATAATCCATATAAAGTCTTTAATACATCAACGCATGCAATGTTTAGTTACACGACTAACCCTGTGGCTACACTGAACATGCTGAACATTTGTGATGCTGTTAAGTTTTTTTAATTTACTTATCATTTCTCTGTCATTCACTCTGCTGTTTCAGTCTCTCTCGTCAACTTGTCAGGACACAGGTAACAGGAAACAACAACTAATAATAGAAGCTCTCAAAACCAAACTGTGGTTAGACACAGACTGTGCTTTAGCTCGACTCTGTATATCATTTTAAGTATCAATCTTACTACTTACTTGTTCATATATGGTTGGAATTTTATATTGGAATATTAAAAGCCAAACTGACTGCCCAAGAGTGGGTAAACTCTAGCACTGAACCAGCCATATGGGTCAATGCTAGGCTGGGTCTAGCCTCTGGATGCAGAACCAACTACCTTTACCCTCAGTAAAGGAGCTCCTCAGGGCTGTGTTCTCGACCCCTCGCTCTTCTCACTCAACGTCACTCACTTCACATCCAAGGACAATTTGACACAATAATAATAAAATACATAGACAACAAACAACTGTAGGCTTTATCTCTAATAATGATGAAACATATCACCACACTGATGCACCAAGAGCACCAAGGTGTGTAAACCATGACCATCAGATCAATACAGCCGAAAGCCAAGAACACTTGAACACAGAATTACTGATGGATCCAGAAATACCAATATAAATACACTCCATCATCACTACTGCCTCTTTTAAATAAAATAAAAAATGGACAATTAACACTAAACACTAAAGACTTAACAGGAAGACAGGCATCAACCTGTCATTCTGTTCAGCTCAGCCACAAGGCTGTCACAGTAATGCCATTTAGTTGACGATTATTTTACATACAAACAACTGTGGTTAACAAGTTGTCTTTTTCTGTTCATGTTATGCCACAGCTATAGTTTAGACATGCAGAAGAAGAAGAGCCATTTATTAGCACTGAACACTAGAACACTTAAGTCAAATATTGCATTTATTTTTGGTTCTGCAAACAAAATAGCACAGGGCAGATCTGACATAAATAACAACTTGATGTAAATATACAAAGCCTATTACTGAAATAAATTACTGACAATGACAGATAGTAATGGAAATTAAGCTCCTTGAGATAAACAGTTGGTGACACTAATTCTCCACTCATGCTACTAAACAACAGCAGAAGAAAGTGGGCGCCAGTCAAACCTCAAAGAGTGGAAGATGACGTGGAAACATGATGCAAATATATGTTTATACAGATGAATGGAGACAATGATCACGATAATGCAGGATAACTGCAGTTAGCTCAGAAAACGTAATTGTGTTGCAGCTAACGATTATTTTCACTGTCGATTCGTCCATTGATTACTTAATCCATATATTGTTTGGCCCATGAAACATTTGAATATGGTGAAAAATGCTGATCAGTGTTTCCCAAAACTCATGTCGTCATCCTCAAATGTGTTGTTTGGTCCAAAACCCCAAAGATGTTCAGTTTACTGTCACATACGAGGAAGGAAACCATAAACTATTTACATTTAAGAAGCTAGAATCGGAGAATTTGTCCTTTTTTTATCCTTAAATAATTAATTCAACTGATTATCAATCATCAAAATAGTTGTCAATTAATTACAACAGACCTACTCAGCCATCATAGAGTCCATCATTGCATAATCTATCCTATACTAGTGCTGCTTAACCGTATCTACAGGATGGTACGACAGACAGTCAGAGCCAGAAAACAATAACAGCGTATTATCAATAAGGCATCCAAATCATAGGAAATCCACTCCCCCTGGTTGAATCTCTATTCATCGGACTGTAAAGCAGACAAAGAAAATCATCTCAGATCCCTCACTTCCTATTCAAGACCATTTCCAGCTCCTTGCTTCAGGGAGGCTCTACAGGTCACTGTCCACAAAAACTTAACGCCTCACTAACACTGTCTTTCCTATAGCTATCAGGATATTGAACTCCCCCTCCTGCTCCTCCCGTTTGCAGTTGTGGATATCTGTTTCTGTTACTATTTAACATTTACTGCATCAAAAACAATGGCTAAGAAATTATCTATCTATCGATTGCAGATAGATCGATCATCAGCCATGACAATTATCAGAGCTGATATTCACATTTTTTCCGATTATCTTTTTGTTTTCATCCAATAGCCAATAAAATAAATTAATTTGAAAATGCACTTTTGGCTGTCTCTCTCTGCCTGTAGTCTAATAACACTGAAATGAGTTTATTTATTACGTACTTATTTTTGAACCCTCTAGTTCAATATGAAAACCCACAACAAATATTGTTGAAATATTATACTTCCTTAATTTTATTTACCAGTAAACTTAAAAGGATTTCAAAAAAGTTTTGTGTTGGAGTTATTCTGAAAGTTGACCCCAAGATCTTTTACTTTAATTTCTGGTTATGGGTCTCATTGACAACTAATAATCAAAATAAAAAACATATCAGTTGATCCATATTATCTACATATATAAAAAAAATCCATAGGTTGGCAAAAATACGTTTCTGAAAGTCACCTTAAGGTACAGTTTCACATACCAACATGTTGCTTCTAAGGTTTCCATCCTAACAGTCGTACATCTAATACAATCAGGTTACTAAAAGAAATGTTTGCATACAAAATGGTTTAAAAAATACCCAAAATGAGCTTAAAACAATAACTGCCAATGTTAAAAATATATATTTTTTAAAAACCTGTAGTGGTGAAACCCTGCAGTGAAATAAATGGTACATCTGAGTCATGTGATTTTGAGTCCCTTTGGAGCATTCGGAGCTGAGGACAAAGCCCTGTGTGATGTGTCTGCAGACGGAGCTCCCTCTGTGCAGTAGCAGCTCGGTGACAACTGGTGGCAGTCATGTGCTTCTGCAGCTGCATAAGCCACCTCTCATAGGAATATACAACAATAAGAGAGTCCCTCCTGTAGCTCAACACACATACATGCACCCAGAGAAGATCCCACGCAGCAGTTAAAAACATATGGAGTACATATATACACCCACACATCCTACAGCTACTGAGATTGATATTCTTGTGCAGATCACCATGCTGTATGGTTGTAAAGAGTTTCTTTCTAACCCAGGCTTCCCTGGTCTGAATCCTCGCCAAAATCCTTGGCCTCTCCAGCTGGCTGTTTCCAAGCAGCCGTGACACTGCAGAGATTTAGAGGATTGTGGGCAAAGAGATGGACACAAGGCTCATTGAAGTAGGAAGATTGGTTCCAATTGGGAGGAGGAGGTCGGGAGGAATCCTCCTTAACCTCCTGTGTTCCAGCTTCACCCTGCAAACACTTGCAGGGACTAAACCGGAAGAATCCCAGAGCAACAATAAAGCCGCTCATAACCCTGTTCCTACAGAGAGAGAGGACACATTTATGCCTCACACAGTCACAGAACTGAAAAGTCAATATGAAGGCTAATTAACATGTAAAGCGCAGAGGCAGCTTTTTATTTGCAGAAAAAAAGGAGTTTATCAGCTCTTTAGTCAAAGATAAATCTTTTAAGACAACTCTTTAGTACCCATTTTATTAAAGCATATCAAGCTGGGACAGAGCTGCCCCTAAAATCCAATCTCTCAGATCATCTGTCAAAGAAGCCGCTCTCAAATCGTAAATCTCTCAGTCGCATGATCAATGGCCACTTTTCTGTGTGTTATAGTGGAACAGCAGCCAAGAGCCACTACTTCCATAAGAGTTCTTTCCCACTGACTCACTCACTTTTTGCAAATATATTTTAATTCACTTTTGACAACCACATCATGTACCTCGACACAGGAGTCTTGTACATTATGCTCAGGAGTTGTATTGTAAGAGCTGTATGATGCAGTGTTTGTAGAGACTGCAGACTCAATATGGAAATGGACGACACATCTCTTGCTCCTGTTATGAAAAGTGGTGCTTCGACAATGTATTTTGCAACCAGACTGTAGTGACAGGGGGTCAGGACACCCTACTGCTAGGTCTGACAGAGTTCTGTCACTACAGCTATCAATTATGCTGAACCACATGTCTTTTTAGATCATCCGGTGACTTCTGAAAAACAAACTTATCAGGAGGATGTGGATGTGAAATAATGTCAGTCCTTGACTGACACCTGAAAACAAAATGTTTAAAATATTATTTGTCATTGTCAGTAAAATGTATTTGAAAACCTTACTATATATCCAGTATTCACATTTCAAATTGCAAAACATTTATTCACAAATATGAAGATAGGAAAGTATCATTGTGGTGTTTCTTCATCTGTTGCCATTGAATGCCTGGTTGCTTGTAGCCAGGCCTCTTCCACAAATGGTCCCTCTGCCATTTCTGTTTTGATATCATGTTTTAACAGAAAAATAAAAAAAACAGACTCAGTATGCGTCAAGTCAGGAAAACATGTCAAAAAGAAAGCAAAGTTACTTGCCAACTTTGGATTAAGTTCTGCAAAATGTTCCAAAAAACACCCAAAACATTTTTTTAAGGCAAGACAGAATATTTTTTCAGTAACTATTTTTCAATCTTGTTTGTGACTGAATTGTGATAGACCTGCTGTGCATAAGGTGACAGTTATAGAGTGAAACCTGTGCATACGTGTCAGGTTAGATGAGGGTGCTCTTTGATTCTGTTGCAGGTCATAGTTGTTGAATTGTCCTGTGTAGGTGTGTGAGTGTCCTTAACAGTTAATACAGTTAATATTTGCTGATGCGTGTGCAAAGCATGTAGCCTATCTGACTGCCTTGGCTTGCATCCATGATATCGTGTAACACTAACAACAATAAAAGTACAAATAATTGGCCGAGGACCGACTGCAGATACCACATTTTTTATATATTTGTTACTTTATTTTCATGCTGTTTTATCACTAACCAATAGCATGCTAACCGCTAGCATGCCAAACTCACAGTTTACATCAATTAACTTAAATTAACTATTACTTAGCATCCACACTAATCATCAGATTTACACAAAGTTCAGTGCACAACACGGGCCACTGGAGATTCAGGCAAGACACTTCAACAACTAACGCTACTTGGCAGCATATTGAACTTGACAGCACTATTGAAACAGAACTGAATGGAGTGTGGCTGCAGCTCTAATCACACAGAGCGATCATACAAGAACCACACACTGAGAAGAGATGATGACGAACACAAATCAGCCTGAAGCCATGAGTATAAAAAAGACAGAAATTACCCAAATTTTATTGGCAGAATACTTTTGTATTTTTTGTCCCACATTTTAACACTGAGGGTTTATGGTTTATGACCTATACCCTAGTCATGAAGGGGAATCGAGATATTTTTTTCATATGTATTCCCTTTTTACTCTACTTTAGTGTTTGAGTATGCTTAGGTCAAAGTGCACTTGCATGATCTGACAGTGTCCAGCCTCTGCTCAACAGGGAGAGTATGTACGACAATTCTTCTAATTACTGAAACAGACAATCATGCTTCTGTCAGTTTCACTGAGTAAATCCATGGGAACACCATACATTCCTACTACAAATTGTTATCATTTGTATAACTGATTGTCTCAAAACTATAAAAACCGAAAAGACAGCATTCTGGGGGCAATGGGATGCAGCCAGGAGGCAGCTGTGACAGGAAAGTGTATAGCCTTTGAGTGTTGCTATTGGTAACAGGTGGTTGAACAACATGTCTTTTTCCACCATACTGAATTTTATAGTTTCCTCAAGTTAAGTGACTCCTGCAGGAATTGTCCCTGGCACTGAATATGTGAGTGGCTGAATGGATCTACATTATGCCACATCAGTGATTTGATCACCGTGTACTTCAGACTGCGTGGTGAGCTCTGGTTGGCACCAACAGTGGCAGGTGTGATGTGGGCTTTAGAAGCAGGGAAATGTAAAGTCAGTCAGATCTTTTTCCTCAGCGTGTTACCGCCCAACGCTTTACAAAACGTGCTTATTTCCCACCCATTCAACACCCAAACACTCAGTGGGTGAAGACAGTTTGTGCTGATCATGCTGCTCTCACCTGCTGTGACAACATGATATGTTAGTATATAAGGGCATATTACGTATATTTTAGGACATTTCAAATTCAGCTGTGAGTGGTTGAGTTGTTCTTATACCCTATGAGATTAACAAGGAAACAGCTGTTTTTTGTTTAACTAAAATAATTTTGCCTAAGGTAGATAAAAAAAATACTGAGAGTCCATGTGGAGCTGTTGTGTTCTCATTACTGACAAAAAGTACTGAGGCGTGAAAGAACTGAAGGACTATCATACTCATGTCTCATCTCAACAAAAATCTTGACAAGAAAGGCCTGCAAATACTTTTAAGGCTCAGTATTTTAATTTAAAAAAACAACTGGGCACTGTGCTTAAAGAGCCCCTCAAGACATGTTGATGTTTGACTAATCATTTGTGTTGGATGGGTTTATTTTTTCACAAACATGTTCAGTGTTTCCATCTTTCCTGAAAGACAATTTGAACCAGCCATGTCTTTAAGCTTCTGCACCACAATTGCAAATGTTGACAAGATCATGAGTGGCTCTAAAATATTTGCCCTTTCATCCATTTCAATCCAATTTTATCCATCGGAACAAAACTCTGTGCATTGTACATAAACCAACTAGCCAACAGTTTGCAAGGGAGTGGGGTAGAGAGGCATGCCCAAAAGAAACACTCACATTTCTGGTCAGAAGGAGAAACATTTACTGTTAAGCATTATGAAATATTTGGATATCAACAGGTTTTTTGAACATGCACAAACATCAAAACATCGACCTTTTCAAGAAGGCAGTTGAAGAGGAAGAAAAATGGAGGCTGTGTTCGTATGGTTGAACCACCACTGGTGGAAAACTTTGATAATAATCAGAGTTTGCAGAGCTGCATGTAACGTGGAATATTAGAGGACTATTTGTTTTCAGTAGCCGTGCAAAAAGCTTAGTAGGAATGTTGTCTGTTTTTGGAATCATTTGTGCATGTAAAAGCAGCCGGTGTGGTAAATGGAAACTAACACTAAACTAATGGCTATTTCACCAAGATGGTTAAAGCAATAAAAGAGAGAGAATGCATTTGGGTTTTGATGCAAAATGCAAAAGTGGCTCCATCAGTCACATTATGCACCATTACATTATTGTATGCACAGGTGTGTGTAAACGGGGATATTAGTCAGTTAGTAGGTACTATTGAACTATTCTCTTTTTCAGATTAAGGGATAAATCTACTGTAAATGTTGTTGTTACTGCTTCTGCCCCTGTGGGGTAGTATAGGGATGCAATGGGATACCTTCATAACATGTTTTTGATTTTAATTCTATATACAACACAAGGCATTATCTTGAACCCCTGTACGTTTGCAGTTGAATCAGGCATGCTGCCACAAGGATGGTACAGTATGTACTGTACTCAGACCTTGGAGACCGTGTGCACATCATCCTCAAACAAACTGCTTACCTTTGTACAAACAGCCTGTCACCTGTCTGGCCTTAAATCCTATTAAGTTCTTGGAAATAAGTGTGAAAAGGTGTTGGATATCGTGTGTCTCCTTCCTCGGAAACTTGAAGACGTGAAGACAGTAAGGAAAAGAGAGATCAAGAGACAGACAGACAGAGCGAGTCAGACAATGTGAGGAAAGAAGGGGGAGGTTAAAGCAGTGGGAGATGATTAGCATATTGCTACAGGGACTGAGTAGCATTCTCATCCTGTGTTGCAGTTCCACTGGTTTGCTTTGTTATTCATAAGTTTGGTTCAGGAAAAAAAAAAACACTTTAATGTAGAGTTTTAAAAAATAAATACGTGCAGCAACAGTGTATGGTCATGGAAATGTGCTCCAGGTTATGTTTGAAGGCTTTTAAAACACAGTAACAGGCCAGAATCCACATTCAGGAACATTTAATAAACTCAAATCAACTCTGCTTTGGATTTTCACACATGAAAATCAATATTATATTTCTGGCCTGTTGTTTACTGCTGTATAAATTAAACCTAACATGGGTAAGATCCCAGCACTGTGAATTAAGAGTATTTACATAAAGATATGAGTGTTAAAATACAATAGCTGAACTGAAGCAAAAATATTCAAGACATGAACTTTTTTTACTGTATGAACTGAGGACTTCGGGTAAATCTAGAAAAGTCCAGCAGCCATATGCATGTACAAGAAAGGAACAGAAATGAACTTGGAAACTGAAACAACTGGTTGGTGAGCTTCCACTGTCAACTGTTAGCATGTGGGTGTACTCATCATAATTTAAAAACTAACCATTATTAGGTCTTTATGCAAACAAAATCTCAGTTTGTGGAACAATACAAGTCCCATCGTCCTTGGTCAGTACTTTGCTGCCAGGTACAACAAGTTAGAAAGGACGAAAAAGATTAAGATTTATTCTGGAGCGTAACTAAATAAATAAGCTTGCACAATATGAGGAAAATCTGCAGTGTGCGACAACACTGTTCAACGCTGTGATGACAATATGACTTGAAATACGCAAACAAATACTGAAGTATGCATATTAGCTATACAGTTCATATGTCCTTTCTGGTTTAAGGTAACACAGGCACCAATCATTGAATAGCATATGCCCACTAAATATGAAATGAACATCAACTGACACCAGTTAATCTGGGGGTAGATGACGACTAGCTGTACAACATGCATAGGTCCAACACTAACAACTGCATCAGAGCCTAAAAGGTTAATGTCCAGTATCAACTAATAATTTGCTACTAACACCACATACTACACCTATTTATCTATTATCTATCTATTAGTCATAAAGGCCTTTCTTCTACTTTTTGGGAATGTTTTGTGAATGCAACCTGGTCTAAAACAGTGCAGAAAACGTCTCATTGTGTTGACAGTTTTAGGAAGGTTGTTGTTGCTAATGATCAAGTTTAGAGAGTGGGTAAAATAAGACATTTTACAGATTATTAGTATCGGCAGAACTTGGGCCAATGGCAAATATGCGACTTCTCAACAGGAAACTGACTTTGTAGGAAAATGCTTGCCAAAACAAATGCTGCTACTTGGAATGTTTACAGTTTGATGTTCAATTCATTTGAACAATTCATTCATCTGATTAATTTTTTTTTTTTTTAAATCCACTTTCGGTCATATCACCATTATCAGGCTGAAATGAAACACCTATAGGAGATTTGTCCAGTTCAAAGAGTTTGAGTGAAACACGTGATAAAAATCAAGATAAGTCAGTGTTTTTGCCACTTGTATGTATCTTTGTGAGGTCTGCAACTAATAATTATTTTCAGCTTAACCAGCTGAATATTTTGTCAATTAATTAATTAATCAATTGTCAAAAATAGCAAAAACAGGACATATGTGGTGTAGGGTCTAAAAAGTAACTGGGTGTTGCCGACTGTATAAAAAAACCCCAGAAATTTTGCTATTCTGAAAAGGACACAACATTGTATTTTAAAAATGTGCTAAATGTGCTTATAAGACTGAAGAAAAGCAGGTGCAAAAAAAAGAAAAAGAAAAGAGAATATTGATGAAAAACACATTTGCCATTGGTGTGAAGATCTTCACAGATGAAACTCATTTTTTCTGGATAAAAGCCAGAAAACCTCTGAGCAGAGTTGTGAGTTTCTTTTTATCGTGTTAGAGGCAGAAAACACAGTGTAGTGACAGACTGAAGCTGGAGAATCCTCTGTGCCCCGATTCAGTAACAAATCATTCATTTATGTTGAGAAATAGAGCGATCACACTGATTTCATTTCAGCAAAAGCATATCAAATTTGGGTGAGAAAATGGATATTCCCCGTTGCCTGACATATCCTCCTCGTGTTGTTCTGCGCGCTCCGCTGAGAGGGAGCCTTTGGAAAAACAACTGTTAGTGAATGAGCAGCTGGAGAACACTTCCCCTGCTAATACCAGCGCTGCTCTATCACGTTTTCGTCCACACATGACCGGCTGCATTTGTCAATATGTGCAGTGAAAGCAGTCACAGTTTCATTGTTTCTAGAGTGACATTTTGATAGGCTGATGTTATTCACTTGCTGGGTTTCCTTCATTATTTCCCTTTTACTGGGATTGATTTTTTTTTACTTTCTCATCATGGCTGACGCTCTCCACTCCCATGGGGTCAAGGGTCAAACAGGAAGGCGCTATTCCTTAGCAGTCTGACATAAAGAATCACTATTAAGTGCAAATGAAAAGGGTAATATAGGAAAAGTGTTAACAGGCTTCAATCAGGATATCAGGACTATGGTTTTTCCCACAATTTCCAGCTGCCAGGCTGATGGATGGCTACTCCATGTTTCACATTCACTGTGAATGTTTTTTGTCCTCCTTTAACTAACCTGCAATATGTATTTTCTTTCACAGAAACCCAAGCAAACCCAATGAAATGCACCTTGTTTTTTTTTTTTCCTCCATCATGACTGACACTCTCAGCTCCCATGGGGTCAGGGGTCAAACAGGAAAGCGCTATTCCTTATCAGTCTGACAAAAAGAATCACTATTAACTGCAAATGAAAATAATAATATAGGAAAAGTGTTTAACAGATGTCAGTCTGGATATCAGGACTATGGTTCTTCCCACATTTCCTGGCTGCCAGGCTGATGGATGGCTACTTCCTCGTTACGTCTTATCCACTTTCACATTTTAACAGCTTTTTTCCCCACTTTTAACTAACCTGCAGTATGTTTTTTTTTTTTTTTTTCTTCCACAGAAACCCAAACAAACTGAACTACACCTTCCTTTTGTTTTCTCCATCATGGTTGACACTTTCAGCTCCCACGGGGTCAGAGGCCAAATAAGAAAGCGCTGCTCCTTATCAGTCTGACACAAAGAAGCACTCGTAAATGCAAAAGAAAAGGATAGGAAAAGTTTAACAGGCTTCAGTCTGGATTCCAGTACTACCACGCTCCCTGGCTGCCAGGCTGATCGATGGCTACTCCTTCATTCCGTTTTTTCCACATTCACTTTTGAATGTCTTTTTCCCACCTTAGCTAACATGCAACATGCATTTTGTCCTGCAGAAACCCAAACAAACGCAGTGAACTACACCTTCTTTTTTTTGGTTGAACGACACACTGCAGATTGCTTCACCCCCATCCCCTCCCCACTGCTCCTCTGTTCTAATCCAGGCACAGGTCTTCTCTGGCTGTCATGGTCCTCACTGGGATTGGCAGTTTAATTAACTTCATATCTCCGTGTACTGCTGGAGCAGCTACTTCTCTCTGCACAAGAGGATGTATGTGTGGGAGTGGTGATCGCCACATCCGTTACTGTGTAGACCACCGACATGAGCCTCTGTGCGCAAACACATCCAGATACAGGAAAAAGCTGGACTCCAGAGGGTCACCAAACATCTGTGGTGAGGATTTTTGAGTTCAGATAAGTGAACTTTGGGGTTGATGAGAAGCAGAGAAATCCATATAGTAGCGTATAGTATCACCAAGCTTCTATGTTGGTTTGGGAAACATATCAAAGAGGGTAGTGGTTAAATTCTGTAGTAGTAAATTAGAGATGCAGAATTCATTGAATCGAAACGTCATCCTGTGTGTACAGTGATATGTTGATTGTTGACACTGGGCTGAGATGTGGCGAGATTTAGCGGCACTGACCAAACAGAAGTACTGCATAAAAAAATGGTAAAAAGTATTTTTTATTCTAGTTCAAGTTTGTATGTCTGAGTTTCACATTTCCAAAACTGTAATCTCTGCATTTTTCCCTCCCATCACTACAGGACATTTACAACATCAGGGTCATCAAAAAGTCACATAACATCATCAGAGACACTTCACATCCCCAACACAGCCATAAGACAGACGCTACAGGAAGATGAAGTCCTGAACAATAAGGCTGACAAACAGTTTCTATCCACAGACCATCAGACTATTGAATAAGTCTCTCAAACACAAGCCCATCACTCTCACTGTTTCAGTGTGGACTTTGCATTATGCACATGCACTTACAGGCACTTCACATGTTTATACATACAGTATATTTATACTTATATTTATATCTTTTTAACTTCTTTTTGCTTGAAGGGAGACCGACAAAGTAAGAATTTCATTGTATGGTGCAACCATTGAGTTTTATACTTTTTTTATGTGACGATAAATATCTTGAATCTTGATAACCAAAGAAGTAGACTCAAATCACAAACCGCAGTACTGTCCAAAAAGAATTTCTCAATGTTTGTTCACTGTAATTGTTGACTTTCACTGTGCAATGTTTGACACTTTGAGGGTTTTCTTATCCTAATCTGCTGACAGGACAAAGTTTCCCTGAGCTCCACAAAAATCTGAATTTAAGGGGCCAACATACATGTAGGATTGGTGAAAAAACAAAACATTTAGAGTCAATTGTTATCTACCGTTCAAGTTTTATGAAATAGAAATAAATTTATTGTAAAATAAATTTAAATAAATACATTTAAATAAGTTTATTGTGCCGTTTAATCATTTTCAACAACAAGCAGAGAGCGCACACACCTATCTGTGCTAACACAGGGACGGGGTCATCAACCGAGCAACTTTACAACCTGGTAAGTTCTGAAAATATGTCTGGTACTTGATCACAGCAATCTATGGTATTAGAACAACTTTTCCTATTTTGTGCCCTGGTCATGTAATAACCATCAGAAAACACTTCACTGTAATGATTTTGTCTACCTGGAAGAGTTCAAAACTCTGATTAAAAAAACCCCCAAAAACTATGCTATTCAAAAGCTGGATTTTGTATTATGTATCTGCAGTCTCTTGTCTTTTTTAATATGTTCTGATTTTCATCCCATATCTGTTTTTGACATGTGTGAAAACATGTAATGGTGTTTTTTAAGATTTTATCTCAAGGAACTTCATGGTGAAATAAAGACAGAATACGTGAAACATAAAAATAAAGTTAAAGATACACAAATTAAAGCTATAACATTTCTGCATCAAAGTAGCTAAAAATACCTAGACCTGTGTTATATAAATGTTATATTTATATATATATATATATATATATAAATGTTCTGATGTTCAACTTCAGAGACATCCATTGCCCTTTAATATTTGGAATTACTCATATTGAAATCAAACATCTATGCCATTCAGAGAGTTTATGAGAGAACCTTGTGGTAAAAATTTAAATCTCAGGCAAGAATCTAACAATGTTCTTGCCTGACCCACTGAATGTATCTTTGTGAGATATGCACTAACGAACCAAATAATCAACGGTCTATAAAATGTCAGAAAGAGTAAAAAATATTGATTGTAGTTTTCCTCATGTAAGCATCATCAGCATTAAATGTACAAACTGACAAACTGAGAATAAGACAGGCCCTAGTGGTCATCAGAGGTATTGCACTTTAAGATACTTCCAATTCGGCTTCATTTTGGAGTCGAGGTCCCCTAAGGCTCGTATAATGGCGATAGTTTGGAATAGGAAAAAAACATCCATCATCCATCCATCCATC
>JAPQRN010000009.1:17288334-17314984 GCA_037367275.1 Coranthus polyacanthus
TGAAATTAAGTGAATATCTTGTTTTGTGTTGTCGGGGGAAGTGTTCCTCCATGCAGCAACATTTCTCAAACCCAGTGAAGAGGAGTAAGAGCTGTGTGAAGCCCAGCCACCGCCTGCCACGCTTTAACACGAGGTGAAAAGGTTTTCCAAACAGCTATTCATAGCTGTTCTTTGGCAATTCATTTGACTATCCTTGACTCATGCAGATGTTCTTCTCCAACCTTTTAATCTGTGGTAATTAGTCAGAAAGAAGAGCTGGGCATGGTAAAGTAGCAGTGCAGAAATCTCAATATAACTCAATATACACTTTGTTCATGTGTAGAAAAGGACACAGAGAACACTATTGAAAAGAACTCTTTAAATATCACTTTTCACATTTGTAATAGTCACAAGAAGGTCTTGGCTTCTCAATCTTGCATTTTGTTATTTTGTTATTTAGACAATAAACTGTTTAAAATTAAGGTTAAGGTTTATCTTAAGGTTTTTTTAATGCATTCAAACTCATATTTTTAACAATGCTGAACATTTCATTTCAATATGTATTCCTAAATCTTCTTTATTTAATTACGTTAAATTTCAGAATAATAGGGATAATAATAGGGAATTCTTAATTTCAGTTTATATTCATTTGATTACATTCATGTGTCAGCCTTAAATTGCTACTGTCATGACATCACTTTGCAAAAGCTTCTAGGCTGTTTAAAAACAGTGACATTTTGACCCTCGGATAATGTGATAAAATAAACAAAAATTAAAACAAAAAATTCTATCTTCTAATATGTTGAAATTTCACATCATCACAATAAAGCACTTGGATTAGCTCAACTAACAGACGGAATATGTATGTGTGTTTTTGGAAACATCCTAACTTCAACCCTCTAAAGGCGCCCCTTCGTCCTTCAGCTCTTTACTGTAACACAGTGAAATCGATCATTTCTTACGTACAAACATCAAGTCACCTTATCTCCAATGCCACACACGTTTTAGTCCACATGAATCTAGACGTCTTAAAGTTTAATTGGGAATTTTATGTCAAACCACACAACTAAATCGCCAGCATAATTTGTCTATAGCACATCTGGCCGTTATTAAAGGTTTATTGCAACACATAAGCAATATTATTCACAACCAAGCATTATGTTCTAAAACAACCAACGAGGCCAACAAACAGCAGTCCATGTGTTCAAATGTGGTGGGAAAAGCACATAATATATTTTCCTTTTTCCTCAGATCCACGGATCCATGGGTTTGTTATTATGGTATAGTATGTATTATGTAAATGTTATGTTAATACTAATGGCTGTTTGTCTAAAAATGTCTCATATACTCACAGCCCAGCTTGGCTCAGAGTCTGCCTTGTGGCCCATAAATTTGATACAGTATCCTTCAGCTACTAGAGAACTAGTAAAAAAAAGTGGTTTTGAAGACAGTAGCTGCATCGAGATGCTGATTAACTGGACGTCTCTTGTGGAGGCATAGTGAGATGCCCATCAACTAAAGCCTATTAAAAGGTTCTCTGTGTAAGATTTGCATGTGTTTACATGAAGTTTGTGTTGGAGACTGTGTTGTGCTGGGAGCTGATTGAAATCACAGACTTATCTTTAATCAGCCCATTCACACGCTGATAGTTTGTTAGATTTGCTTATATTTAATTATTCACCATGCTGGTAAGATATTTGATGTTAACGGGAGAAAAATGTCTCCGATTCCATCAGTTTCAGTGATTGCTGGGTAGTCGACCAAAAACATTGTCCCCGCAATCTGTACAGTTACATTAACTCACTGTTATGGCTGCACGATTTGGTGAAAAACTGTGGTGCGATTATTGTGGGCAATGTTGTGATTCTGATTTGAGTATACTTGCTGAGTTTTGAAGGGAAATGCACAGATAACTCATTTAGAAATGTCAAGTCAAACATGCAAACTTAAAAAATACAAAAAAAATTGTTTGCATGCATGCATGCTTTACACAGTATCTATCTCAGTTCAGCGTCACTAAATCCAAAATATCACCAAACAGCAGCAGTTGTGTTTATTTTTTTCTATTTCTTCAATCACCCGAAATCCCCATAAATCTGGGCCTTTAAATTGCAGCTTTTTGCGAGTATATAATTGCACAAGCTGATACTGCGTTTACGATTCTTCTGCAGCCCTGCGCATATGGCATTTCTTCAACCTCTTTGTCTTTCAGCCATTTTCTCCTCTGCTTCAGAAAAAGCAGAAGTCCTTCTCCTACTCTGAATAGTTTTTCACCTTACGAGCTCTCTTAAAGACTAAGATGCTTTGTGAATAATTTCTATCTTCAGATTCACATTAACTTTATTGATCTCAAGGGAAAATGTATTTGTCCTTCAGCTCACAAAAAGAAAGAAAGAAAAATTGAAATTAAATTGAAACAAATAATCAGTGAATCATTTACAGAATATTCAGTCTCCAGTCTATCTTCCATTGGCTCAGGTGTTGTACAGTCTGATGCAGTGGGGACAAAGAATCCTCTGTAACGTTCAGTCCTGCATTGTAGTGAGATGAGTCATCCACTGCAACTGCTTCTCTCGTTGGTTAGAATGCGGTGAAGAGGATGATCTTTTTTGTGATTTTTGTAGACACATATGGTAATAATGATGGTGCAAAATGATATGTAATTGCATTTTTTTTCAATCGAAGAAATGCTACATTTTATTGCCCCACCTAAGTCTTCCACAAGCTTCACACGGCCTCTAAGCCTTCTGAAAACCTCAGGAAAACCCAGTAGTCTGTAAGATAAATTCCTAGAAAACATCATAAGTTCTAAGAATTTCAGCACAAGTACCAGTCATTTTTACTAGGAAGATTGAATGATTTATGAATACTTGCCCAGTAGTACAATAGAAAATATGCATGAATGAAAGAAAGTGAATACTCCTCACAAAAGTGGTTAGACTGAGAATCAATGGGAAACCTCATCTCAGAAGAGTACTGCTGAGTAGATTTTCTTAAAGTAAAGAGAATGAACATTTATGTACATTCTTTTTTTGAAGAAGAATAGAGAGCATACCTGCTTCTCTTTCTGCTCAACCTTTATTTTAATATGTTGTAAATATTCATAAATATATTACGTGCTCAATAAACTTATTGGCCACAAGAACACTTGCAGGAGGCAGTATTAAGATTTTACAGTGCTCTTGACAGCAGGACTATGCTCAGTATCTGAACTATAGGCACACAACCTTATCATTCTAAGCTAATGACATATCATAAGGTATTATTTAACTGTAACTTGCTTGGACACACATCCATATGACTACATTTTCATAGTCTTGCCTTTCATCCTTCATCTCCTTACTGTAACAGTGAATTTGATTACCCCCACTGACTTACATTAAAAAAAATTAAGCCGCCTCATCTCCAATGCCATGCACGTTTTGTTTAGTTCACATGAATCCGGACATCTTAAAGTTTAATTGGGATTTTTATGTCACCTGCAGGTGACAGGAGACATATTATTCCCACTGCAACACCTGTCGTCCACCAAGGTCATCGTCAATAAGGCCCTGCACACAGAACAAGAGGGTTGCCTCATTTGCATGCATAATATGGCATTTCTATGTTAAATGCCTTGTCAAAAGGGAACATTTTCTTCAGGAAAAAAATAATGGCTTCAGTTTCCATGGCTCAGTCCAGCATGTTCCACGTTCTGCAGTGCAATGCCGAGAGGAAGAGTGGCACCTCCTGTTTTGTGTTTTTAGCTGTAGCAGGAGCAGTGACAGGCTTTTTCATTGCAGTGAAGAATGACTATGAGGCGGAGAGTGAATATTAATGAAGTGCTAAAGTTTGAACAATATACTCAAGATATTAAAAGCCCCTGTTCAAAGTATTAAATTGAAAGAGTTGGTTGCTCCAGGCAGCGTATTTTCAGAAAGGAAATGAAGTTTTGGCCACTGTGGTGAAGTAGTGCAGGGAATGAAATGCCATTTTAGTCCATTGAACGTGACATTTTTTCTTCCATCTACCTCTCAGAGACGAAGTCAGAGGGATGACCTTTTCTAGTTTCCTTGAGGCTTTGCTCGAGCAAAATGCCCTTCGATATTTTCCAGCGCACCAGCTAATTGAATCTAAAAGATTGCGTGTGAACCTGAGGCCGTGGTAATGAGAGCAGAGCTGCTTGCGCACAAAAGGTCTGTAAATTGATAGAAAAGGTGGGCGATCCTTCTGACAATTTGCCTCAGACAGAGTTTCCAAAGGGCAATCTCCCAGCCTGCCTGCTCCTCTGGGGGAGCCAAAAGGGCAGCGGGGGACGAGTGTTGAGTTATAGCCTCTAACCCACACATCCACCCGTCTATTTTATCAGTCACACATCATTCGGATACTCGATCGCTCACCTGCTTGCTCATGCTATTAGAGGTGTTAATGTACCGGCAATGAAATCTAAATCAGGGGATTCACTCAGCACAACTGGGTCCCATAGAATGCAATACTTAGGGGCTATTTGCTGTGTGGGCTGTAAGTAAATACTAAGGATCTGACTGGTGACAATTACAATACAATTACGTTCAACCTATATTTAAGTTAAAGGTTTTCATGGGATATGGCAGCCTGGTGTTGTGGATCTCTTCATGTGGGAGAGACTGAAGAAAGCTATATCAGATATTTCATTGTTTTATTTGTCAAGCATTCCAAGGTTTAAAAAAAAAAACATACTGACACAAAGATGTGTCATAGAACTGACACTATATACAACTAAACTGCAAAAAAGAATAGATTACAGATATTGCAGACCCTCGCCCCCTTAGATCATATCCACCACGCTGAATAGTTCCACTATGTTGGGAATGCATGAAAAGAAACATATAGACATTATAAATCAAATACCTGACGCGTAAACACATGAACAGATCTTAATATGAAAAAGGAATGAACACTGAGTGTAAAAACCAAATGTGAAGTCACTATGTTAAATCTGAGGTCAGAATTTCAATAAAATATGGCAGATATAGAAATGAAAACATGCTCTCACTTCCAGATCGTCTTCCAGATCAGCAAGAAACCGACCATTTTGATATTGTCCTGAATCATGTTTTCACCTTCATTTGTGAGAAAATCATAAAAGTGATGAAGGCCCTCAATGATGAAGAATCCTTTAAAAAAATTCCACAATCCGGATCCAGATCGGGACCATCTTCTATATCGTAGAGACCTATCTTGTGTCAAATTTTCATTATTCAGTATTATTTCAGTATTTTAAAGTAACATAAATAAAGATAATTAACTGGTTCATTCATTCCATAAGCCATGTCTGTTGTGTATATGGAAAATGCAACGCTTTCAGTTGACTTTTTAATCCACATTTTCCAGTGTTCCCATCTTGTATTGAAGCGGAGATTAGTGGTCATAAAATGCACACGCATTAGCGAATGGCAACTTGTTAATCAAAACTATTTTGTTAAAATCAGAAGTGTGTATAATAAAGTGTCCGGCTGGACGCTTGGCCATCAGCCGACGATTACTGAAAGCTCTGCAGTTATCTCATCACACACACACCATATTAGTAATTTTAGCTTTTAGAGAGCATTTTCAGTCAAACCTGTAGCAGATTGTCATTATCTGCAGAAAACTGTCATTATAAATGCATTAGCTGCTAACAGAAAAATGCTGATGCCCGTTACGCACATACACACAACTACTGTACATATAATTAACGTTCATTTGGCAGTAGGCTGAATGCTGTCCATTGTAAATGAAATGTGAATAATAGTTTTAATAGTCACAATTACTGCAAGTACAATCATTCACTGACTCCTTATTCATTCATTCATACATAAGGATTTATACTGGAGCACACAGTCTTATAGTAATATATCCACCACAATAAACCGACACTGGTGATACTTTGTTTCAGTTATCACACTTCGCTTTGACATTGACATGTCATACAGCATTAAACCCAAAGTACAACCACTTCCCCCAAACTGTTTATGATGGCGGAAAAGACAAGGTTATGATACAGTATGGCAGAACATCTGTCCCTCTGGTGTACTAGATGAGTAATAATGAACTGACTTTGGAGAAACAGAGCACAATCCTGAATGAAGACATAAAAAGCCTATTAAAAGCTCTCATATACAGTAAGGCCTGTAATCAGGTAGAGGATCATTGACCAGGAGCTGACCTCTGTCTAAACACCTTATCCCTCTGCAGGGCCCTGTAGCTGATGGATCAGCATTTACTGCAACTCACGCACACATTAAAAAAAATGTATGAAGATTTAAGCAATAGTACACAAGAGAGGTTTTATAAGATACTTCTACTGCACCAAACCACGAATTACATTATGGAGCTATAAAAGTAAGACCCCATTTCCACCAATTTCTGTATCTAGATAATAAAACCTGATTATACGCCATTGCTTTTCTTGTCTTCTGTTTTTGTTGTTATTCATTCCCCCTTTTGTGCTAGGGAAACGAATAAATATTCATTATATACATAAAAATAGGTTAATTTCACTGTTTTAAAATCTTTCAGCCATTTCTTATATTGTCAAATTTATGAAAAAACCTTTAATATAACACAACTGATAAATACCTGCCACTGCCGTCAGTGAAATGACATCTTATCTTGGTATCAGCTCGACTCGACTCGCCACGGCTTTTTTGGTGTTTCCACTGTGTGAGAGCAGGGACCATCAGGTACTGTCAGATACCATTTCTAGTATCACCTTCTCTGAGGCTCCAAGCTAGTGATACTATACGTGATTCGCTGCGTCAATACGTGTGTTTGTCATCATGCCGTGACATGGGACGCCAAGCCTGCAGAAAATCTCCGAAAACGTCAGAACTTTCAAGTAGGCTCCAACAGGATAAACTGACCACAGATTTGAGCCTTAACAACTATATTCTCTTAAAATAAAGTTTTATCTCAGAAATTCTAACCTACAGTTTTAAGTTTCATCCTCCATTGCTGCCTCGCTCTTAGCTGGAGCCGCGATGAAGGCGACGTTACGAGAGTTACGTTGTGTCTCTATGACGACCAGTCGCGCTAAGGCAGTACTATACCTGCTATGGAAATGCAACACGCTGGTGGCCAAGCCGAGCCAAGTCGTGCCAAGTCGAAGTGAATCAAGCGGATACCGGCAGTGAAAAAGCACCCATATGTGCTGATATCGATGTTTGGACACTATATTTGTAGCGTCGCTGTCCTGTGAGAACCAACACATTTGGACATAGGTGGTTTTCACTGGACAGGAAGGAGGTGAAAATTTGTAATATGAAAATTATCTAAAGCTTTCAGACAAAGGCAGTGGAGTAAAACTATTTGCCTCTCATATGGAGTAGAAGTAGAAAGTTTCACAGAACAAAAGTACTAAGTAAAAGTGAAAGAGTAAATGAGTTCAAATATTTACGTTCCACCATTGTCTGGTATTAATAAACATACCCCAAGCATTCCTATGTCACTGATCCTGCCTGCATTGTGATTACATATTACTGTGCAAATTAAAAAAGTGGAGGTGGCAAACCTGTCAACAAACATGGACCACATGAAGAGAAGCAAAGCTACTGTGTGGCTGACCTTTGAGGTGAGGTGACCTTTGTAGATGTGTGTTTTTTTTGTTTTTTTTTTAACTTAAACTAATATTTGAGTTTCTTTTGAATTTCTCTGACTATGACAGATGAGGTCATTGAAAGCATCCCTGTATCATCCAAACATCCCACAACAGTTCAGACAAGCTCACAAGAGGCCATAAATTGATATTTAATTGACAACAGGAGAAACCGAGGAAGTCAGAGGAAGAAAAAACTACTGTTGTTTCTTTTATTTTGTTCATCTGTAACATGGTGATGTTAATATTTTGGTCTAAGCTTCTTCACAATATTAAAAAACACTTTGATTTATATTTTGTGTATAAATACTGTAGATTTTGTGGAAAACATGGTTCACAATTTTAGACAGAAAGATACTAAGTGTGAAAACTATTGTGACCATCATTTTTAGAATTTATGCTCCTGTCCTGAGATTGTTTTTATTCTAAATAATGGATTACTTGTCTTATCCAGTTTCTATAGAGTTTGACTTTAACAAAGTAATCATTTAAACCCACCCAATTTATTTTTGTTCCTGAATCTAATTAAACCCTCATCATAGCATTGTCACAACACAGTTAAATTGTACATTTCAACGTTACCCATGACAACATTATCTGTGGGTTGTACAGTATAAGACGTGTAAGACGTTAAGGCCCATTGGAGGATGTATTGTAAGCCATATGTGGTAAATGGGTTAAAAAATCCCAATCTTAGCCACTATCATTTAATCCCCCTCTCTCTGGATTACCTGAAACACTTAGATCTGCCTCAAACAGAGGTTCCTCCCCTCACCCACATTCACCCATACACACAGGGACAATAAAAGCAAACTGCTGTGTGGACCATCCCACAGAAAGACATTCGGAGCCACTTGGTGATCCTAACAGCTACGCGAGCATGCCGCAGTGATTAAAATGACATCGCACCATTCCCTCAAGGAAAATCACAGGCCTATTAACAGCTGTTTTTCACTCCCGATAATTTTATATGAATTTTAGTGCCATAATTAAAACCTGAAATTTGCTCTACTGAAGAGCAAAGGAGAATGAACTACGGCCCAGCTTTTGTTAATCAAAAAAAAAAAAAAGTGTAAAAGTGGCTTAGTTAGAACTTTAATCTAATCACTATGGCTGAAGGATGTCACAGTACGTAATGTACACTGTTTGATGTTTGAAAATGACAGTTTAAAAATAGCAAGCAGCATTTAGTTCATAGGATCCACCTTATGGACTTGGTCAGGGACTTATTGTCACATGGCACACAATGGCACAAAAAGCATTGTATATATGCAACGATACACAATCACTGCTTTAAAACGCTGCTTTATACACAACACAAACCCAATCAAACAACTCTTTTTGTTATCCAAATATGATTAATTTAGGTCAATAACATTTTTTTAGGAGCCATAGTGATGTTTCAGAAAGTCTCTAGAGTAGTTGCTGCTGCTAGAGTAGTTGGAAAATCCAGGGAATTTTTATAACGAGAAACTGGAAGCTCTTTTTATGCATTTTCTGCTTCATTTATTTAGATAGACAGGTGAAGCCCCGCCCCTTCTGGTGGACCAGTGGTCTACAGCGATCATTTGTTTGATCCTGTTTGAGTCATGCCACCAATTACACACACATTTGTCAATATAAAATATATTTTTTCAACTCATTAAAATCACATGTCTTTAACTTTGCCTCACAGCAAGGAGGTCCTGGGTTCGAATCCAGGGCCGGCCGACTGGGGCCTCTCTGTGTGGAGTTTGCATGTTCTCCTCATGTCTGCGTGGGTTCTCTCCGGGTACTCCAGCTTCCTCCCACAGTCCAAAAACATGCACCTTAACAGGTTACATAGGTTAATTGGTCACTTATAGAGGAATATGTGTGAAAAGTATTTACTCCATTTGTCAGAAACATAATGGGAGCTAATATATCGTATTTCAACTTTCTTCACATGTCTGACAACATGCCTCACGTCTTAAGATTTGACCCAGATACAGGTGTGGTCATTAAATATGTAAAATTATGTTTGATTTAAACATATTCATAATGAACAGGGATTAATTATGAATGTGAAATAAATCCATTATCTCTGTTAAGTCAGGCCTGGTCCCTCAGCATCTGATGTGACAGACATCGTATTACGCTATCCGACCCAGTGCTTGTTTTATGTTTTATTGGGGAGTTAGTCTACCATGACCTCATAAAGCGGTTGCAGCAGATGCCATGTAAACGTCACACTTAGTCAGAGACTTTTGATCCACGTCCTCTCCTCTTGTTTACTGTTTGCAGCTGCACTACCAAGTAGGGCTGCAAGACTTGGTGAAAAAGTCATATTGCGATTATTGTGGGCAATATTGCGATTTCAATTTGAGTGTGTATATGTATTACTATATATTTTTTCCAATTCAAACATATAAACTTACAGTAAACAAACTACTCAGTGTCACTAAATCTGAAATATCACCACACAACAGACTTTGTGTTTATTTCTTTCCCATATCTGCAAATAGATCACCCTAAATCCTTCTAAATCTGGACTTTTAAATTGTATCCTTTTGTGATTATAGAATTGCACAGGCTGAATGAAAATGCTTAAAAAAGCATAAAATAATTGAGTAGAACAGTTGTGGTTTAATAAAAATATTGTATTTGAATAATATAAATAATATACAGAAGTCAAATTCAAAACAAGCTATTTAGCACTTTCTAATCTCTAAGACAGCGTGTTCTGAACTCATATTGTTACCAATCCCTGTTTAAACAGTCAAACAGTTTGCCAACTGATCATTTCACTGTTCATAGTCCTGCTGTTAATACAAGGACTATATTATTGTTACTAATGCTATGAAGTATTTATAGAGCATCTGTGCTCGGGGGAAATTATGGCTTTGATATTGGTACAGTATAAGTCATTGATTGCTGTGTATGTGTGCAGTCGTGTGACTTTATCTTTCCTGTGAGGCCTGCAGAGATATAGCCACAGACTGACCAGCAGGCAGACAGACTCATTACTTTATTTTACAACCTGTCACACCACTGACAGCCACAGGGATCACATCGGACATTGAGGTGCAGGAGAGGATGCAGGTAAGTAGTTTCATAAAACATACAGTATTATATCTGTCATAGTTAGTGTTGCGTGGCTGTTTAGTGTTTAAGTGGAACACAGACATTACATTCAGTCAGTGCACCGCATCGTATAACGTTACAACTTATTCACTAAATGACACTTCCCCGGAGATAGAGTCAACCGAAAGTTGTGATATTGGTTCGATTGCTTTCTGAAGTGCCGTGGTGGTGTGAAAAGAGGAGTGATTATTTTGGAGGAGACAGGCATGAAAGTCGGTGAAATACCAATTTGAAGGTCACAACCTTTGGCTGATCTGAGCGGATGGACTGGTGTGTGATGTGAACCTTTCAGATGGACGGTCGATGCTATGCTGCACACACAAAGGACGGGAAATGTTCGTCATATGAGAACAACTGCATGACAAATGAGTCCTATTATCCCCGAGCCTGCTGGGAATTCTGTATTGACTAATGTGGATCACTGCAGATTGCTATGGGACTTTAAAGACACGAAGTAGCCAGCTTAACCCATTTTCATACAGTCTTAAGAGACAGAAATGTACAGAATTTCTTAAATGTTGGCCCCCAGGCTTTATATTGTAGACAGGCCTTTATTTAATCTCTCTCTGTTTCATATTGTATGTTTATTTGAACATACTGTATCCGTAACTTCTTATCAGATTGTTTGTTTTGTTTTAAACCAACTAACATGTAACACCTAACATATGAAGAGTAGTTGCAACATTATACTTCCAATATAATCATAGAAATTGGATGTGTATTCACCGCCATGGAAAAGAGAAGACACTTCTGAGCTTCCATGTAGCCACGGAGCAGAGCAGTAGAGTCACATCTGACTGAATCTGATTAGAAATCATTACATATTCAACTGTCAATTGTCAACTGTCATTCAACCTCTTACCTGTTTGAAAACACCTGTGACTAGTCAATGTCTGTGTCACAGGATAGATTACAGTCCACAGGAAATGGTAGAATTAAAGGTAAAGCTGAAAGGTAATTATGGAATTTTTGCTCAATAATGCCAAAAAACGTCAAGCGGCTTTAAATTAAAAAAATAAAATAAATTGATAAAAGCCCTCTCCGAACTTTCCTAATCCACAAACATTAATTTTAAATGCACCGAGTACCAGTGTAAATACAGACAGCGTTGCATTACGAGTTGTTAGCATTAGCGTTGCTAGGCTAGCAGGTGTATTTATTAGTCATTTTAGAGTGATTTTTAACATCTGTCTGGACTAAAGTGTTCAGTTAGTCCAGAGTTTAACCTGTAGAGTTTCTGTAACATGTTTTGCTGCTGGGGAAGCAGTCTGACAAAAGAACAACTTCAGACAGTGAAGAACAACAGTATTTCTGTGAGCTGCCAGTCCAGATATGAACTCTGACCTGTAGTAAGTCTGAATTATTTTTGCTGAAGCAGGTATGCAAAACCCTTTACAGTGTAAAAACTTTTACAGTCCGCAGCACCGAGTGCTCCGTTAGTTCACTTCCACCTACGGGAGTTTGCATGTACCACATTTTTCTGCCACTGAGGCAATAAAACAAGTTCAGACCATGTCACTACAGTGACTCCAACTGTGCAGTAAGTTTGACTTTATACAGATAGTTTGTCGAAGCAGCAGCACAAAACACAACGTTAGAGATCTTTAATGTTATTGTGAGGAGTCTAAAAATATTTTCAGTTCATTATGAAACTGTGGTGGGACAAATTATTCTAGGCTACAATATGTCCACTGCTCTAATACCACATATCACTCATATTGAGCCACCCACAATCACATCAGTGACAGCGCTACCATTTATATACATACATTAACTAATGGTCAAGTGGGGTTTACAGGGTTATGGATGCCCCGACTTACAATGGATTGGATCATTTGTTTAAGACAAGTCAAAATATTAGATTTTACATACATTTGTCAAATACCTGAAGGTGATGGAAAAATGAGCACCAGGGTGTAGAAAATTAATTTGACCATCTTGCATGGCTCAGATATAATCAATACATGCATGGAACAAAAGCATAGACAGAGCAAAACTTAACAGTTCAGTAAGGCTCAATCTCAACCATTTGTGTTTGCAGTTATTAATTCAAGGCAGTGATTGGCAGATATACTTTTATTACTTTATAACCTTTTTTCATTTTACTTCACCATTTAGAAGCTTTAGGAAAGTCATATTTAAGTTTGCAGGAAACAGCAGTGATGTGTTGTGCTGTATTACAGCAAACACTGAATAAAATCCCAGAACTGCCCTTTTCTACTTACGGAGTCAGCCCAGTGGATCTCATTTCAGCCTGTATCGTTACATGCTGTGACAGCCTTGATAACACTTTTAATTGCATCCCTCTGAGCCTTTCTCTGATGCCTGAGACAAATTGACTTTGGGCTAAAAGTCAGATGTTATCAGAGAATTTTACTGCAGTCTGTGGCAAATAATCCTTTGTAAATTTGATCTGCACCCCACAAATAGCGAATGGCACACACAGAGGAGCAGATTTACCCTTCCATCCCCCTCAAGCTCTTCATTCATACAGACTTACAGAAAGGTGAAAGAGCTCATTGCTTTGGAACTACAAGCACATATTTCATTCTGCATTTTAACAAGAGCAGAAACACATTCACCAAGAGACACATTCAACAATCTAAACTGAAAAAATGCCCAACAAATAAAGCAAATACACGATGCCACAAAAGGGAGTTTGACAAATTAAGCTTCTGGTGGAATATTAAAACTGACGAGAATGTACAAATGCATATTCACATGTCCTGTTGTCAACCACTTCTCAGTGATTCTGGAGTTAGGAGAGTTTGGAGACAGGAAGTGGTAGCCTCTTATTCATTTACTGCTTAGGTGACGAATAACTGTAGCTAATAGTGTTGAAATATCTCAATATAAACTTGAATCTACGTTTTCACCATGGTATTTAAGTATGGTTTATATACATTACTTATTTTAACTTAAGGTACTTACTTGCTAAGGTAAAGTGCTGGATAGCTTTAGGGAAAATCATGGTTGAGGCTAAACCACGTCCCGACCGTATATTGCATTTACATAGAGCTGCAGCTAGGGCTGTCATGGTAATAAAATTTAAGTTGACAATTAATTGGCCGATAAATAATTGCATTTAATGACCTAATTGTCTGTTTGTGTTAATTTTATGTCACTAGTATAGTATAAGCCTAACAATAGCTTATGTACTGATTACTGTCACAAAGGACAGAAACCAGAAAATGTTCACATCAGAACATTTTTACCCTTTTATCTTACAAAATTATTCCAACTGAATATCGATTATCAAAGTAGTTGTCGGTTAATTTAGAACACTACAAGTAATAACTGTTCTACATTTACTGTTCTACACTTCGACATTTACAGCTTGATCTCAACAAAACATAACTTCAAAAGTCATAATTACAATTCAACTACATTACAAACTTGGCAAACGAAGTCTTCATTTTGCCTTATTCCTTTGTCATGTGATGATATATATGATATACTACACATGTACAGTGAACCTGGAAAAGATGGATCAGTCATGATTTTTATTTCCATACTGTCTCATGGCCTTCAGTAAATTTATTTTCCACCTTTGTTTCATTTACTGTTGAAGATACACATGGTCTACCTCTAGCTTCTTGCATGGTATGACCATGTAAAAGTCCATCTCTGTAGGTGTTTTCCAGAGTGAAAGTGTACTAAATGGGGTAAGTTTAACCATCCAGTAGGGACAGTTTGATTACAGTGGCATGATTTATCTTGTAGGAGCAGGAGCTTATAACCCTGAACAAATGTAACATTACATTCTGTAGGACTATTGTTGGAAAACAAGGTTGCCTTTAAAATCCCTTTCACTTGTGGCTCACCTGTTAGAGAACAATACATTCACCAGCCTGGACCCTTTGCTGCATGTCATCCCCTGTCCCGCCTTCCCTTGGCCTATAGCGAATACCAATGTTTTGGGTTTTTTTTTGTTATTTATCCAACATTTGTTCCAAGGAAATGTTATTTCCATATGTATATGCATGATATACATATGTATATATAAACATATGTTAACTTAACTGTTTTAAAGTCTTGCAGCTCTTCATCACATTATCTTTGAATGAGCACAAACTCAATCATACAAATTTATGAAAAAACATTTAATATAACACAACAGATAAATATCGGCCATTGCAATTGGTGAAATGACATCTTATATACCAATACTGAACGTGGGTGATATCAGCAAATATCTGCTGATTTATCGGTGCATCCCTTGTAAAAACACCAAGACACATCTTAAAAGTCACTTTCACTCCTCTCCTATACTTACAACACCCACTACTACATTACAAAGTCATGTTAAAAGTCTTACACTTCAGTGTAATGTATTTATACCAAGTAGTCTATTGGAAAAAGAGTTAAAAATCTGACCCAAAATTAGTTCAAAGTGAATGGTATAGCATTAAATTATAGTTTATTCAACTACTGTACTTCAAATTGTCCACCCACTATCCTGTTAAAAATAAAGTGATATTCTCATTTAGCAGTGTCTGTCAAGCTGTTGTGACAGTGTATTTCAAATGATGCTCTGGAATTACCAAGTAACACCCAACAAAGCTGTTCAATTAATCACTAAATCCAACGTCATTAAACTGCCCCTACGCTATACAGAAAAAAAACAAAAAATTGCTGTTGCTTTTTCTTGACAATTTAAAATCTTAAACTTATTATTTAATTATTTAGTTGTCAAAGTTTTTATAATGAAAAACCAACTGTTTAATGGTTCTGAAAGACGCAGAGATTACATTATATTACATTAGAAGAAACGTCTGACTTGCTGCCGTGACTCATGACTTTCTGTCTGAACTGAACCAGGTTAAGCTCTTTTCCTTCTCAAAAGCTCAGGGATATATTTGCCATTACAGGCCCAAAAGTACTAACGCAAAGGACATTAGATGGAATTACAGAGGGAGACTGTGTTCATACGGACAAATAACTCCACCACCAATAGAAAAATCTGATTTTTATTAGATACAGACCAATTAATTGGTGCCATTTTAGGACAAAGCTGACATTAGGCTTCTCAACTGGAGTTACTGACTTTGAGGGAAAATAGATATGAATTTAATGATTAATTATGTTCCATGATCCAGATTTATATATTTTTAGATAGTCAATAGTTATATTCAATTCAATTTATTCAGGTATTTATTACATTGACTTAGATCTTCATTTCAACAGTTATCCAATTTCTGAGAGTCAAAGACTGGCATGTAATCTCTTTTTCAGAGGGATCGCACCGATTGTGTCATTCAAAAGATAACAGTGCTGTCAAAACTTTTCTAGTCACCTAACATTTGTCTTTAATGGCCCATTTATCAGTGTAATTATGGCATTTTACAGATGCCACTAAACTATGGGTTTGTAGCATTGATGTCACTAGCATAGGTCGCTATATTAGTGAGTTTATTTCAGTCTGTTTATAAATACTTTAGTGTCTGTCCACACTTATGTTTTCACTTTTAGTTGCATTAACTTGCAAAGTTTGTGTGACGTGTTGTTTTGTTGCTGCTGAAAAAATAATGACAAAGAATTACCATAAGTCTGTGAACTGCGTCAGACGTGCAGTGAATCTGATTTACACAGACGCTTAAGAGTTATGTTAAGAACGTTTTTGTTTCATTATAAAATTCTGGCAGGACAAATTAGTCCGCCACAGTCTAGGTAATTAATGGAAACACTGCAGATGTATGTACAGGAAAATGTCCAGTGTTCTCTTCATTTAGATATTGTCAAAATATTGTAATAATATTGGTCCAAAATGATGCAAAAATACGGAGTTTCTAGTCAGACAACAACAACAAAAAGCCATGACACACAGCCTAAGCCTCCAGGAACCAGAGAAAAATAGATGAAACCTTGTTATAGTTTGGTTGTAACTCACCTACATTTTATAGGAGGTGAGAAAATTGTGATTCAGATCATGGATCATGATTCTACCCCAAAAGATCATATGATGAAAGACAAATTTGATTTGTAGTGATATGCTGATCTTTTGGCCAGATTGCCCAGCAATGAATAGGAGAGTATGTGCACCTGCATGTAAACATGAATTTTCATTTTCATTTGCCATGTAAACAGCTTAGTAGGAACATTGCCGTCTTCAGAATAAGAGCAAAAAACTGAATATTTTATGCACGTAAAAGTGAGAATGGAGAGGCCAGAGGGATAAGAGGGCCTGGAGTGAGGAGATTGCATATAGAGAGCCCCGAAGGTTACGGAGGGTTCGTGGAAACAATAGAAGTGAAGAAAAGTGATAGAGCTGATGAACCTCGCAGTGACACATCACTGGAAGAGACGTCCAGTGAAGGGCCCTAGAGAAAATGAGACATATGCTGTCTCCTTTTGCTATGCTAATGCCAGCAGCTATTCAGGTGTGGAGATACGGGGGAGGACTGGACTTCATGTCTCCTGAGATGCCGAGGAGTGAGGGACACTCGAGGTTACTCTCTTCCACAAACGCAACACTAATGAGTTGGTATTTCTCAAAAACCTACTGTTTTACACAACGACAAAAGTCTGTTCTTGCCAAAAACTTGCAGGTTTCTATGATGAAGCATGCTGAATATAGTCAAAGCTCTCTGTAAATCCATGTATTAATCCTAAAGTCTTGCTTCTAATTTACAAAGGCTTACATGGCCTTGCACTTCCAAGATATCAATGATTTATTGGTTCCATAAAAACACACATTCCACTGACAAGGATGGAGGAATTCTGGATTCAAAAGAACCAGCTGCTTGACAGTCGACATCACATACTGTGACAGGATCCAGCCAACACGTGGTCTTTGATGGGATTCTTCTTGTTATTTCAAATGAAATATATTCGTATATGAAGACTTGTTGAGTGCAGCAAGAGGGTCGTGCTTAAGCATTTGGAAACAATGAAATGACCAGAAAGAGACATTCATTTTTTTTATTCATTCCTTGAAAAGCCTAACTGACCGTTAAATTAAAGGACAATTAAATAATATTTCAAAAATGTTTATTCTAAGTTTTCACACTGAATAAAATACATTCTGAAAATCTGATCTGATCAGCCATGTCCGAGAGTTCCTTAATCTCAAAGGAGGGGACAAAATCACCCACCATGATTGTTTTGAAAGCACACGCATGTTTCTAATGTGTGACGCTGTTGTTTCAAGCCCATGATTCCAGAATGGCAGCATGCCGTCTAAAATCACAAACTAACCATATTTCTAAAAAAATCAAAAACAAACTGTCAAGCAAATGTGGAGTAAACTTTTGAAATGCTACAGTAAAGAAACATTTGGTCTCCTCATCAGTCCTCCCTGTTCCTTCTACTGCCATGTTTCATGATTTATGGGAATATATAGGACGACTGCATGAAAGCAGCTGAACAACCATCAGAATTTATTTGACAAAAGTGTTTCCATTTCTCATTGTGCACATTAACTCTTTTGAAAAAGGCAAAAACCACAAACAAGCATCAAAGCGTTTGCAAAATTCACAATATTTTTAAGAATTTGGATGCATTCTAATGTGATACTTCCAAATCTGCATGAAAGTAGTCAATGAATCACAGCTAGGAGGACAGCATTATGCCACCTTTAAAAAGACAAAGCTGCTACAATGAGGGTTCTACTAGGATCCGCTACTGAAAACAGAACTCAAAAAAGTACTTAAAGCATTTCCAACCACAAGAAACATTTCAGCCAACAACACATTTCAGCCTTTTTTCCCTCTGTGAATCTATGTTCAAACATTGGAGTAACAGACAGGTAGATCTGCTTCTCAGAATGTAATCAAAGCACGATTTATCAGTATCTGTCTATCTTCCTGTAGCAGCAACATACAAAGAACCAACAGTGACATATCACACAGATGCATCATATGCTGCACTACAACATACCATTATCCATTTTCACCATTTCCACTGGTCTCAGTGTAACAACATTAATGCAATTGGATTTTTTTTTCTTCACCAGAAGCCTCTCCTCCACTCAAACTGTTTTTTTTTTCTGAAGCAATTAATTCACTGAGTCACAGCATGAATTTAGTGCTGTGCTGTTTTTCATTCATTTTCCCAAATATACTATCATACTAGATTGCAGGGTTTTCCCTACCATTACAAGGCTTAGGTGCACCATCCAAGCCATTTTGGGAAGAACTCAAGCCAAATTCATATAAAATCAATGTGTGTAAAATGTTTTTCCCAGATCTAATGACTGCAGTTGGTGCCCAGTGCAATTCAGCTAGTTTTGTATTTACACTTTTTGGATGCTTTTCCAAAATGTTGTATGCATGTACGATAATAGAAATGGTCAGAAAATATGCAAAATTACATATGTTGTGTAAAATGTTGTTCTGAAGAACTGCCAGACTCCGAGAATCCAAACAGCGCCTAAGCCAACTGAAAACCAAGGTAAAATCCTGGATTAGTTCTCACATGGCTTAATGCATTCCTGATGTTACAGAGGGATGTGAATTGAGATTCTGATTCTGGATGATGTGTGGAAAATACTGTTAAATGTCAATACAAATAAATTGCAAAAGATTAATAAAATGAATAATAGAAAAGCTTTTGAAAGCATCAGATGTGCCGTCTAGGATGAAATCAGTGTCTGCACTTTCAGATTTGTGCTTTACAACACAAGAGAAACACTAAAGGGTAAGACTATCAGACTATCTTAGAATACTGTGGATAGTTTATTTGTCCTCAAAGAGGAAATTCATTTCCACAGTAGGTGCATACATAACACAAACACTTAATTATAGGGATGACAACAGAGGCAACGGCAGGGATTAATGCGCCATATACCACCAACTGGATTTCTGAACATAAAAAGACGAGGTTACTTATTTAAAGCCCATATGGCTGTAGAAACAAAGCTCCTTGCTAAAGCGGGCCTGTCTGCACAGAGGTAGTTTGTACGTACAGAGAGAAGGAAGGTGGGTACTGGTGGAGTGGGTGGTCTACGTCCTATGTGATAAATGCTGTGAAATAAGGGATGAGGTGATACAATCGGATAGGTCATAGGGGTGAGAATACCAATGAGTTTGTTGGTTAATGCGTTTATTCTTATTTGGAAGTATAAACATATGGAAAAAAAAACAGATGGCACCTCACAGAAGAACTGGCTCCATAATATTACAGTTCAGAAAAAGAAGGAAGATGTGTCTGGACAGACAGATGCCAGTGTTTCCCTTACCACTATATTAGGGGAGTGGATGGCGCACCCTATTAACAAAGCGACAGCACTCAATGACTTTGTGTTGTTGTGTTTCATAATAAAAAAACTGAGTGTGTGCCTTTAATTGGAAACAGTAACAGGACGTGTATCTTTACAGAACAAACCTTTTCATTCATTTTTGAGCTAAAGGGTTACAGTTATTCACAGAAGTGCACCAAGTTTCATAAAGATTACACATCTCTCTCACACATACAGATGGACATGAGTGAAAACAATACCCCATTTGCCCCTGGTGTAGGGGAATGAAATATTATGGAGCTCCAGCTTACAAATTGTAAGCTGTTTTTATTCAGTGAAAATGACCCTCTAAAATCCGGATTCATATTGCGATCATTGTATCTGTCAAAATAATTATCACACTCTGATTTTTTTCCATATCACTCAGCCCTGATATTAATATTGAAGCAACGCAACTTGCCTCCTCCTCTCACACCAACACATTTTCCTAAAAAGCTGCTAGGTATTTGAGACTGGCCTGGAATGGCACAAAAACAGCCAAGATTCTGCAACCACTTGCATTTTTCAGTTAAAGTTGTTTTTGTGGAGAAGACCTGAGCAATGCAAACAGACCAGCTGAGGAGTTTGACTTTTGAAGTTACAACAAACCGCCACGCATGTGTGATTCATTGTAGTGGTTCTGCCAAGCAGAGATGCTCCGCTTTGTACTCCACACACTGTCAATGTATTATTCAGCAGTTCACGGTGAGTGGCTGCTCTCTGAATGGCACCGAGAGGTCAATGGCTCACGGAGTCCTATTAGCATCTCAACCCAGAGCCGACTGTGTGCGCATGTGTGTCAAAGGTAGAGAGAGGCAGACAGGAACATGGATACAGATAGAGAGAGCTTTCTGCCACACATTTTGAGGTTCTCCACTGGAGGCTATTTCACCTTTATCTACACAGGGACTTACTGAGGCAGCGTCCTCCTCACTAGAGTTGAGTCGAATTCCAGTTTGGCCGATCTGGTGTACAAGCTTAAACCGGTTTGATTTATTCAAACCGACTGAACCAACATTTGTCATTATTCAGGTTGGCACGGCACAATTCAACTAGATTTGCAATAGTAATAAACAACATGACAACGTGATTAACATATTATGTTTGTTATAAACAGATTAACGGAGCCGCTAGTGCCTGACGATGCACGCGGTGCACGTTGTTTGTTTACTAGAAAGTTCACGTGCTTTTTGGATGACACAAGAGACTAAAACGGCACCAATGTGACAATGTGGCCAATTTGAAATGAGAAAAACGTAGACGACACAACATATAAACACTGCAGAAAAAAACCCTGGCAAACCCGATTACCACAGCTTTGCATAGCCGGCTCTATCTCAGCAGCACTGAAGACGCCACTGCTTCACTCCTGCTTCTCATTATTTAGTGTTTTTTGGCGGTTGGTAAACCAGCATTTCTGCCACCTAGTGGACGGGAGTCACTACACTCTCAGTCAAGGGCTCTGGTCTCATTTCGTCTCTTCTGCTAAGTGGAAACGCACCACCTAGTGGTAAAATTCAGCAAAGCGGTTAAGTCCTGTGTTCAACTTCATATCAAATTGGTTTGAAAAATTTTACACCAGCCCAGCAGTACTCTTCACTATATGGGAAAAAAAAAAAAAGATGAAATGCAATGTATACACAAAGCAGTAGGTCTAAAGCCACATAGCTGGCCCTAGTAATGGTTATCAGTATTCTACTACTCCTCATGTGGTTGTTTTTGCATCGTTGACAAATTATGTGGCTGTATTTTTTTAAATCAAATCACTTTTTTGATTTCAACTGAGTTAGTTGACCTAAGTACCCCATGGAAATGCACAAGAACCCATCTGGTTACTAGCATTTTTTTTCAATATTAATCTGAAAATGAAATTCCCTTCACTGAAGATTATGTATTAAAATAGCACTTTTATTCAACCACCAAATAAAAATCCCAGTGTATTCAGTTTCCTGTCACATGACAAAAACTGCATTTGCATACACATAAACAAAGCTGCCAAATTTGTCATGTTTGCTCAATAAATTGACTGGGGAAATGACCCAAGACATAGTTGCCAATTATTTATTTCTGGTTGACCGATCAGCCAATAATTGCACCTCTGCACTCATCAGAGCTTTTAGTGTCAATGTGACAGTTGAGTATTTGTTCCATTTTGTCAAGACATGGCTTCCAGTACTCGCAAGACAACCTGATAACATTTACCTTGTATCTGTTTCTCCATTTTCAAAATTCCATCAGCCTTTCTCTTGTTCCACGCTTCAGCTTACTGCACGAAATGTCTCACAATCAAACATAAAGGTAATCATCAAAGAGCAGCTGGGGAACCACTGAAGGAGGATTTCTAAACTACTACTACTACTACTAAGAACAAAAGCTTTAGGGCTGGACAATATGGGCAAAAATGTTACTGTGATAAAATTTGTCATATTAATCAATATCGATAATTATCACAATATTTTTTTTCTTTCAAGACTAAAGGCTAATTTGTGCTCCTGAGAGAAAGTTGAAGGTTTGACACTATTCTTTTTGATCAGAAAATGACAAACACTTGCCAAGCAGTGGAATATTTTAAGGCAGAATATTCAACAAAATTAAGAAAAAAATCCAACATCAAAATATGCATGAGTGAAATTAAGTGTAACTACAAATACTGAAACATTCTGTAAGTGTTTTAACTAACAATGTGAGCAAAAGAACCCTTAAAGGCAAAAGAAAAATGTAATCACGATAATATCTATCGAGATATGAAATTATACCATGATTTTTATCATTATCGATTTATCCCTGAGCCCTAAGTGCTAGTTTGTTTTTAATGTAGGGTCGAAATTAAATTTGAAGCCTCAGACTGGTGCACCACAAACAAGCAGATTTTGTTTAAGAAAATAAACCAGGATTATGCATCTTTAAAGAGCTGAGCATTTGGTGAGGAGGAGGTGTGAGTAGATGCACTCTTTTCTACATCTGAGCACAGAAGCACCATTACAGATTTACACCTGACACTGGATCTAAAGGATGTTCATCATTTCTTCTCCGTCACCCGGCAACAAACTACAGTGTCACAGCCACAGGGAATAACAACACAGACGCTTCTCAGTGGCTATACAACCTCCCTGGAACTGACCGACTGAATCCCATCAGCCAGTCAGTGGTACACACCCACATAAACAGCCTGTGGGGGGAAACACAGATTATCTCCTCTACCAACCACCCACATCACTGCTGACCTCTACAGAGACCCCGAGGGAGTGTTCTGCCACGGCTGTCATTGATCTTCCAACACACACGCACACACAACGGTTTGATTGCAGGTTAAGGGAAGGGATTCACAATCGATACTGTATGGTTATCTGCTGCACACTGATACCAGAGGCAATAGTGCCTGGGAAATCACCAAAGTTGGCTTTGATTGTCAAAGTGTCTAAAATTTCACTGTAAAAATCAAAGCCTTATGCATTTCTGCCATTAATAGTTCAAAGTAGGTCTGGGCCATTTATCAAATTGATGGGTTTTTTTTTCTTTTTGAACAATGTGTGAATTGTCTACGTTGTACAATTCAAGTTAATACCACAGTACTGTCGAAAATAGCTGCAAAGTAAGCCAGTTTTCAGTCACCACAATCTTGAAAATGGTGGATAGTTGTACTGAGTAGACTTCACACTGTGGTCTGAGTTTTTGTTTTATGATGAGCAACAGCATAACCTTAAAATAACTTATCGTGCTTTTGTAGAAAACAAGTGGAATAACATTAACATTTTGCACCTACAGAGAGTACATCAAGTGACTCCAGTCATATTCTCAGAGCTCAATAATAAAGTCTGCCTGCTTGCCCGGGGCAAGTAAAAAGCAATGTCGGGAAACTCACTTGCCCCATTGAGCAGGTGGACAAAAAATGATTAAACACTTTGTTTTTTCTGGAGCTGATGATGGAAGTAGCTAAGAAATGAGATATCTTGCTTCGTTCTCATCTCTGCTGTGACTTGCACAAGCGTAGTACAAATCAGGCACGTGCTGAAACAATCAAAAGCATCTTTACATTTCAATTATTCTGGAATAAGGAGTTTAGTCGAGCGGCATTGGAAGATGTGAATGAAACTGAAGCAATTCATTAATTACCAAAATAGCTGTCTTTTTTTCAAGCAGCTCATAAACTTAATCATATTTTAAAAATACTTAAAAGGGAAACTACAGTTTATAAAAAGTTAGATTTTATTTTGTACATCTGGTCATGGGTTTCTAATGGTTATGATTATACTTTATTCAAATTACAATTTAAAAAGCTCAGCCTTCAACCCAAGCAGAATTAAGAAGTTTGTCATGTCGGTGCTTCCACCCAAAATGTATCATGTGCATGTAAACATCAATTCATAATGTACAGGACATGCAGTAACTTTAAATTAACCTTCACTTAATGTCAGTAATGGTTAGCTGTGCACATGACACACATAAATGTCTTAAGTGTTTCTATCAAGACTAATGATGGTCCAAGCAGCTGCCATGTGTAACCTCCATAGCTCATTGCCTACAATTAAGATTTATGGAATGCTGCAATAGATGTTACACGTCTGATGTTTATGACTTTCAGTATATTATACAGTTCTTTAACCCATATTGCTCAGTAAGTCCTGTGTGTTCTCACACTGGCATTTGTTCAATTCTGCACAGGTAAATATAGGCAATTAAAAAGATGAGGTGTCTCACAGTGATTAATATTCATCCGTGCTGAGGAATTATCTGTTATGGGGGAAAACTTTTTCACTGCTGAATTCATCTCTGTCACAATCCAGTTGCACCACAGCTCCTTTATGTCTTTGTTACATTTCCAAAGTCCACTGGAAGTGTTTCACAGCTACAGCATAGATACATCTATTATACCGTACCTGAAGACAGTTTTATATTTTTACAAGCATTAATTCATGTTTACAGGTCACTTATGATTTGTCATAACTGATACTTGGCTGTATATGACTGTGCCGTTCCAGTTTTAGACTCTTTCTATGGCAAAGAACATCATCTTTCTCTTGTATTTTAATTTCTTAAGGGAATGTTGGAAGGGAAACAACTGCTTCAAAGATTTTATAGGAGAAAAGAAACAGCAAGACAACCCAAATTATTTTTTATGCAATTACAATACTGCAATAGCAAAACAAACATATACATTTTTTGTTTTTTATGTCAAGAAATAGTAAATATAAGCAGGGTTTTCCCCTGGTTTGCTGAGGGCCTATAAGTCTTATAATGTTATATGGAAAGATATAGGGAAAGCCCTGTATAGGAATTCTCGCATGTACATGAACATTTTGCAGTTGATACTGTAGTTTAGGGCTGGGTTATAAATCAAATTAATTTGATTAGTTCAGTTTTTGCTTTTAATTAAAATGCCTAAACCGTACATTGGGATTAGTGCTTCCTTTTGTTGCTTAACAAAACATTCAAAATACCACCTGTCTGTTCATTGTGACATGTTCATTGTGAAAATGTTTTTTTGCAGCTAGTTTGATGCTCAGATCCAGATTTACTGTTTAGACACTTTGAGCTCGAGGTTCAGTTCAACAGTTTTCCAGTATCTAATTAGGTCAAAGAGATTTCATTTTCATCAGCTTTCTCCTACACCACCTTGTTATTATATTGGCCTTTAAGAATCCACTAACAGTCAACCTCTGTTCTAAACATCAATTACAAAATTCAATTGTTTGAGTGATGGTATCACATCACTCATCATCATCGTTATCTTCTCAATTAATCAATTACTTGTTTAGTCTATAAAATGTTGGAAAATGGTGAAAAGGTGATTCCCAAAGCCCAAGATGACATCAGCACAGTTTACTGTCAAAGAAGAGAAAACAAACCAGAAAATAATTCAAATCTTAGAAGCTGGAATCAGAGAATTTTGACATTTTTTTAAAAGGAAATTACAAATTAAAAAAAAAAAAAAACAGTTATCGATTGCCAAAATAGTGGTAGATTAATAGCCAACAACTAATTGATGAATTGTTGTAGATCTATATAGTATCCACCACATGCAAATCTGTCCATGGCCTTAGCCCTCAGTGTCTCTCTGACTTCCTCCACCCATACATCCTATCCAGGAACCTCCGGACCACAGACGCTGGTCTTCTGTCCACCCCCTACTCCAGACTCCGTACTTTTGGTGATCGAGCTTTCATTGTTGCTGCCCCGACCCTCTGGAATGCTCTCCCTGCAGATATCCACAACACTTCACCCCTGGTCGTGTTCAAAAAACACCTCAAACACCATCTGTTCATCACAGCCAGCAACCTCTGTTAGCTCTGTTCCCCCAGCTGCCTCCTTCTCCAGCCTCTGTCTGTCTGCTCTTGTTTTGTGCAATGTCTACTTTGTCTGCCTCGGTCTGCCAATCGATTATGTAAAGCGTCCTTGGATTTCATGAAAGGTGCTATATAAATAAAAACGTGTTTTGATCATGTGTTTTGTGAGCTCACAATGACCTTGACCTTTTCCCACCAAAGTCTAATCAGTTGAACCCTGAGTCCAAGTGAAAATTCAAGCCAAATAAGAAAAAATCCCTTAAGACGTGCCTGAGACATCATGTTCATAAGAATGAACAGACATGAGGTCACAGTGACCTTGACCTTTGACTTTTGGCCAAAAAAACTCTCAGTTCATCCATACAATTTTCATTCTAACAGACAGAACAACCTGACAGACAGGCACACCTTCTTATAGATATGCGCTGTGCATTCAAAACAAAAAAAACAGGCAAGATGCAGGTGAGATGCTCT
>JAPQRN010000009.1:17316653-17341822 GCA_037367275.1 Coranthus polyacanthus
GGTATGTGTCAATGACGGTAATACTAAACGTTGATTGGTTGAGGTGTTGGATAGGCAGGTGTGCAAAACAGAAAGAAGAACTTGAGGTTTTGGTTGGAATGACGGACAGAATCGCGACTGAGAAGACATTCATCAAAGTTTGTAAAAGTGTGTAGTGAATATATTAGGCTTGCTACTCGTTAGTCTGTAACAAAATATTCATGCTACATCCTTTTGCCGATCAACTAGAGAGACTTTTACTCGAAGTGTGTCATACAGTTGTTCATGTCGTCTCATTAGCATATCGGACGCATGTCATTAGCATTCAATAGCAAAGTGAACATTTAGCCACAGATTAGCTAGCTAACCCAGTTAACTACAGAGGCTTCGGTTCATCGTTTCTGACGTGGAAACCCTGAAGATTCACAGAGACTGCTTGGAGCTCACTACTACCCTATTAGGACATAACCCAGCGTTCCCTGGACCACACTGGAGATCTGGTGCTGTCGTCTTCCATCCTGTGGTCCTCCAGCGGCCGAGAGACTGGTAACGCTGCACACTGGATTCAAACTGTTGAATGAGGTACCGTGTTTTATTTTTGCTCCTTTGAGTGAACCGGCCTTAAGTTTTGGGCCACACCGCTCCCAAGCTTCGCATCAGGCCTGTAACAGAGACTCTTCTCTTGAGGTTAATGGTTCTTTAGGTGTGTGTTAGCTGAGTGTGGGCCCACGTCAATATAAGTGTCATTTTAATTTGAAGGTCACTTGAATTTTGGTTACTGTGTGTTTCTTTTGTGAGAGGAAATATTACTGTGACATATGAAACATTATTTCATTTAAATAAGGAAGTATTTCATTTTATTTTTATTTTACTTTAAACAAAGGGTAAACAATACATTCCTCGATTTGAAATATTGAGTCTTGTTTTATTACTGTTCTAAAAGGAGACCCAAGACATTAAAATGTACTTTGGTAGAAGAAAATACACCTACATTACATTAGCATTCGTTATTGGAATTTAAGTTAAGTTATTATGAGAACTCAGGGCCCTTCCCTGAATAAAATAGGGTTGAAGAGGGCTACATAACAATAGTGATATAATGGCTTCAGTTCCCATCTGAAGGGACCATCTGCTGGTAAAATACACTTAAACTGATGCAGATTTCTTTTAGGGTTCTCTTTTTTTAGGTGGTTAAAATACGTTTTGCTGCTGCCCCTGTCCACAGCAGCACATTGTTTAGCTTCCAAGTCCGTACTCCTGTCTGCTTCTCCGACTGCCCACTTCGAAAAATCTGAACTAACCTTTTCATCTCTATAAGAGGGCAACAGATGATTTATTTGTTTATCTATTAAATGTATGTTCTTAAATCTGTGCATTGATCTGACAAGTAGGTTTACAGGAGCCACAGTTTTTATAAGCAGCACCGTGGAAGCTGGCCGACATGCATATGTGGACTTACATTTGTCAGAGAGCAGTGGGTGCCGGGAATAGCTGGGGGGTCGTTTGGATCTCATTATGGGGAACAAGAGTCATCTTTGCTCATCCAGCATTGAAGCCCAGTGACTCATATAATTTCTGTGATTTCTAATCAGCATTATTACCATGAAAGCTTTTCTGGCACAGCTCATTCTCCCAGGCCCGAACCCTCCTTAAACACCACAGTGAAGACACATATCAGTAAGGGCAGCGACACAGCTGACAGGTGATCAGTGGAAGGGTTTATCTCTTGTTTTAAACACAGCCCACTTGAGTCTTCTGGCCTCTATAAAAAGTGACGGCCGAAAATTGAGTTTGTATGAATTCTAATTAATCTTTGATTAAATCAATTGCAAAACCATTTAGGGAAACAATCCCGGCTTGGACTGCACCCCAGGACTGATAGTACAGTGTAATCTGAATGCCAACAGTTGAATGCAATTTCCTGAACATGCCTCGCCAAAGAGGAACGCTCATTTTTTAACCACTGTGACATGCAATTTTTTTTCGGGTAAACTCTTCTGTTTCTCTGCAGCCCGAGCGCCTCAAAATGAACAGGCATATGATGGCTGAGCTATTATGACTGTAGAGCTAAGCACTATTGTTGATTTATTTTTAATGAGTTTTCCAATTATGCAAGCAATACTGCCCATTAGAAGTTATCCAAGAGAGGCGGCTGTGGAGCAGGCCTGTGCTGTACAACTTCTGCTTTCAACTGAGGTGTACTGAGACTCTTGGGCCACAGTCTGATACAACAAGTCCTAACTCAAACTCAGAATTCAGGTGCGAGGGAAAACACACTCACTTATTACCATACCTATTTCTTTGTCTTTAATCAAAAGAAAGAAAAAAAAGTTCTGTTTTTGCTCCCAGCAACACAAGCAGCTCTTTTAACATTTTAAAGAAAAGCTGTGGGTGAGTGTGTGTTTGTGTCAGTTGTTTCCTGACAAGAACATTAATCACTGACTGTGGGTTGACGCAGATCAATGTGGAAAGCTTTGCGTCCAGCTCCTGCTGGGAACATTTCTCAGTCAGAGTGGTGGAGTGACAGGCTGTAAATCAGGGTTTGTTTGTTAGATCAGTGGCAGGTTTAACGGTGGTTGGCGGCGACTGATGTCATAAACACTTGAACGCAGGGGGAAGAAAAAATCCCCCAAAAAACACAATTCTTCTCTTTGCTGACTTTTACTGTGCGTGGTGTGCTGTGAGGCCCTGCTAAAGAGGAAGAGCAATGGTTGGAGGGTAAAGTTAATGTGTTTAATATATCTCACTGGGTTTGTTGATGTTTTAGTCTTTAATTCTAGGGGTGGGACAAAAATATCAATATGACAAAGTTTATTTTATATAAATTGTAAGATGTTCTCACAGAATAGTAGGGCCAAGATAAGCAATACATTTTTTTCCAAACCTAGGCCAGCTCAGAACATATTTTTTTACTTAACAAGTCCCTGCCTCCATGTGGGGATACTTGATAGATTGGTCTCAGTCAGAAGAATTTCTAATTGTAATTGGCAGTGAAGAAGAAATTACAAAGCTGGGGACACTGAGTTTCACAGCAGAGCTGTGCAATAAATCAGATCACAATCGCAATATCAGCCTTTGCAATTATATAATCGACAAAAGACTACAATTTAAAACATCCAGTGTGTACGATTTAGGAGGATTTAAGGTTATATTTTGGATTCAGTGCATCTGCTTTGCATTTCCCTTGATAACCAACGATGTAGACTCAAATCACAAATCGCAATATTGCCAACAATAATCACAATTTCAATCACTTTTTCACCAAATCATGCAGCCCTATTTCACAGAATCCATGAAGAATTTTCATGGAGAATTTTGTTAAAGATATATATATAAATATATACATATATGTACTATATGTACTGTTTCCCAACTCCTCTCTAGTAGCTACCACCAAAGACAGGCACACATTCACAAAAATATACAATAAAAAAGGTTACAGAGATCATCCCTATATGTTGAATTCTGCTAATGCCAATATAAAATCATGGCGCCCAAGAATGAAGTAGCTAAAACGTAAACGTTAATGCATTATGAATCCTCCATGTGTGTCCGACTGTACAATTCAGCCAACGAACGCCCACATCACAGACATTAAATTTATCAGTTTAACTGCTGGCTGCTGTTCATCCACTGCTTCCATGAGATTTCTGGCAGGATTCCATGTGTTCTCCGTATCAAGTTACAGATGCATACAAAATACAGCTGCTGCAAAGGCTCATGGTTTTTTCTCTCTGATGTCTTTGCAACAGTTTGACCCGGGGCTAAACTCCCTGGCTGCTTCCCTGCCTCGTCGACAAATGTTTGTTGATTTCTGTCTTTTCATTACTTCCTTTGTTTGTATCAAGATGGTCGTGGAGGACTGTCAATGGGATCTGATCAGCAGACACAGAAGCTGCTATTTTCAGTCAGATTGTATTGATTCTGTTTGATGAACACACATGTAGATCCTACATAGGAATCTGCCTGGGGAGAAATGCACACTGAGCGATATAGGGAGAAACAGAGCGAGAGATGTGAGCGCATCTATGTCCGTTCATGCACAATCAGAAACACACTGAGGCTTTATTTACATGTAATTGGATATAGGCATCTCCTGCAGATTAGATTTAGAGTAATTAGTCTTCTCGGGTGGAGTGAACACAGCCAGTGTCTCCACATCACACTAGTAAGCCTCCCCCTTATTAACACAGGCAAACAATGAAAAAGAACCACAACAAACATATCAACATACTCTCCATATAAAGAAACTCTGCTCAGCATTATAAGGGAGAATATCTTAACAGCACAGGTGACACTGTGTTTGGAGATTAAAATGGTTGTTGTTAAAAAAAAAATAATAAAAAAAATACAAGATAGACAATAGCAGCAGGTCTGCTCCTGGTTCGTGCTGTTCTCTGTCATTGGAAGCATTGTTGCAGAGATAAGCTTGTGGCTATTATAGCACCGGCCTGCAGCCAGCCTGTCTGACCGCCTTATCTCCCCCTTGCTATAATAACCCAGTCAAACCATCAGCCTGGACATGGAAAAGGGTGTCAATGTACAAGTGTGTGTGCAGGGTCTGAAATTAACACCCACCAAGCAGCAAATGCGAACATTTTCTGCTTGGTGAGTAAACCTTGGAAGACCACTGCAGTGGGGCGTAAATATTTCTACCATAAGAGTCAATTCTCCTGTAATTGCAGAAATTAAAAACTAACTTTTTAAGTTTGCATGCTTTTAAACAAAATTCTTGCATTCCAATCAGTAGAAGAAGAATACAAGAATAGATCTTCAAGTTTTTCGTTGGCTCACCAAGACATCAACTAAAAACAACAAGGAAAGAAGCAGCAGTTAATAAAACAAACATCTAATGCATGTTACATCACAGTTTATAAGTAGATCATGTCGTCTGTGACTTAAAAAGTGTCAACAGTCAAATTGTTGTATTGGGGATATTTATAGAGCTTGGGATGAAGAGATGAAGATGAAGAAGTTCAAAGGCTCTTATCATTGGATCGCAGTAATTTTGAATTTATCATTATTTAAACTAATGGATAATGAAAATATTCCTTAGTTGAAGCCCCATGGCTGAGGTCTGTAAAGCACAGGAAGGTCCTTTCATATATAGGTTTGATGATGGCAGACATGGATGGTTTAAAGAAAAGTCATCAAAACACTGACTTTGCCAATAGATTAATCAGAGCTATCTGTACTGCCAAACAAGTACCACTGCTGTGATGAACAGTACTGGTTAACAGTATAAGTGAACAGAAAAAGAGTAGATTTCATTTGTGTTTCTGTCAAAGGAATTAGACACCTCCAAAAAAAGCAGCATTAAAAAGTGGTCACAAAGGTTTCAGTTCAAATGTAACTTTAGCCAGATTTTCAGAAAAACTGGAAAAAGAAAATTCAAATGAACGCATTCCATGTTTCCATCCAGAGTTGGGTGATAGAATATAAAAGGTGGAAGGATCAAAGTAAATAGTGATGCTGCAGTGCAGGAAACCATAAAACAAGAAGTGATTTCAGTGAGATGATGATAAAACGCCGCAGTCAAAGCTGAAGCAATTGTGCTGAACATAAAAACAACAACAACAAAAAAAAAACTTTCACCTCTCTTTCCGGGAATGTGTTTCTTCAAGTTTTCATGTTTATAATGTGCAAACTGAAGATGCACATAAAAAGCGTGAACGAAGAAGATGCACCAAATGCACCGAGTTTTTCAAGTTTTTCAAAATTAACAATATATAAAAATCTTCATTTCATAGGTGAAAACTCTGGTAGATTTAAAAGCGCTTCAGGGCTTCAGGTCCCCGAGTGAAAGGACTGTATGACAGCAAGAAAAAGCAGCGAAAATATTCAAAATACAGCACACACTTAGATGGAAACTGATTCTTAGGCGAGCCAGTGCAAAACCTCAATCTACCCTTTCAGAGCCTCAAATGGTTCTGAGTGTCTTGTGATTCTCTGTCCTGATTTCCCTGAACTACTCCTGTCTCACCTCCACAAGTACCCATTCAGCCACTAATCAGCACAATCTCAGCCTCTTTCTGACTTAGTAGCACTTTTCAGAACCATGCAGTGGGTGGAGTCCGCTTCAGAACGGGGGTAAAGTTACATATGAAGTACATCTGCTATCATAACAACAATGACCACAAAAAAAACATGATGCAACACTCTCTGTAAAACACCATATGTACTCTACATTGTTCTGAGTCCATTTAAAATGAATAATCTGTCAAAACACAATTCTGATTTTGTTAATATCATTCTCTACAGAGTGGTACAGAAACCTTAGCAGATGTTTTCTGTTTCTAAAGCTCAGTGCCTATAGACTTGGTGGGGAAAACTCTGGAGAAGGCTGCATTCTTCATTCCCCAACATTTTATCAGCCATTGAATACTCAATTCATGAGGGAGCGTTTGCTGGGCTGAAACTTTTACTCTGCAAATGTATAGTAACAAGCCAACATATGTCAGCATGTGTCTGTGTGTTTATGTTGTGTTTGTGCAAAGTTTTGCACTGCTCAAGTTACTATCAAAGTCCCGTCTAATCAGTTTGCAGCTGGAGTCGCTCATAACAGCCATACATGGGACTCATAAAATGGAAGCTGCAAAAACAGATGTCCTCATGAATTAGTGAGGCACCCATGAAATATTAACGGATGACCTAGGACATAAAGCCAGGGGGCTTATGCTCATTTAATTCTTCCTTCAACATGCAATATGCCGCCTCCAGTTATCACTGTCTGTCCTCGTCCAGCTGCAGCACGCCCGCTTTTAGATGAGGCAAATTAACAGTGACCAAAACACGTCTGTCGAATAAATAACAACACAGGCTTTGGGAGAAGTAGTTCATCAGTCACAGAGCTAAATATTTGAAATAAATGACTTGAAGTTATTTTAGTAATAAATTGCAAGTCTGCGAGCTCTACAAATTTTGAGTAACTCACACAAAGAAAACTTTTTTTTTTCCGCTTTAACTTTGTAAATTAAGACCCTTTTAGAGGAGTTCTCTGAGTTCTGCTCATATATTATTGCAAGAGAGAGACAGGCTATTAAAGAGGGGTCTTGTAAGTTCGAAATAAATTGAACAGAATAACACAAAATTTGTCTGCTGAGCTGCAAGCTGGTAGGACATGTTTTAGGCAAATCACTGGGGATTCTCCGTCATCCAGACAATGACATATCCAACCTTATTGACAAGGTGTCAAACTAGTTAGAAGCGAAGAAGCATTTTGTCACTTTAGAATCTCATGCAAGTTGAAAAGAATCGAAAACTCAATATAGAACTCAGTTCAAAGTGTCATTCAACAGTTTTAACCCAGGGATGGCCGCTCCTAACTTGTTACCACTCATGTTACCTGTTAAGATACTGAGAAAATACCACTGGGAAACTCATTGTACAAAGTAGGGCAGACAGGAGCAACGCTGCAGCTGTAAACATGCAGCCGGTGTGAACACATGCCCGTGACCAACACGCAGCAGCGCAACGAGACAGACGCCACGTAGAGGTGAAGCAGGCAGCGCGTCCCTGGTATTATGTTGCTGATTCACTTGTAATGGCATATGATCACGATTCTGGGGGCCCTCACTAAAAGCAGTTACTCAGAACATGTTAACGCACTCCAGAGAAGTTTCACATCACTGCAAAAGTGGACAGTGCTTTGAGCAAATCAGTGTCACGACATTTCAGCTCTGAAAGTTAACAGCCACATTCTCAAGCCAAGAGAGAGGAGCTCATATTTGGTGACAAACATACCAATTCTCTGAATATACCAATTCTGTCTGCCCTAATTATGTCATAGATGGATGTGTGAGTTTTTATGGCAGTGACCGGGTCAGGGAATCAAGCAATAAGCCCGAAGAGGCCATTTTAATTGTGCGATGCTTCTTGTAGTTTGGGCGACAGTAAGCGTGTACAGACGAATCACATGTCTTCCCGGTCGCTGACATGATTTCTCTTGCCTCTAAGCCAGTATCAGAGAATTTTTGTACAATTCTCAGCACACCAAGTCTGAAAACAGCCAATCCACCACACAGTCTGCTTAACAGTCACAGCCTTATATCTTGACTTTTCCAGCTCTTCGGTTTCTCTCGCATTAATTCAGCGCGTCTCCTTTCTATTTTATCTCCCTCCTCTATCCTGTCCATCTCTTTCCACCACTCATCCACACTCAGCTCAGCCAGTAAATTCACAACTAAATCAGACATTTTACATTTGTCTGGTGCTGTTATATTAATGTAATGCTTTCACAGGTGTGTGTTTATAGAGTATTTTACTGTGGCTTTGAATCAATAACCAGAACTATCTATTTTATGAGACAATTTTGATGTAGTTGAATAATTTCTAAATATAAACAAACTATCTTTTTCATGCCTCCAAAACCAAAAGATATCCTGCTGCCATCTCCCACTTAATTCAGATTTGTCAGATGCTGTTAAATAAAAACGGGTGAGGAGAAAACAGTGTTCATGTCTGTATAACTGCTGATCACTGACCATTGCTTGACTGTTTTATGACTGGTTGTTTAGTTTCAGCGTGACAGCTGCCTCTAGGTGTAATTGCAGTTTGATAGGAGGCAAACTGGAAAGAAAAAACAACTTTATTTAGATCAGATTTATAGGGACTACAAATATAAACGGATGTTAGAAAGTGACTCACTGTTGTGCATGATGTACAGTCTCCTTTCAGCTTCCCCTCCGGCTTGTAAATCATTTTACTTATTAAATTAATATACAGCTATGTATATTAAAGTCTTTATGCATTCCTTCAGTTAACATATGTTGTTTGTTTTTCTTGCTTGCAAACAGCAGGGCATTTATATAATATTTATATATTATAGGCTGTTTATACACAGTTTCAAGGCTCTAAGAGTTGTTGTTGGAGTGTGAGCAGCTCAGAGTTGAGAAGCAGGAGAGGTGAGCTGACCGAGCACCTGGTGGACAGGTTAGGAACAACAGAAGAGCTGCAACAGAGGATGGAGAAGAGGACAAAACATCACCTTTGTTCACTGCTTCTCAATCCTCACTTGACCGAGACAAGAGACAAGACTTTATTGAGACATGTTCCAATCCGCCAGACATCCCAAAGCTCTTATTTCTGCTCTGAGGACGGAGGAGGAATCTCTGAGGAGCGATAAGCGAGGATACGCAAAACCTGCCTAATCTGAAAGTGCATCAAAGTATCACACGTTTTATCTCTCGTAGTTTTTATTTTATAAACTAGGTCCTGCACTAGCACCAAATAGGCACTTTATTAAGTATGGTGATGATACAGCTCTGGTGCCTCCAACATGATGGGGAGGAACGAACATGGGCCAGTGTTAGATTTTCTCCTTGACTGGTGCAAGAAGTCAAGACCCCCTAAACATCTCTAAAACCAAAGAAATGCCCACTGATTTCAGAAAACAGCTAACAACTTTTATCAGTGGAGAGCCAATATAAATGGTCACAGATTATAAATACCTTGACATTGCGCTTGGCCATAAGCTGAAACGGGACCTTGTGAGCACTTAAGGCTCAACAAAGAATGTGTTTTTTAAAGAAATTGTTGTCTGCTCAAGATATTTTGCTGTGCTTTTATTTAACGTATTTTAACATTTTGTGTAATCTGCTGGTTTGGCAATGCTGCTGAGTCACTGAAAAAGACCCTCAGGAAGACCATAACTATAGAGGGTAAACAGATAGAAAGTACACTTCCAAGTCCACTTCCAAACAATGAAAAAGGCACATAGCACTCAATTTTACTTATCACATTGATTAAAAAACAAAAACTCATTGAATGAATTAATATATTGCCCAGGCCTAACTACAGCTGTCAGATATATGTAGTTAAGAAAAAAGGCCAAAACATTACAATAGAATTTACAACAGAAAGTAGCATGAACATTTCTCACTTAAAGTACCGCAAACTTTCCCTTGTTTCATTCAGCATAAAAGCTGCCTGAAGTCCTCTAATGGCAGTGAATTTAAACTTTTGTAGGATGTGCAGGAGTCATGCTGCAGGGGTTAATAAGGTTATAGAGCACTTAATGCCCCTTTCAAAAGCTCATTTGGCCATTGGATGGCAACAGCCTGTGTGAAGGTCCAGCTTGGTGGACTGGGCAGCTGCTGCATGTCATCAACTTCCTCCTACACTGTCACCCCAGTCGCAGTGACACCATGACTAGTTGAGGAGATCGGCGAAAAGTGTCAGGTAAAGCCATCAAAGTGCCAGTCCATTAATGGCCATTGTCAGGTCTTTGTAGGACGAGGCAGAAGTGGAAGCTAATGCCAGTTGATGGTCTAATTAACGACATGAGGTTAATGCGTCTGGATGGTTACTAATGATGTTACAGGCTACTTTGTTCCCCTCACGCCACATCACCAGACAACTGAAGGCACAGCGGCTCAAAATGAGCTTCTGAAGTGAGGAAAATGGACTCATCGCAGTTTAACCTTAAACTGTTATCACACTATGAGTCAGGAGTTCATGAGTGATACAAGAGTACATGGGTGTGTCTGACACAGCCATGATGAAACACATCACTGTTTCAAACAAAGTACCGTGAAATCCTCAAAGGTCAACTCCCATTATTTCCAAGTACATTCAGACATAAATGGATGGTTTTAAAAAAAACACGTACAAAGCTAACAGATGACATCATAAGTTATCCATAGCTACTCTCATGTCATCTCTTTGACATCCTTTTAAAACAATGTCTGAAGACGTTAGGGGTGTGAATCTTCACTGGCCTCACCAATCAATGATTTAAACGCATAGCGATTCTCGAACTATCTCAATATATCACATCCTCCAGGAGTTTTCCTAACATCATAAGGCTTAGGTGCAGGACCCAAGCAGTAAAATCAGCAGTGCTTTAATCACTCTGTGTTTTTGTATTATATATTAATCTATATGACAAAGTAACGTCAAAGGGCTTAGACGGTCCTTAACATTTTCCTTCCTCACAGACCGTCTCACTATCCGCATGCTTTTTTCATTCACACACTATGGCTGGTGCTTTTAGACATTTTGATCCGCTATCTGGAACATAACCTGCGGCTAATCTATGAATTTTTACGGGCTAACGGCCTCCAGGGGGCGTCCTAGCAGGAAGCGCAAGAGCTGAGGCTGTTCAATTCCAACACTGAAGAAGACGACTTCCGTGGTTTTAGTGCGCAGGAGGAAGATGAAGATAGTGATCAATTACTTTTCTTTTAGGCTAACGGCCTATGGCTGGTAGGATGGTTGTTTTTTTAACTAGCCATGTTACTGCAGTTTTACTGTCATTTTACTGCAGTTTTACTGTCGTTTACTGCCGTGTTACTGCTGTGTTACAGGCACTGTTTGGAAAAAAGCATTTATTTACAGTAATTAAAAATTTTGGAAATCTTTCTGTGTACCATCTTTCTGTGTAGATATCTCATGTTACAATGTGGACACCAGCGGCTTATAGACAAATGCGGCCTATGTACAATTTTTTTTTCTTTTTAAATTTAGTTGGTGTGGCTTATATTGAGGTGCACTTATTACGGTAGTATTAATGGTTGAAACCAGTCTAGGCAATCTCATCTTAAGTCATGTCCTGACATGATCAGGATTGTCCTTAAAAGCATCTCTTCTCACGTGACGTCTTTCCAGCCAACCATGCTTACTGTGGCGATGAACTCAATTCACCAGCACTGATAATCTTACTCAACAGAAATATAAGACATTTTACATTGACTACAGTGATTTACAGGCCAGTACTATATTTACCCAGTGCAATCCTCTGGGTTGACATATTTCTCAAAATACATAATTCCTGCACCAAGGCAAGTTAGGTTTGCAGGATAAGTTTTCATGGAGATTTACCCTGGTAAGAAGTAAACCACCGTCATGATACCAGAAATCTTGAGCTGAACCAGAAGTTACCCTAACTAACTAACTAACCCGTAAATCCTGCGTTGTGATACAAGCCCAACAAATAAATTGGCTAAAGGGACTTATGTTCAAATAAACACATAACCTACTTTAGTTGCAAATAAAAGCACAGAAAAAAGTGTCTAAATACAGTTAAGACACCATTAAGGATAAAACCATAAACAGAAACAACAAAGCAGCCATAGCTAGCTTACCTTCTAGCACTGCAAAGCAAACACAACTTGATGGAAAACAAAGCATGAGGCCACAGTGAATAAAAACATACGCAGCAGGTACTTACCTTTAGAGGGCAGCACATGAGGGGTAGAAATTCAGTGAACAGGTAACACTGGCCGTCACGGTCCAACAGCTAAACTAGCTCAATTGGGCTCAAGCTCGAGCAGGTTTGAAAACCAGGCGAACACCAACTACAGTGACCACTGTACCAGAACACGCTCAACTCACCGTGATAAAATGCACTTTAAACAGTCGTCCAAAATTAAATTAATATCAGAGTACTAGAATATCAGAGTTGAAAATTTTGCAAAATGTAGGTATGTACCATATCTTGGTCCTTTTAGGACAGGGCTCAGCAACCTTTACAATCAAAAGAGTCATTTTTAATTTGAAGAGGAAAATAAATCTATCTGGAGCCTTGAAAAAACACTGAACACCCTCTACATCTTACCACTAGCCTATAGTAGCCTATTTATGATTATTTGGTACTTTAACTTTGCATTTCCGTTGTAATAATGCAATGTTTGGTGCATTTCTGAAATTATACAACTAGAACACAACTACCAGAACGCAAAACTGATTGTGTAATGGCATGTGTAGGCTTACTTAGAAACAGACTAACTTTAAACAAATGCAAATTGTTCATTTTGGTTGATGAAAGCTAAACATATATATATATATTCTGTGTATTATGTCACAGGGTGATGGTATGTGAGTGTGTATGTGCGGGTTGGCCGTGGGGTGGCGCTGCTCTGCGTGTAAACTCCTGCGGCTTTGCGCGGCTGTGACCTGCAAGTACACCTGTAGGAGTTTTAGCTGATTGGCGGGGTTTTAAAAGGACTTTTCCGACCAGCCAGCCGGCGCAAGGAGAGCTGCCGGTGTCGCCGGTTTAGGGCTGAGCTTGGTCACCATCCTGCGGGCTTCCAGTGAGACACGACAGGAGAGGAGAGAGGGCGAAGACAGGAGAGGAACGAGGTCGAGCGACTGATGACGCAGGTGCGGAAAGGACTGCAGCACACTGGACACGTCCGAAAGGAACGGAGAATCGGCCCACGCCCAGAGCGACCAGGCAGCCAGGGGACATATAGGCTACACATTTGTACAGATGGACAATGAAAGAATGGGTTTGGGCCTGCAATAATGATGGCAAAATGTTCAAAAATAATTGTTGTTCTTTTCGATATGTTCCTTATGTTTTTCTGACAAAGCTACAGGGAGCCACTGGAGAGGCTCAGGAGCCACATCTGGCTCAGTTTGAATTGGAAGGATGTTATGGTTCTTTTAACCATTGTTCTTGCACTCACTCCATTTCTACACAAATTACCTGTCGTACATTCCCACATCCTCTATGCAGATGCTGACACTGTTTTTCCTCATCCTGGTTTAAAGACTGTGAGAGTATTCAGTGTGTTTCACACTTAGTGCCACTGTTGAAACATTTAAATGACCACAGTGCTGCTAGGTTTACCTCTGGCGAGAGGCTCATCTGTATGTCCGCTGTATCCTCTCAGCAGAGGAGAACACTGCTGACCTGTGACATTACAGCCCTGCTCCGGAGCAGCCTGAGACCCAGCTCGACCGAGAAGTGTCACAGAGACTGACAAATGACAACTGCCTCAACACGTGTTGTCAAACTGTCAAGGGACATGAGAAGAGAGACGGCAAGACTCTTAAACGGTGTCCTATTTCTTGCTGGATTTACTCTTGTGAATTGTTCTACAGAGGTGAGGACAACAGTTTTTTGAGTTTAGTGTAATCTTAACATTGCCTTTTTTGTGTAGTGTGGATGGAAATCTGTTTTTTTTACACCAAACTGGAGTGACAAATCACAAATTCACATCACACCCAGAGTCGTGACCCAGCTCGTATGTCCAGTAGAGATCAACAATGGGCCAATGTCCCATCTTTACTGACATTGATAATGATGCTGTATGTGAGTATTACTTTATTCAGCTGTTGCTGGTAATGCAGTGTTTTCTTCAGGTCAATCTGGACCTGAAACCCAGAACTAAAAGTGTAGTAGAATGACAGGAGAACATGAATACACTGTGCAAAATCTAATCCCGTCTTTTAAAAAGTACTTTTGTTATATTCAATAACTCTGATAAAACTACAAACATTACATTTAAAGGCTATTGGCAACAAAAAACATAACAAACAGCAACATGATTTTTCTTAGACAGCTACTTTATAGCATACATTATTAATCCACTTTTAGTGATTAACTTCATATTTCCTCAGCAGAACAATGTACTGTATGTGGGACTGAGTGAAAATGAACCAGTGTGTTCATAGTAATATAGGAACATTTAACCCAGTGCAACACTGTGGCTCAGTGATGTGGTGTTAATTGTTTTTGGACAAAATGGTCCCTGTCACTGTTTTACTATTACATATAGGTTGAGCTCATTTGAACTACTTTATAAACTGTTGGTAGTTTAGTCTACGGCAATGCACTGTATTTTATCAGCTCATATGTTTATAACCTCGCTGTCCTGTGAAAACCACAAATCTCTAAAAAGTCAACTTTTCATGAGCTAAGAAAAAACAGGTGTGTTTTCAGCTTTGTGACAATACATTTTCCAGCTAATCCAAGAGGGTTTATTTAGTTTAAGAAACAAGGCCATTATACTTCAGTTTAACACAAACATTCAGAATCAACACATTTAGAGATAATGTGGTTTTCACTGGACAGAAAGGGGATGGAAAATTGTAACTAAAGCTGTCAAAGTAAAAAGTCTAACTGTCTCTGAGATGTAGTGGAGTAGAAGTAAAGTGCATGTACTTCAAATCTGTACTTAAGTACAGTACCCATCTTGAAGGATGTCTCAATTCCCTAAAATGCACTTCGAGGACCGAGGAGGCTGGCCGGACTAGCTTTGACCGAGGAAGCTTTGAGGTCTTTTTGGCGATCAGACCCCTGACGTGTAAAAGGAGGCGTGTCACACGTCCGGATTATATGAACCACAGCAGGAGCAGGACTTTGACAATGAAAAATCTGAAGTTGTATTAGTTAAGTTTAAAATGATCGAATGCGTGATCAAAATTTAACGTGTATGTTAAATAAAAAAAAGTATGACATCCCTACATCACCCACTTTCACATTATGCCATGTTTTGAACTGAATTAATAGTTAATCATCAGTTTACATAAACACTCATCTGACAGATCATAAAATACAGCAGTACATTGTAACTAAATAACACAGATGATGCAGCTGTTACACAATGACAAAATGACGGCTCAGAGGAAAGGAAGTCTCATTTTATTTAAATGCCTGTTGCTTCCGGTCCCCGGTCCTCGGTCCTCGCCTCGACTCTTCGGTGGGAGGGCTGAGGAGTCGAGGCGAGGACCCGAGGAGCTACATGGTACGAATTGGGAAGAGCCCTATGTAACCTCTGTATGAAAAAATAAATAGCACACTGTTCCTCTTAGATATTAGATCTGAATTTAAATTGACCGACTCTGGTATTTGCATGTATGTTTGTATTTACCTTTTGCAACTTTATCTTTCAGTGTAAAATTTCAACGCAATTGCAACTTGTGGCACAGTGGCCCCTCTTTATGAAACTGTTCTTCTTCATTTTAAAAGAAGACAAAACAAATTCACCTTTTCTACCATAGGCTCCATGTTGAAACATGAATATGTTGTGTGATTTAATGTGGTGAAAATACATGAGCATTAGGCCTGTTTAATTATATAGATATGCTTTTATTAGAAATAAGACACATTCATTTTGTGCTCTGAAAACTGTACATTAACAAAGAGGCGACCCCGGTAAAATAAAAAGGGGAGGTGGGAGGGGGAGTGTGGCGCTGGGTGCAGGGTGCAAATTGAGGGGGCAGAGGTCAGGGGTCGGCGGTCAGGGTTTCGACAAATACAGATCTGAGGGAGTGACTGGCGGTGATATCAAAACACACACTGTTACATTGCGATACAGAACACTCGTATAGTCCAGTACCCTGAAGGGACAGGGAAGGGAATGGGAGGATCAGTATCAGAATAATCATGTTCATATTTATAATAATGATAACAACTATCCCCAAGCACAGTAAGAAAGATATTTATAGGCTAAAATCCATTCTGTAGAACTCTGTTGAAATAATTACAATGCTGTACATCAGGACTCCAAATGAGCCTTGTGCTTTCTCTGTGTGCAACCACCATCCCATTAACTCTGCCTATATCATCTTTAACCATCATACCATATATATTTATAGAGCTAGTCATTTATTCGTCTTCAATTACACACACACATACACACAAGTACCTTTTCTTCCTCAGGATCTTCAAAACTCTCATATTTTGCAGTTACTGTACCAAGCCTGCTTGTACATCGAGAAACTGACCCAATCTTTCTCGGCTCCGTCCGGCCGCTCTGAAGATGATGTCCGTGTAGTCCCTCTGTGAGCGGCGTTGAGGTTGAGAGGCTGGTTAGAGCACAGAGCCTGCTGGTCTGCTCTAGCGTCTCTGAGGTGTCCGGAGATGAAAAGGCATCCTGCTGATTTTGGCTCTTTCGTTTCCCGTCCCCGCTTTTCGCTTGTCGCTGCAGGGTCAACATTGGCCCCGCTAGGATCAGGAAGGGATTAGATTTGGAGCCAAAAGGAGTCGGGCATGAGTTGTAGTTGATGGAGAACGCCATTGAGGGGCACATAAGTGTACGTTTGGCAGTCTGCCTCCTCAATCATTTGTTCTTTTTCCTTTTTCAAGAGTGTTGTTGAAGAAGAAATGAATCCAGAAGCATAAACATCAGTGTCCATTGGAAAAAGAGAGAGTGGAACAACGATGCTACTTCCAACAGTGAAAAATAAGAGACATAATCATGATTATTACATCATAACCATTTAATACAAGTGGTAAACGCTGCATGATTACCTTTGCTATACTGTTTATGACTGTATAATACAGTAGCTGAACTGCTACTTTGGCAATCTGTCTCCCATGTAAGCAAGCGTGGTATCCAAGACCATACACAAGAAGATGACCAAAAATACTGTCCGAACATCAAATGAAACACACAGAAAGAGACACCGTGTTCCTGTTCTCTCTTTAATTGGTTAACTTAATTTTGTTTCTGACATTGTGATGCTTCTGTCTCCTCCTCGCACTCCTTTCCCCTCACGTTCTCACCGCGGGCGTCCTCCAGCCGGCCGTTGAGTAGAAATACTGAGCAGGGCAGTGTATGTGGTGTGTCTGCTTGTTTGTCTGTCTGAGAGTATTAGGGGGGAAAAAATTGATTGGTGGATGTGAAGCCGCCGGCTTGGTCACACCTCTGTCTGCAGGTCCATAATCTCCTGGCCCACCAAGGGAATGGTGGCGCTGGTCTTCTCCCACTCTACCGTCTGAAGCTCCAGCGGGGAGGCCGCTACTGTCTCCAGGTCCTTCCTCACCCACGAAGGAGGGGAGTGGGTCTTCCTGATTCCCTCCCAGGCCCTCTTGCTGGGAGTCTGCTGCTTGTCCTGAATGAATAAGGAGAAAGGAAAAATATTGGTCTCTAATAGTTAATTTCATCCATCTGTATTGTAACTATAAAAGTTTTACTTCACCTGAAGCTGCCTTTTATCTGTTACCTCTGCAATTTAGAATGCTAATGAGTCTTATTCATTTTTGTGCTAAGAGTTAGATGAGAAGTCACAGGTTGAGTGTGAAGATCGGATGAGGAGAAAACTAGTCTAGCTTAGAATAAACAGTAAAGGCAGGGGAAACAATTAGCATGTCTCTGTCAAAAGCTTAAAAGTTCACCTAAAAGCACCTCTCATTTCTAAATAACACAACACATCTATTATTTTTAACTGGCACAAGCAGAAGTGTAAAGGCATAAATTCATGGTTTAATGGGAAGTTAGCTTCTATATTGGCAAACATTTGACCAATAGCTTGCCTACTGGATGCTAACTCCAAACTAAACACAAGCTCAAGAGTCTATTTTAATATCTAACTCTGCTGGGAAAGTCGATGTGTTGTCCAATATATTAAACTATTTTTACTACTCATTTTGGGAGCACAAAAAGTAGCATGGACTTGCTTATTAAAAACAAAGGTATGTGACCAGAAAACTAGCTAAATATACTAATAATTAGCTTATTGCTGACTGTGGCTGTTGCTGTGGCACATCCTCAAAACACATCTTGAACCCACAGTGGAGAAGTTGATCCCTCTGCCTCTTCCACGTGAAATGTGTTTTTTGGGGTTTTTTTTGCAGAAGAGGCTAATGCTCTAGCTTTGCTCCGTCAGGCTACCCTAGCCTTATGCGAGAGAAGACCACTCCAAAGCTGTGAAATGAATGGAGCTCAGGAGTCTTGGAGAACACATTCATCAATGGTTATGCAACAGAAGGAAATGTAAATCAACTGCTGCCATGGAATGATTGCAGCTACAAAGCCAACATGGATTCCCTTTTGTGTCTGTTGTTGGTGACTGTTGGCAGACTTTGCCTAACCGACCAGTTTCCATTCACTTTTAACCACGTCTTTTGGTTTCAAGATGCTTCTTGGTTAAAAGCTTGGAAAACAATCAAAGCAGACCTTGTGTTGCGATTATTTGGGTCAAACTAGTTTCCCCTTTTCTTTGTTAGTAGAATTAGAATGTATGAGTGATGAATCCGCTACATATCAGTTAGCATAGACGAAGAAACATTGAATAAAGCTAAAACTAAGCTAAAATATATTATCTATAGTATCTATGTGTGCAGTTAGGATATCATGAAAAGAACATCAAGTGCGAATTTACACTGGTAAACCTAAGTTTTCAACTTAAGTTTGCAACTCATTTTGCAATAAGTTATTGTTAAGTACGCAGCTAGCCTGTAATTTTGTGTCTCAAAAGTGTCCCATTCATGTGTCTTTATGACTCAGTTTAGGGTAATGCAAGACATTGGCCATACTCCAAATTAAAGTAATTATCATAGTCACAATGAAATATTTAAAATAACCAAAACTCATTTTAACCCAAAAACTAAAAAAACAGAGCATCATAATATCAATATCTTCTATGTAATATTGTCCCACGAGGCAGTAATTGAATAATTAATGAATAAAACCTTGAAATATTTGTCACATTTGCAGTGACAGTTTGCTTTTGGCTGAGTTTATACAACAAATTAACTGTTTGGGGAGATACTACAAAATACTCACCCACAACTATGCCCCTAGAAGCCCCCACAGCTAATTTGTTCTGGCACTGACATTGTAAGCAGATAAAAAATGCAATCCTCAAAACGCTGCACTTATAATTAAACAAGCAACTCCACTCAAGTGTGGTGAGTGGTGCTAATGATAAAGGTTGAAATAATGAGAACAACATTAGATATAGGGGAGGGAGGGGGCAGAACAGAATAAAGTTAAACTCTTTACACTCATGTTGGTCTTGTCGCTGCTGGCAGAGGACACACTCCATCTTTTGGCAGCTTTGGCGTCAACAGGTGGAGATTCTCTATCCTTGTCTGCACTGTGAATCTTCCTGTTCAGGTCCTGAAACATGTCCTGGTGGCGTTTCCGGGTGTGCATTATCTTCTACACAGGGACATTGCACATTACGTACAAGGTAAATAGAACAGTCCTACGTCACCCCGTTCACATTTCATGTGTTTAATCTCTACAGTCACACCCAAACTTTGAATTAAGAATTTAAACATCTAAAGGTCTGAATAGCTAAGAGACATAGCTTTTTGGTCTATGTATAAAAAGCTCTGTAGGAATCAAAGAGACTAAAATTACCTCAAAGTCAAGCTCTGCATAGCGTGATTTTCGTCTCTGGGGGAAGATGAGACAGAGAGATTAAAGATGTGTCTTGATACTATGTGCCTTGTGAGCAGACAAATGCTCAAGTGTTTCTCAAGTATTTCAGTGTGTCATCTCCACATCAGCCAGTCCAAAAAGAAAAGTGTTCTGGGACTCAGGAGAGCAGTGAGTCATCAGGGAGGAAACAAGGTTTGCTGCTGGTCATTCTGACCCTGTTGGCACAAGTTTGCAGTTAACAGATTGTGACCGAGTGACCTTTAAGTCCTCCGTCATGGAGTGGTGAAGGAAAACCTGACCTTCAGGCTGCTCGGTTGCTGTGGCAGCTGCCGCCTCGCATGGCATTATGGAAGTGTGTTTTCCCCTGAAGTGAAAAGACACCAGCAGGCAGATGTCCAGGCCGCTGTGTGCTGATCACAGTGTCGGCTCATCCTGCCACTGCCGCCTGCACTAGGAGCTGAGTGAAAACTAACCTTTTACAGGATGGTAACCTTACATGAGGCTGAAATAAGCTGGGATCCGTCTGTGAAAAGTGTGAGAGCTTTATGAAATAAGGGGGCTTATTTTAACATCAGTGAGGGGATGACCTGAGCAAGCAAGAAATGTAGGGCAATGCTTCCCTGCGGAGGCCTAATTACTATTCTTTTTTATTTAATTTCCTGATTAATGTTCAGTTAATTAATGTATGTCTCCCAAGTTGATGATCTCATGTTTTCATCTAAGAACAAAACTGCATAGCCTGTAGCGCAACACAAGTCATGTCAATATGTGTCTTTTACTAAGAGAAAATATTTACTCTTCTCTTTCTTTATTCTGGGTATCACTCATTACAGTGTTTAACTTGATGAATGGCTGCATGTCAGTGCGAACTAAAAGATGATAAACATGAACATGGGGGATCACTCACATTGATATATGGATAAGAAAAGAAATGCTGCAGCTAACGCCGAGTGTAAATATTCACTCACTGAGAATGATAGAGGAGACATGATGTGAAGATAGTGATTTTTACCACCATATACAACATAAATTCTCAATTAAAGCCTGTATTTTAATACTGGTTTAAAGTGAAAACATGTCAATGGGATGGATTCCCTTTCATTTACAGTTTACCAATCAATGGAATAACAGAGTGATCTCATACTCAACATTCTGGTGCTGTTTGGATCTGTTTTTAACTAACTTTTAACTAACCTCAGCACTTTCTTTCAATGTTTCACATTACTTAAGTCTGGAAACAGACGGATTTATACTAGGGATGCGCCAATTGTGAAACTCAGTGCCGATACTACCTTCCATCTTTTGTGCCAGGTAAATTAAGTTTTACTTACATTCTTACACACACTTGCACAAATTCGTTCATATAAATTTAGGAAACAACCTTTAATATAACACAGATAAACACTGGCACTGTATGTTTGGCTGATATGTCAGCACATCCCTAGTTTATGCCCTTTCTTCTTCTGTACAGGAATTGTGAACATAGCTGCTTGTAACGTGATTAAAAACAGCTTAGTGGATTATTGCACTTAATTTTAGTGTACTTTAAGAACAGGATTCTTTAGAAGGAAGTCAGAGCACTGGTCAGTATGACGAGACTTTGTTCTTGTACTGATGGAATTAGGGCTGTGGAAATAATTAATAAATAATAATTCTACAATATAAACCAGTATAAAATGAAGGCCTCTCTGTAGCTGAGATAAATTACATCAAGAATTTATGGTAAGTACTATAATATACACTTTACATGCATCTCTTTAAACATGGGGCTAAATATGAGGCTCACAAAGCTTTGCTGTGACGGGTTTTCTGGTCTTACCTCCAGTGAGCTCATGGACAGTGTGGAGACGGTCTCGCTCTTAGACATCACGCCAGAGTTTCCGGAGTCTCCTCCGTCACACATGCTGTTGACCACCTGAGACTCTCTGGGCATGCTCTGCAGGTTGTGGGCAGGTGAGTCTCTCTCTGAGCATGACACACTGACCTGGTCAGCAGGCAGGCTCTTCAGCCCGAAACCCGGCACAGGCTCTCCGCTGGCGGGGTTAGCCAGGTGGATGAGCCTGGTCTGAGGCAGCTGCTCGATGCTGATGTTATACTTGGCTGCCTGCTCGTCTTTCCCTTTGGCCGGCTTCAGGGTGCCTGTGTTGTTGGTCGGCAGAATGACGTACCCGGGGCCTTTGCCAGTGCCCTCGGAGCTGCTGCCCTCGCCGTTCCCTCGAGGCAGTTCTCCATCCAGCTGCTTAAAAAGCTCACCATCGCAGATGTAGATGGATTTGGCCCCTGGCAGCTCAGTGCTGATTCCCTTTGTAGCACCTTTCTCCCTACGCAGCGTCAGAGTGTGGCTGGTGTAGTCGGCCACATTCTGAAGGTGAACCTTGGCCATGCTTGCCGGCATGGTGTTAAAGTTAGAACCCTTCTGAAGTGTGAGGGTCCCAGCAGAGGCCTTCTCCTCCCCCTGGAGAGAAGAACGCTTCATAGTGCCTGAGATAACAGACAGACAAAACCATTGTGAGACGAAGGTTCTGTCACTCATCTGCTTGGAGGTTGTGAGGCAAGAGTGATGTGTGGACAAGTTAAACACATACTGCAGTTTAGCATTCGTGTTCAGATGTTCACATTAGCATAAATCAGCTGACACAGAGAACCTAGATTTCTGGTACCCAGGGTCCAGGCCTTGCAGCTGTAAACTCTGCCTCTGGGTGGTACAAATGTGGGGGTAAACAATGCCTGTTCAAACCAGAACTGTCCAGCTGTATGACTGTATCAACCATCTTCTTTAAACAGTTCAAACAACTCAAGACTTTCTTATAAGAAGGTTTCTGCAGACCCTTAAATAGTCTAAAATCCAACCATCTAAATTCAAGGCCTTAAAATGTCTCAAAAATTGATTGAATTTAGTGCTAGCTAGTGCTTTAGTGTTAGTTAAAAAAAGAGTCAAATCCAATGCAAGCTAGGGCAAGAACATGCTCAAATTAGGGACTTATATTGTTCTGTATTGTTCTGTAATGACAAAGTCTTGCCCCAAAGCTGACAAAGTTTCTCCCAAATTCCAAAGAAAACTATTGTCATTTAAAGCATTTATTTGCAGGAAATGAGAACTGTTAAAAATGCACATCCAGTAATGCAAAGAAATGAGTTAATATTCATTTTAAACAACATAATGCTAATGTTGTAACTACGGAAGGAGTGCAGAAATCAATATGTGGTAATCTTAATTTTCAGTCTCAGCTTTCATGCATCTTGCCATGCTCTCCATCAGCCTTTCACATTGCTGTTGGCTGCTTTATGCAAAAAATTGCAAAAATCTCAGTTTAATGGCTGGTGATCATCCATCTTCCTCTTGATCACATTAGAGAGGTCGTCAACGGGATCCACGTCGTGTAATTTGGAGTGGTTTTTCAGAAGTGTATATCAGCCAATAACTAGACATGTTTCAGAATAAACGACAGGGCAAATGGATGTGCTCAACCACTTTCTAACTAAAGTGTTTTTTTTAAGGATTTGCTGCATTGCATGTCCATCCTGATGATCCTGATGGATTTTACAATATAAAATCAGAAAATAAACAGCATCATTCCAAAGTACAATCATCCACACTGGTCAAATCACGCTGAGTGCACTAGAAAGTTCATGTTTGTTGCAGCATCCTGGCTGACACCACCAACATCATGCTTGCCTTGATCTTATGACCTAACCTCATTTCACCATAACAACTGTTGGCTTATGGCACAATGCATATCTAATACCATGTCCCGGATGGTAAATAACATCAGACAAGCCCCGATCTACAAGACTAAATATCTCACATTCTCGCTCTGTGCTACCTCCTACTTGACAATCACGCCTCTCTGTTCTTTTCTGTCATTTCTTGAATGGTCCTGTCCATGTCTCAATATCGTTTCTGCTCCAGATGCTTTTCTTGATATCCTGTCTCAAGAGATAATCAGATTTTCACTCCCAGTATATATCGGAGGAGGAAGAGAGTCAGTATCTGATGCAGCACTGTCGGGAGGGACTTAATTATACAGTGGCAGTGTAGGAGAGGCTCAGACAGCCCTATTTATCTGCATATAACTGCTCAGCACACGTTTCATCCCACTCCCATCAGTCTGGGCTAAACTGCGTAATACAGCAGTAATGTGGTGTATCTCTTGTCAAAACAGCTCCTCAGTGAAGGGAGTCTGCTGTGATGTTGATTGTAAGACACAAGTACAGAACAGAGGGGGAACATGCCTCACATCTGTTGCGACAATGCTGAGGAATGTGAAGCAGTCAAAACACTGAGAGGAGGCACAAAGAGACATCTGTAGCTTCTGAAAAACCTCTCCCCAAAGTCAAATTGAACGTGCACACAAGCACAAAATCTACCAGGAGCTTACCTGATCTGCAAGCCATATCAACGTCTTTCTCAAAGTCAGTCTGAGGACAGAAAACAAAGCAAAAAAAAAAAAAATGTTGTGTTATGTGCACAAACCTAACAAATATTCAATAAAAAAAACAAATCTGTGAGGTGAAAATAACGGCCTAACATTCTTTCGTACCATGAGCTGAGCGTGGCCATTCTGGAAAGATCCTCCTGAATCTCCGTTAGCATCTTCCTGTCGGTCGACCACACGGCACTTCACTGCCTCCTGAACCTGCAACACAGATCAAATCACAGTCTTAGTAATGGCACCTGCTAACTGAGACACAGAAGCTATAAGCATTTGTGGCGGCACCTAGAAGCAGCATGGCTCATTACAAATTGAAATGCAACAGTTTAATATGACCATTCCCTGGGAATAAAGACATTTTAAGTGTTTAAAAGGATTTTTAAAACTCTTTTGTGGCAATTTTAGTGTAATGGTATTGTTAAGAGGAATCAACAGGGAGTTGCCAACAAGAAAGCATTCTCTATGGACTATGAATGCAGATCCATCCATGAGATAGTGTGGAACCTGGTAATGTCAGAGTTATCCACCTCTGCAAAAACTGACATAATAAAGCTTGACTTGAAACATTTTCATTGTATAATTGGAGGTACCTCTCTGCGCAGGATGCAGTGCACCATGACTATGACGAAACCTTCCAGCGAATCAAAAACCGCAAAGAGGATCTGGAAGAGTGCAGAGCGGCGGTCTGTGATGGCGAGGACGGCTGACATCCACGTGAGGGCCAGGAGGGGTAAAACCACACAGGAGCTCCACAGCGACGCCCTGCAGGACGGGAGGGGAACAGTAGTCAAAGAAAGCACACGTTAACCATTGTCCAGATGAAACAGAAGGCAAGACTACAATGTTTTCTGGCAATTAGGATATAAATATTAACTGAGGTACATTTTTTTTACATCTGAGGCAGGCTTTTATACAA
>JAPQRN010000009.1:17352219-17370286 GCA_037367275.1 Coranthus polyacanthus
GTATTCCTGTTTAAAGAAGCCAGGGCTGCGCACAAACAACTGGCTTTTTAACACACACACACACACACACACACACAGAGCAGATTAGTGACTGGATTTTGACAAAAAGTGTATTGGATTTGAATCGCTTACTCCACCTTTAACTCTGTGTGTTCTCTCAGAAGCTATGAAGTAGAAGGAGATGCTGTTTTTGACGCCCACAGTTGCCGTCCTGGTTCATTCTCTGTATAGACAATCTGAGGCGACTGATCACTGGAGCAGGTCCAAGGCTTGGACGGGCATAAAGCTCTGTTTGCTTTGGTTATTTTTCAGTCAACCTTCATTTAATCTTGGATTGCACTGAGGTGAAGACCTCATTTACACAAGAAACAACGGCAAACAGAAACAATGCTGTAAACAATGAAACCTAAAAACTAACTGAGGGAATTACAACAAGAAACTTGGATGAAACAAGTGGTGAAAAAAAACAAAAGCATTAGAAGGCAATTCATGTAAAACAATAAAACCATTAAGAATAATTAAAACAATTAAACAGCACATGAATCAGTTACAAATAAACCAAGAAATTAAAAAATTAGACTGCCCTAAGGATAAAAATGAAGCAATCTTAAGCCTTTTCTATATGCTGTTCCAGGTTATGATAATGCTGTACTTGAATGAAATGCAACAATATATCTACCATATATATATCTGTATGTAAAATATATATACAACAACAATACATGTAATAATATTCTCCCTCTTCTTCTGCTATTCCAGTAGCTCTTTAGACATGTTTGGTGTTTGCACATGCAGACACTGTCAGATAAAAGCATCATTTGGGCCCTTGTTGCCAGGCAGAGGTGGAAAGTGTTATTTACACATGACCTGGTGTTATTTTTGTGGGGGAACTTGTCTGATGTGTGACCACTGCTCATTTTAGCCTTGTTCCTGAATGCTGTTCCTACACTGTGTGAGCTTATAGCACTTTAGCAAGTACAGTGTTAACGTAACAGATGAAACTGACGTCCTGATCTGCAAAAATGAGTGAAGATCAGATGGATTGAAATGTAAAAAAGAGGTGGTTGGAATAAAACTCAAATTGTCACAAACTTTAGTTTTCCTTTCAGAACATGAGTTACTGATAATCCTAAACATCACAGATCTTACAGGTCTGTCGTGCGTGAAGTTAAAGATTGCACTTTGTAGTCGCAGTGTATATAAACCTGATAAAACATGTCGCAGGATCAGGAGCTATTTTGTACGAATTTAGCAACTATGGTGCCCCTGTATGCTTCAAATGTGATCTTACACCTTCACCTTCTTCTCTATAGCAGAAATTATATTTAAAGCAATTTACACAAACAACCTGACAGAAAAGCATGATTTCTCACAAACCAAGTAGAAAAAATTGACGGGCAACAGTTCTGATAAAGACAATTAAGCACATTATGCACAGGCTTCTGAGTCTTCATTCCAATGTATCCTGTCCACGATTATACAGGACTGACATCCAAACCTAATGTTCACTATTGATTTCAAGATTGCTGAAGCATTTCCCAATACCAGATTTTATTGGAGCTACCAGAAATATATACTGTATGATGTGATCCCGCATTGTCTGCCCTTGGTTGGTTATTCACAACTAAACGACATTAAGATGAGCAAAAGCTTTTATTCATATCAAATTAATTTGACTAACTGCACTGATGTGTGGTTCTGACTTTCTGTGTGTAGTTTCAACAGGATATGCCAAAAAATAAAAGCAACAGATGAGTAGAAGGAATAAACACAGAGAAAATACGTTGTACTATTTCCCTCCCAGCACAAAAATCTCCATCCATCCGGGCTCCATTTATAACTCTGTAGATCCCTCCAACGTTGCCAGACAAGGACTGAATACAGCGCTAGAGATATTGACAAGTAATAACAAACTCATCTGTTACCATATGGCCTCCTGCTAAACAACAATTAAAGCTGAAGAGCTGAGGGAATCGATTTTTGTAGCCCCTGGACGCCTGGATTAAAAATCACATAATGGAAGAAATTCAATTTCAAGTAAAAGGGCAATACGGCTGCTAAATGTACACCGCGGGCAGTGATATTAAAAAGCAATCAACACTTTTGGAAATACAACATCATTTCCCAGACTTACCAATCGAATGGCAAAAGGTGGATGGTTGGGTAGTTGGGGTGTGTTAACCCAAATATAAAAGTATCAAATACAGAAAACCATCAAATAGATCAGGTCCAATCTAGTCCTTGGCCAATATTTACCAAGAGTAGAAAAACACAGCTAAATGAAAAAACTTCAGCATTTATTCAGCTTCGTAACTCAGAAATCACCCCTATCTCGGCCAAAACTTGGGAGAGTTGCAGCTGCGCCTGAACCTAATTAATTATATACTTTTACCAAAATCACATGATCTGATGATTACAATTTTCAATTCTTCAATAAAATATTTGACCTACATAACGGGCAATATGTCAACTTAAATCAAGAAAACACTAATTATTTGTGTCAATATTTTAAATAACAGCGGGGCTACAGTATTTGAGAGAAACGTTCATATTTGTCTAGTTCATCTGAAAAATCAGGCAGACAGGAGACGATTACATTGTCAAACATCATTATCACTGTTTGAATATGGATAATGTGTGAAAGATTGATTGAAAATAGGCTGAAAGACCATGTCACACCACTTATAACTTTAGATACATAAGGACTACATTTATTTTTCAAGCCATGTGAGTGGCTTGCCAATATTATAAGTGGTGTTATTTTTATCCCAATTTCTACTTTGCAGCTCGGAATTTCAAATCAATTTCTTTCCTCTGAGCCGTTATACAAAAAGTCAAGTTTTGAGTCCTGCTTTGAGAATTTTTAGCATTTTTAGCAAAAGTGATTCTGAGAAATGGAACGGTTGCAATGAGGAAATACTCGTTTAAGTTTAATATCTAATTACTTCAAAGGCTACGAGTAAATACACAGGCTTGTTGAGAAACGCTGTTAAGTACGGAATGAAGTGCAGTGCTGTCCGTTTTAATTTTCTCACTGAATTAGACTCTAATTTTGGGGGAACAGGAGACTCAGCAGTGAGAACCCTCTCTGAGGTGTGAGCTGACCTGCCTGGCAGAGATGCTGCTGTGAGCTTAATTAAATACTAGACAAATTAATTAGCTTCATTAAACATGTTTTGCATTTACACCTTGAAGAGCACATGCAAGAGAGTCGAGTAGGGGGGTTGGATGAGGGAGGGGGTCATTCGAGTGCTTTCGTAGAGAAAATTCAAACCAGAAACCATCAACTCAAACAACCTCAACGTATAGCCCTCGCTGTGTGTTTCTACCATGATCGTGGCATGAGCTGCGCCAGGCAGCTGCTCTGTCAGGGTGAATCCCACTAAAATAAAATGATTCTTTTGCATTAAGAGCCGTCGACAGTATAAATAAATTGATGCATTTGCTGGGTTTGAACTGGTTTTGATGAAGACGTTATCTGATTAAAACAGGCAGAAGCAATATTTGCTGTAATCACTCCAAAAGTAATTTAATCTGCATCATTTTTTTTTTTTAAGGACACCTTTCAATCATGGTCTACGTCAGTAACTGGAATTATTGCTTTAGTTACCACTGCATGACCTTAGCAGGCACATCTGGTCAAGCGCTAACAGCTTAAATGGTTGAACAATCTAACCCCTGTCTTTAGAACGTCTCTAAACCTACAGTTTGTTTCCTTTGGTCTGAATCAGTAGATCATCTTATAAACTTGTGGACTGCCCTTTTGGTTTGGCCTCTTTTTCTCCATTATCACCAAAAGCCAGTTGAGAATGTGTCTTCGTCTCATGAGTTAGAGATGTTTTTGGGGTGGTAGTGAGAAAATAACCATAGGAAGAAGGTCAGGAAGCCAGTGTACTATCTCCCTATAAAAAAACAATTTATTTTCTTGCTAGTTTCCTATAAACCCTCACTCTACAGCTGTCCTCTAGCAGCTGTTGATTTTTCATTCACTTCCATGTCTACCTGTCTACAAACACCTTGGGTTGAATCAAGGTTCGATCATGTTCCTGCCATAAACAAACCACTTCACTAGTTTGGGACCGGACAAAGACTTTATCTTAAAATGGTCTCAATGCAGTTATTCTGGTCCACACTTGATTGATATGTTCACGTCTACACAAAGAAATCAGACCCGTTGACAACCAGACTCTGATTCAAACAGACTAAATAGTGTAGCTTTGAATACGGCCTAAGACAGTGAGATGATGCATGGATATGAAATCTTTTGCAAGTTGTGACTGACTGGACTCTATGGGTAAAAAACTCTGCGTGTTAGACTTTGACCTACCCCTATAAAAAAGAAGTATACTTCAAACATGATGTTTATGGATGCATATGGCACATATTTCTGTAATTAATTTTAGTATAATAGCCCATGTGAATTAACTTCTTTTTTGGAATGAATCTGCCTTTTAAGGCCCTACCAGTGGATTTTGACTTAGACTTATATCATCACACAACATGGAGTAATTATGGAATGTCAGTCATGTGATAACAGATGGTTGTAAACATGGATGGAGATGGTTCAGTCTCTGGCATCAGATGTGTACCTGCCTACTGGCCCACACACACACACAACCACTTTGATGTAAGACAGGAGAGATACTACTACCACAACGAGTCAGTCGGAACATTTAAGAAGACCTCTTGCGTCAGAAATAACCATGTCATATGTAATGCCTTAAGCTCTCTATAAAGACGGGACGACGGCAGTGAAGAAGATCACACCACTCACAGCATCAGCAAAAAAAAGGGTCAAAGGTCAGTAAAAGTCATCAAAGATCAACAATGACCTCCACCCAGTTATGAACAAAACCAAGAACTTTAACATGCCTCCTGACACCTGAGCTAGGTCCATATACCCGACGATATATGAAGCCCCGAGAAGAAAGTTAGGTCGACTTCGAGCTGAGATCACATCGCTATATATGCTGGTCCAGAGCATCTACATCAAAATTTAACTGCTAAATTATTCACTTAAACATACTTTCACTTTCACAAAAACAACGCTATCTGAGCTTCCAACACGCAGAACAAAATGAACCAAAGACCAAAACCATGACATTCAGAATGAAGCTAATTCCTGCTATAAAAGATCATCAGCTGTACACACACACACACACACACACACACACACACACACACACACACACACACTGGATAGAAGCACTACCATGCTGACCTTGCGCACACGCATTCCCATGTCATTCAAGTCAATGGAAAATAATATCTGCACTGCAGCTAGAATGTGTTATTGTTGAAAGAGTGACATTTTCTCTAAAAGCATGTTATGTTATATCCAGCTAAGAGAAGGTAAGATAAACTGCGAGGTCAATAGTGGAATAGTGAGGTAGATAGGCAGGAAGTAATAGTAAGCCAATCAGAGGTGCTTGCTAATGAGGATTCAGCAGGTTTGGTGATGGGCAGGGCTGGTAGCCATACGTTAAGAAGAGAGCGGGATGGGCAGGTATTTTTTACCCAATCACTGATGACATGGGAGGGGGCTTCTGAGACTGATGTGTTCCTGATTGGAGAGCCCTGAGTGAGAGAGAGGGGATTCTGTGCAAACTCAAACATGACATTTCAGACAGCAAAAACAAGTACAGTTGAACAGAGAGATCATTGAAGAAAGCAAACATTTTGATTTTCAGAGAGAAAGAAAGAGACAGAGAGAGACAGAGAGAGAGAGAGAGAGAGAGAAAGAGAGAGAGAGAGACAGACAGAGAGAGAGAGAGAAAAAAAACATCTGAATGCACCAACGATGCCAATGGAGACAGAACAGCCTTCAGGTAAAGGGGAGCAAGGTGTGTACGGGATCTGTGGAAACTAGTGACGATGCTTATGCCCAGTATCGTATATTTTTACAAAATCTAGACTAAGTGTACAGAATTCATACAAAGTGGGAGGGATTTTATAGCAAGTTACAGTGGTGCTTGTAGTTACCTAGAAGTATCATTAACAGCTCTTCATAAGAAGTGTTAGTTCATAGGCAGTGAGGCCCTTTAAGCCTCTATACGATGCGTATTAGTACTATTATGTGTCAACAAGACCATATAAGTCTTAATAATAACATTATTGTCAGATAAGACATTACACGCACTTATTAGAAACATGTTAACAGTTTAACTTTTAGGATTAAGCACCTAGTTTCACATAGATTTCTTTGAGTTGAGTATGTTGATGCTTTTTTATATGAGGATTAATAAATACTTTATTATTCATTCATTAACAGTTCGCTATGCTTTTTGCAAATACTGGATTTAAAGGAAGACATGTATCAACATTTTTGGAGCAGTCTGTAATCATGTTTTTCTGCTTTAAAATGTCTTATAATATTATTAAATATTATTAATGGAGATATTATATGAAAATGTGGTTATTTGCTGTCAAACCTGCAGTTAAATTAGCAATTAAGACACATATCTGTGATGTGATAAGAGCAGCAACAAACTAAAATAAGCCCGTGCAAAAACATAACATAAACATGAGCGGATGACAAAATATGCCTTTCAACAACTCCTACGTCAACTAGCATGCTTTTCACAAACAATACGTCCAAATGTCACCTGGTATTTGTTCATACGTAGTTCAAAAAGTTCTCAAATTGGCTATTAAAATAGGGGTTTCAAATAATGTAGATATTAAGCTCACCATCGGTCACCACTCCAGATGCTTCAGGCAAAAAAAAAAAGAGCAAGGATGTGCAGTGACGCTGGGATCATATATCGATGTTGCATCTCCTCTCTACAACTCCTTCACATGTGTTTTGTTGCCTTTTATAATAATGAGTGGGAGTTTTATGATGTGCATTATGGACTACTGGAATGTTATAGCCTCTTTGGAAAGGGGTGACGGGTTCAAATATCCAGAAAGAGCCTTACAAAGAACCACTGCTCCGTTGCTTTCAAAGGATCAAGTTGAAAATACTACCACGATATCTTGCGTTTGGAAAAAAAAAAAAAAACGTCTGAAATTGCTGGAAGGCGTATTTTTGCCTTTTGACAGCAGTTTCCTTCTGTTTTCAGTCCTTACACTGAGCTACATATTCCAGACCTGGATCTGTGGAAATATTTTTCAAAACGATGGTGTGGTCAATCAAATAAAGTGACTAATCCTGTCTCTGATCTTAATAACTTTTTCAAGATCGCTTTTTTAATCATTATTTTCAAATGTCAGAGGAAATCGATGCTATTACAGCTTACTTTTCTAGCTCTTGTCTTTGTTTTTGTGGATCATAACAACACTGTACTCTATAAAGTTACTGCTGACATGTCAGACGCTCTCTGATGGTTCGACTGTCTTTCTTTACTCGTCAAACGTGTTTCAGTGACGTCTCCGTGCTCTTCGAGAGCTCAGCTTTGGTGAGTAAAGCGTTGCCACGGCCACTCGAATCATTGGACAGAATTTCTTTTTGTTTGTTTAAAAACCCTGCTTCCCTTTACCAAAAACAACCAAACAGGAGAGGAAAAAAAAAAAAAGACACGGATGGATTTACAGAACTTTACATCAATAGCAACACCTGCAAACAAAGAGCAGCAGGAGGAAAATGCGACAAATTTGAAACTTAAAACAAAGCAATGAGATGAATCATCTTGCTCAGTCTGTGCAGGACCAATAACCAGACAGCTTTTGTATCCTCTTTCTTTCCATCTTCCTGATGTTATCTACTTAAAGTCAAAGACACCGATAATAGACTTGACTTTATGAGAAAATACATTTTCTTTTGGTCTCTTTTGGTCTCATTTTCTTTTGATATCTTTTCTTATTTTGAAAACATTTCCCTCGCCTTTTTTTCTGCCTTTTTTCATCGTCTAGGTGTTAAAAATAAACTGTCACCTTTAACCAATTTGCCAAATCTGACAGATTTGAGTTCATTCTGATCATTTTTCAGACGAGGAGCCAATAACTCGTGCCAGTTCCACGTGGCACAGCTGGCGTAGCTGAGCCATGAGGCTGGTTATAGGTCGCTGTGTAAAATGGATGTGTGGTATAAGGCATACCCCGCCCTCTCCTTTAGTTTCATATCAGTAATGCCGTCTTTGGACACCAGTTTGTTAAAAACGAGAATCCCAATAACCATGTTAACCTGCCAAAGAGAAGAGGCACAGGGTTAAAGCAGAGCAGAGACACTTCCATTTGTTCAGAACATGCAGCACTAATCTGATGAGGATGGCGACGACGCTTTTCATTATGACAAACGGATTCAAGAGCATGCACATTAATGAGTCGCTCACAAAATGCACATTACCTGTACTTACTGTATTTAAATAATTTAATGCAATATTGAAAATGTAAGTGAAAAAAAAAAAAAAAAAAAAAAAAGCTGAAAGGATGAATTGCTAAAATATGAATTAATTTCAGAATACAGCACGCTGGACATTTTTATACATAAAATATGAGCATGAGAATCAGAGGCAGGTGGTAGGGGGATACTTGGCGGTCATAAACACTATAATTTGCTTTGAAGAATTCACTGTCTCTAAAAATCTCTTGTTCGAACCACTCTGATGCTGTTCGGAGTGGGCCGGGCCTCCAGTATGGCTGCCAACTGGAGCAGGAGCTCTTTATTAGAGAGGCAGCTTGTGTAAAAGGATGGCGAAAAACAAGCTGTTTACTTGTAGGTGGGAAAGAAGCTGTAGCTAATGGATGTGACGACTGAAACAAGGACACGGCGCGAGTGCCAGGGATTTATCTCAGATTTAGGCTGAGTATCATGGGAGCTGATAGTTGTGAGGATTTTATACAGTATATGAATGAATAAGGTTTCTAGAAGCTTGAGTCTGTCCTTCAGAACATTTACTTTCACTTGATTTTATTTCTTTTACTTCATGTTATTAATAACTGATGCCAAGTCTCATTATTGAAGAAGCACAGCAGTGGTCACATATTAGAAAAAAATACTGATGTGCAATTTTTGTACACATCAAAAACAGCCGTACTAGAAAGAAGCCAAATGTTTAAATATAACCAATTTGTAGCAAGGAAAATCTGCCAATGAAAGATCAAATTCTGCTTGGCTTTGGATTTAAAGAAGTTGGAATAATAGTCCAGTCAATGAATGATAGAAAAAGACAAAATTGAAGCAAGTTGTGCTGTAACACAAGCAACAAAGGCACAGTTGTTGAAGATGTTTAAGACTTAACATGAGAAGTTGTGCAAATGGTCTCACTCTTAAAACAATACGCAAACTACTTTTTTTGTTTCTTACTGGTTACATCTAGCTCAGTTTTAGCTGGAATACCTACGACAAAGTTAGGTATATTGTGAGATTACTTTTATTACTTATAATGAAAATCATGTTTGACAAGATTGTTTTTCTTTTTCGGATTTGTTTCCCAGAAAACAAAAAAAGCTTTTTTACTTTCTTGAAATTCCTTTTTAGCAGTGTATGAACAGGTTGCTAAAGTGAGTGACTGGATCAATAAAGCTGTGCCGACTTCATCATTATGTGTGATCAAAACACTGGTTAAAAAAAACAAAAAACGTTTTAAGTCTGAGAGCTTTCCAGATTTACAACCAGCAAGGAATTTCGAATCAGTTTTAAATAATATTCTGCAGCATTTAGTCTTAGCCTATCCAGCTGAAAACATTGCGTCAATGGCATGTGTTTTTTATTTGACTTTTCTTTTTCGCCGATAGAAACCAAATGAAAGATTATTAATGCTGATAAAAATGCATATGCTATTTGGTGGTGGAGATTTAATAAACAACTGAAAACAACACAAAGTGCTACATGAGGACGGCTAATGCAACTAAGATTTGTCTGAATTCGGTGCAGAGGCTTTGAAAGCAAACCAACACAGACAGACCAAAGAGGAGAGAGGAAATACCAAGACTACAGCTGCAGCAGGTCCAACAAACGCATAGAGAAGACCTCCTTCCAGAGACAGCCAGCAGCTGCGAGAGAGAAGGAGGAAAATATGGACCGTGATGGAGAAGAGAGGTGGGGGAGGAGGGGAGGGTTGTAAAGACAGAATGAGGTGAAAGGTAGAGGAGCGTATTCATGACGAGGATGAGGATGTAAAAGATAGATGAGACAGGGTAAGAGAGAGGTTAATTATGCTGCAAACGTAAACCCTCAACCATGTGTAAAATCCCTACATAAATAGATAAAGAGCGTGACGTATGGTGGATGTAAAGGAAAGCATGCTCACTAGCTTGGCGTTCCATATCCCTTAGCTTTGGTGAATCCCACTGAGATCGCCACTACGAGCGCAGGGAGACCTGGGAGGAAATAATGAAAAAGGTTTATCAGCACAAACTGAAATAAAAGGAGCAGATGTATAATGTGACGGACAGCCGGCAGAAGGCCCACCCCAGCCGAGACACAGGAAACGCTTGCGTATGATGCGGTTCCTGAGGCGGCCCGTCACCGCCATGTACGACTGCCACGCCTCTGTCAGAACCCAGCAGAACGACGACAAGAAGAAGAAATGAAGAAAGGCAGCGATCAGGGTGCACAAGACCTGAAAGACGAGTAACAGTCAAAAGAAAAGCCAAGAGTGACAAAGAGCGTTTGCTCTGAGACCGGCACTCTGATTGGCTCTTACCTTATTCCGTGTCTGTGTCTGTCCAATGAGAATAAGGGCATTGGAGGAGATGATGGAGAGGCAGAAGTTAATGAGGATGACCGAGCGCTCCGATCGAATGTACCTGCAGGGAAATCACAGGAAAAACTATGTAATAAGATATAATGTAGTGTGGAAGTAAATGATTTTAGTCACCGTAATCACCTTCTATTTAGTATTTGTGAATCGTAACAGTTGTAGTTTTAATCAAGCTTTCTGCCTCCTGTAAGAACCTACATACGTTGACAAGACACAAAAGAATAATTTTGCAAAAGTTTCCGGAAGCACCAAAACCAATTTTGAGCAAAACTTTTAAATTTAGTGTCATCTATCTGAGTTGTTGTCGCCTGTCTTTTCATATAAACCTGACATATTATTATGGCTGTTTCCTCCATCTATGGTTAAAATATGGGTTGTATTGTCCATGCTTGCTCTTCATGACATAGGTACAGGTTATACAACACACATTTCAATCATTAGGTGATGGAGGAAACAGCCATAATAATAATAATAATAATAATAATAAATACTTAAACACTGCAACAGTCTTAGGCCACCATTAGGTTTGTTGTTTTAGCAGGTTATCAGTGGCCATACATATGCATTTCTCAGTCTGTGCATCAAGGTACAACCGGGAATATAAAGGAAATATGTAAACAACAATAAAAACAAACATTTCAGAAAACAACGGTTTCTACAGACCAAAGTGTCGAGTACTTAGTGTGAGCAACTTCTTTTTTTTCGCCGATTTGGAAAAGGTTTGCAAAGCGCTGTTAAAAAGGAAAGGTACTCATAGAGATCCTTCAATTCAGTTCAAGACTCATTATATCAAAAATAACAACAATACACTCTGTGGTCGACGTTTAATTAGCATATCAAGTAATGCAAACTTAGAATCCTTTTTCTAAAAACAAAGTCAATACATGGTCACTTATCTGTGATGCAAAAAACTCATCAAAATGTCATCTTTTTCCTCATTATGTGTATTTGAATGAACCAAATCATTAGAAAAAGATAGAAAATAGAAAAGACACATAGCTCTTCTTGTTTAGTCTTCTTGTATAGTTATGGATAATGTCAGGCAAAAAGGAACTAGCAATGGAAATTAGTCTGTTTTTGCTAACTCTGGTATTTCTACATTTTATTTAATTGCTGATTAATGCACACTGTCCATTCTGAAATACACTATTTGAAATGTGGTGTAAATTAAGATGCGGCCTGTTATTCAAAGATCTGGCAACGTGAACTGTATTAGCATGCCTTCTTTTCCACAAACACGACTCAAAAAAAAATAGGCTTTATGTCATGGCTTTATCTTCCAGATCTCAAAATACGACATATTTCTGAGGTGTATTTCTCCACCTCGTAGTGTCTTTTAGGAAACTTCTAGCTGTCATGTTGGAATATTCTTGTCTCAGACACCTAAGATAAAGTAAGTAAATCTTTCCATACATAAGGCACCAACCCTACAGAGATGTAAAGTTTTGGATCCTTCAAAAGCATTGGTATTTTTAGTGAAAAGAATGCGTTTCATCTGAAGAAACAGCACCATTATCTGCATGTTGTGTTTCTCATGTACACCCATTTTAACATTGGAAGTGTTGGTCTTATGTTACCACCTCCACCTTGCTTTAATCATTATAATCTCACCTCCACACAGACACATAGATGATGATGAGCAGTAACAATGTCAGCGAGGATACTCCACAGCCCACGATCAGCGTCACAGACGGGAGCTGCGTTTTATCCATGTTCTGAAAGAAAAGAAAGAGAGCACAGTTTAAGGACAGACGTTTAACTCAATAAATTGTGGCCCCTGTAAAACATTACACCTGTACTCAAAATTTCAACTAATCACACACAATATCAAAGCACCCGTATCAATAAGTAGAACAAAAAAGTCAGAGCCATCACCACAAACAAAGGGAAGGAAAAGGAGAAAGTCTGGCAGGGTCTTGAAGATCTGTGCTGAGCACAGACTTTGACAGGAGCTGTCGGCAGATGAATACAAAAGCAGAAAAACTCTCTGTTCGCTCGATTTGCTTAGAGTTCACCTTCTAACTGGGTCAGCGTGGTTCAAACACAGGGGACTGCATTTTCCTCACCAGCACTTCAGTTACGTTAAGGCTTTTTTTTTTTTTTTTTTTTTTTGAGGCTAAATTTCCCAAAGCGATGGCACTCAAGCCTCAAACTTTTTGGACAGTGAAACTGCTCTGCTGTAGCCATTCAGGCAAAAAAACCCACTACTCATCTCATGTATTTTTGATTAGAATTGTATAAATAAACTAAGACTATGATGCACACTTGTGATGAAACCTGATGTCTTTACATCATAGATGAAGTTACAGGTGTTCGTACTTGGATGAGGCTGCTGCAATAGTATCAAGATTAACACAGCATCTTTACAATACTTTTAAAATATTTGTTTTATGTCACCTTTATGCACTGTGTGCCTTTCTCTGATATGGCAGAAGTGGAGAGACAGTAGCTTCAAATGCAAAGGCCAATGGTCCTTCACAGATCACACGTGAACATCAGACGTTCAGATAATTTATATCATGGCTAATTGCTTAATTGCTTAATATTAATATATTTTGTTGAGCTGTTGTTTTATGCAACAAAAAGGCGATTCACTGTAAAAAAAAGGCTTCACTTCACATTGTGTGGGATGGATGTCACGTCACAACAATGGAAGACTTGAGTCTTGAGTGTGTTTTTGCCACAGTCTATGTCCTTTGTATTATATGACAAAGGACACAAACAATTATAGACAATGAACAGAAGGATAATGAATGGAGTAGCATCGTCAAACACCTATAGGCTATCAGGACAGTGAGTATCTAGCGACAAAGACACTGGACAATATGTAACAGAGGACACGTGGGCTTATTTGAATGATCCAGAAGATGTTGAATTCATTCCTTTACTGAACATGTGTTAAAACATGTTGCAAATTCCCATTGCATTAGCATTGATGGTTTTGATTCAAACTATTTGCAGGTGAGTATTTTGTGTCTTTATATTTTTTATGAACCTTTTAACACGCATTTCATGGATCTTTTTTATTTTAGCCGTGTTTGAACTGATGCAGTTTAGGTTGCGTTTTAGCTATGGCTGCAACAAACAATCATTTTCACCCTTGATTAATCGGCCAATTCTTTTCTACATTGTTTGGTCTATAAAATGACAGAAAATGGTGAAAAGGTTTGTCCCAAAGCACAAGATGATGTTCTCAAGCAGTGTTTTGGTCCACAACCCAAAGATATTCTGTCACACAGGAGGAAGAAAACCAGAAGATGCAATCAGAGAATCGAAAGACAAAAAGCAACTATCAATAGTCAAAATAGTTGGCGATTAATCTCATAGTCAACCACTAATTGAGTCATCATTGCAGCTCCAGAAACTAGGAAATGTTCCCTTTCAAATGAAGTCTAATACATGCATTAGAGTTTCTTCTGCTACAAGGCTAGCCCTAACTCTACACAAAGCTCCAAGGAAAGGATGGATGTTAAAAGGGTTAAAAGATTAACTGCGTCAGAATCTCTTCATAACAGTGCTTTGCTGCTGTTAAAAAGTGCTGCAGCTCTGACAAGCATCTCCCATGGATGTGACTGGGTGTGGTCATAAGAGTGCTTTGCAGACCTGTTAAACTACCGGAAGTAGTTATTAAACAGTGCAGTGCTCTCCGTAGGAAAATGTGTTCCAGTGGATAATAACACAGGCAACATAAACATTTGGCATCTCGACTGAGAGTCTGATGATTGGACTGGGGACTCGCTGATAGATAGATGATTAGAGTCAGTGAGTACAAGTGGGCAGTCCCGGCTGGCTGACTGTACAGAGTACAGAGGAGTGTGGTAAGTGGAGTTGTAAAGGTTAGAGGGATCACATACACGCCCACGTCGCCACACCAGAATGAACTGAGCACTGCCTAAAGGAGCTATGAACTCAACTAAAACAATTTCTTTGCTATGGCTTTTTGTGGAGAGGCTTTTTCTACACTCACAACAAGGGAAATATGTGAGACACGCTTCAAACACACACACAGACAAACAATCACGGTGGTATCTGTGGATGCTTTTTAGGCCTTGGCTGCAGTGCAAGGTGACTTCAAGGTGACTCATGACACTGAATAAACCGCTACACGTTAAACCAGCAGAAACACTCACACACAAACACACACACACCTGGTAATGTGTGCCAGGTCGACATCGCATGCAGCAGGTGTACATCACACAGGATGAGTCTTTTGTGCCCCTAAAACTGGCAGCTAAATGTTTATTGCCATGCTGCGGCAGACATTGTCTAGGTTGCCATGACAACACTGTAACACGGCAGCAGCTGCAGCAGGTCACATGGGTGTTGTATAAAGGTGTATGTTTATGTTCTCGGTGTGCGTTGTCGTGGAAATACTGCCCATAAATCTCCGATTTTAAAACATTTGCAGGCTGTTCATAAAATAAGTATATTGTGCAACATGGAGAGAGCAGAAATCTGCAAAGCATCGCAGACACGATACTGTGGTTCAGCTTTTTCTAACAGCAAAAGCACATATGAATCGAGAAATCTAAAAGGTGAATGAATATATAGGCATGGTTATTTATAGATGATTAAAACATGAATAAATAAACTTGCAACTGAGTTTAACAACATGACAATACTGATCTTTAAATATAGTATAATTAGAATTATTCTATCTCCTGTTGAAGTACAACTCTTGATCATAGGACCCTTAAGTGGTCCCCAAATTAATCATGAATTATGTAACAAGATTTAATAACACTGTGGCAGGAAAAATCAAACATGAAAGCAAAATAATTCAAAATGAGGAGAACAAGTCAGTGTGAAACTAACCCAAGCCTAAACTGAAGCCACATGGCAACACTAACCCTTTAACAATCCAGAAGCCCCAGGGGCCTGAAAAAGGGCTGGCTGGTGCACCACAAAATCTAGTTGTATTTGATCTATGGTGGTGTAACTAAATAGAGCACAAAGTGAAATGAAATGACAGTAAACAGTGCCGCTTCAAAATGGTTTAACCCAGAACCTTGGTGGGACCTTCCTTCTAAAAGCAATCTGGCATTGCAGTAGCTGTCAACAAATCTAACATCTTTAAGGTCAGAAGTGTAAAAGCATGTGCTTATTTCACCAACATTATATAATTTAGTGCTTATATCTGTTGTTTATCTTGTCGGCATTTAGCATCCATCCCTCTCATTATATAAACCGTGTAACTTCAGTTTTCAAAGCTTGAATAAAGTAAATCCTGCCTCTTTGAATTCAAGGCCGGATCTGACAAATGGGCAATTTGTCTAATTGCTAAGTTGATCTTTGTTAAGAGCAGTCTTTAGAATGGACTTTACATCAGTTGCACAAAACAAACTTTTGCTTAGTCGCAACTATGCATGTGAATGCCCACGTGACTACTGCCTGACAGCATGCGCTGCTAAGATATATAGCTAACAATCTCCTGCTGGGCATCATTTCAAATTTGCTGCAACTATGTATGTACATATATCTTAATGTAAACACAACAAAATGTGTGTGTGTCACATCTGCCTCGTGTGGTGATGTGGCAATGTCAGCACCATGGACAGCGTCGTTTTCTTTCTCCCTCTTCCCCCTTTGGCCGTAACATGATCCGTTCGATCCATGATGCACTGCACGAAGCACAGCTTACCAATTTTAGGGCTTTAATTCATTCATTTTTTCATTTACTTCATTTGTAACAGAAGTCGACAGATAGTGGATTTTTAAAGGCTGATATAATAACAATAGTTTCTAACAGGAATAAGCTGATGGGTCGGTCGGATCACCGATCACTCCTGAAAAAGACTTGACGTTGTTGGAAATGTACTATTTGAACTGTTGAACTGAACACCTAAGTCAAACATAATACATAATGAAATGGATAATTCAATAAATAAATACAGCTGGATAACTGAACATCAAGCTGATGGTCAAAAATCAACATGATTCTAGGTGTGATTTTTATTGTCTGTGCTATTATTTTCCCTAAAAGCTGGCAATTCCAGTTGAGAAGCCTCGTATTAACTATCTGCCACAATTGGACAGCTTGTAAAATGTCGTATCGGCGCATATTAATTGGTTTTACCTGAGGGAATGACCTTTCATTTTCAACTTTATTTCAACACATTTCTTTGGCTATTCGGCATAAATTTGCTTCTGTCCCTGATGACACTCTCTCATCTAAAAGCCTGTAAAACTCATATCAGTGTTACAAGCTGTGTTCTCTAAAGTCATTACAATGGCAATTGCCTAAATTTTTTCTTCACACTTGCTCCTGACGAGATATAAGATTTACACCTGGTCGCAGCGAGAAGACGCCTTAAGTCTAGATCTGCCGCAACTATGGGTGGGACTTACAATGCCAAGGCCCAACAAGCCCTGCTCCACCGGGCTTATTTTGTTTTTCTCAATTTGATTAGTTGCTAATATGGCAATAACATTTTTATACTGTTGTCACTCAGTGCATTTAGTTAGATTAGTTAAGTGTTTATTTGTATAGAGACAAGTATGTAGCAGTAATTGTTGCAACAGACCAAAGCTTTTATAGCCTAAGCTGATTTGCAATGCCTCTCCTCAGCTGGGCTTTTAAAAATGATATGCAGTATTATAAATAAGGTTATGTTTCATTAATAACCACAAACTAGTATACATGCAGAATGTCTAGGGTAAGGTACAGTGGTGTTCCTGCAAACATATTGGTTATTTGGCTGCTTGAGCAAAAACACGCTTTGTAGTGTAGTGTAATGGTGTGCACTGTATCTAACATGAACATTATACATTACAATATATTTAATAATCCTGATATTTGTCATTACATTTCACTCCTAATCTAACTCAGATTTCTGGAGTATTACAGCTACAATGCCACGTGCTTCTAAATTGATCATGTGATGAGATCAGAGCATCATAAGTTCACTGTACACCCGTAAACTGTGTTAAAAAGTGTTAAACTTACTATTTTCAAGATTGGTGTTGGATTTTTAAAGGCCAACACCCAAGCTGTAGAATTTGTTATCAGATTTCGATAACCATCAAAACAAGACTTTTGGAAAAAAAAGAACACACATATAATACTGAAACTCCTAAATACTCAACTTAGTTAAAGTGTAGTCATCCAAAAACTATTTGGATCGATATAAACTTCACTGCTGCTGTTGTGTCCAGGTGAAGAGAATTAAGGTGACATGAGGGGACGGTTTAATGAAATAAGCTTAGTGGTGGGGGGTGGACATGACGGGGACCCGTACATGAGGGACTTTCTGCCCCCTCCTCTCTGTGTAGCAGAAGATAATTGGCTGAGTTTATAGCCTGTCTTGTCTTCAGGTTTGATGTGTGTGTCGGGGCCAAGTTAATTAAATCCTTCTGATTAATCTGCACTGCAGTGAGTTCCTTCTCTAACAGCAAACGGGGGGGGGGGAGAGATTACGAGT
>JAPQRN010000009.1:17375702-17405272 GCA_037367275.1 Coranthus polyacanthus
GGGGGGGAGAGAGAGGGAGGATCTGTTGATATGTAATGACAATGACGCCCTTTGGAAGGCAAAAAAAAAAAATTAATAAAAACAGCTGATGCATTCACATAAAACCCCACAAAAAAAACACACCGTCTCCGATACCTTTAAAGTCAACGAAGTCAAGGCAGGTTGTCGGACTTACCATTTCGGGATTTAGCCGTGCTAAAATGGCGAAGGTGGACAGTCTGTCACACACGCATTTGGTTCTGAATGAGTCGACTAGCACGGCTTTGCAGCCCCTGGCAGACCAGGATCCCAGCAGAGAAGAGCTGCACGGGAGAAAAACACACACACATACGCGTACACACACGTATACACGGACACACACACACACACACACACACACACACACATACACGTACACAAAAGGCGATGCGGTGAATAAAGAGACAGCTCCGGCAAAAGGAAGAAGAAGCAGGAAAAAAAAAAAAAAAAAAAAAAAAAAAAAAAGAGACAGCGGTTCAAATCCCACCACGTTACACCGGCTATTTATTCCACTTTACATCCTCGCCGGGTGAAGGCGAAGGCGCAGAGAGCGAAGTGAACGCGGTGATGAGGAGGCTGTGAGGCGGCTGCTGCAGGTCTCTGCATGGACACATTATACCGACAAACAGCAACCCCAGCACTAGCATCAGTATTATTTTTACTATCGTTATTATTATTATTATTATTATTATTATTATTACATGTTGGTTATTTATAAATATAATATTAAGACATCCAAAATTACCAGCACTTAAAGGTTAATTTTATTAAAAGAAAACCATGTGACTCTGTTAAAACATGTTTAAACGCTTCACCTTATACGTGTGTACTATGTACTATTAATAATAGGAATGCAGTCTATGCTGGTCCATTGACAAATCAAATCAGAGACAAATTCAATCATAAAAGCACACACAAAAAAAAAAAAAAATGTTTGAACAGCGTTTTATTGCGCAAACATGTACCATGACTTCTACAGCTACAATGACTTAGGTTACTGTTTATTACCACTCACTACTACAAATATTTACTTGTAAATAATTAATTGACTACTTTATTTTATTTTATTCCCTGAGGGGATTAATAGCCTACAGTTTATCTTTATCTTTTATTTATGCAACATGTTGAAATCCCTTTTTTTTACTAAGACCTGTGCTCTTTTACCCATTAAACAGAACTGAAAGGCAACATATTTGAATAATAAAAGCACACAAAACATGTTTTCACAATGTTTCATTGTGCTAATGTCCTGTAGCATTGGTATTGTCTTCACCTGACATGTTGAAATAACATTTTTTTTTTTACTAAACCTGTGCTGTTGCAAAATGCCAGATGCACAAAATTACAGACAAAGCTTTAAAGATTATGCTCCACAGGAAGCTGTGTTTCCATGGTAACATCCAATCACACCTGCTGACAGCAGAAGTTTTGAGTTGTCATGAGAACCACAGGTGTAATTAATAAGTAGCTGCATCCATTCAGCAGTTTCACTTCCGGAGCTCTGTTATTGTGCTTGATTCATCACTTAAATGGTTTATTGAGGAACTGAAAGTGGAATGGAGTCAGTCATTAATGTTATCTACACCTGTTTCTGAGACTTATCAGAAAGTCTGCTTCATTTTCTTAGACTGCTGCCCCCGCGACCCGGCCCCAGATAAGCGGCAGATGATGGATGGATGGATGGATGGATGCTTCGCTTTCCTGATCGGCAGAAAATGTCGCAGAGCTTTCTAGTAGGGAAACGTTTTTAGAAACTTTGGGCACTATGTTGTATTTGAAGCCACTAAAATCTGAGAAAAAATGTCTGTGTGGAATAAAACATGTCACTGGCTGTGTGACCAAACTCTATGGAAGCCAAGTTAGGCCAGAATAAAAGGATGGAAAATGAGAGGTAAAAAGAAATTCATTCATAAAAGCACACAAAACATTTAACCATGACATGTTGAAATAACACCTTCACTTTTTTCTGTGAGGTGTAGCTGTATAGCACAATATCTGACACATAACTGGAATCCATATTTCATAATTTACACATGTTTTCATCTCTTTTGTTTTCTCTTTGTCAAATTAGCTTCCTGTACTTTCCAAATTTGCAATTGCTGTAAATTTTTACATTCTAAATTGTCTGCTATTTTTTTTTATTATTTCCTATAGAAAACAGCAAAGCACATCAGTTGACAGTATATTACAAAGTTAATTATTATACACAGTCAGTGCTGTATATAGAGATAAAGTGTGAAAATGAAGTTGTTTGACATATTGCAGCTTCATGGTTTAATAATTTCACACCTCTGGCAATCAGGCAACAAAATATCCCCTTGAGGGGGCTCTTCATACAGATTAGCTTTACATTAGTGTGTCAGTGCACAGAAAAAATAAGCAAATCAGTCAAATTGATGAATTATCAACAAGCAACAGACTTGAATTCTCACACAAAGTCACATCTACTTGATTGACTCGAATTTACATCGACTTGATTGAGCCGCATGCGGGTTTTGAGTCAGACTTGTTCTCCGGCCATGGAATCCAAATTAATTTGTCAGGCTGTGACAATAACGAGTACTTAAAATGTCAGTTATCATCCTGCATGTTTGAAAGGAGTTCAGAGGAATCTATAGGCTGCATTCAGGCCCCACATATAGTCTAATCAAAGAAATGACACAATCTTTATGTATGTTTGGTAACTATTAGAAGTTGTTTGGATCTGAAAAACAGTTCATCGTCACAGTTCAGAGTTTTCTGACCACTGCCAGCCCCTGTTTATCTTCATCTCATTAGCGCTGTTTTTTTTTAAACCACTCCCTATTTTTCCATCCCATCCTCAAAAGTCTGTTTTTTAGAACCACCTTTACACTATACAGCTAAAAGCATGTTAACAGTTGAAAAAAAAAATCCCTTATGTGATTGTAGAACATGTCGTTCCAAGTCACAGGAGTTCATTTGCTGGCACTGCATCTAATTCTCCTCGTTTTTTGGAACCTGGCGACAGGGATTTGATCCCATTCAGCCAGCAGTTGATAAGGCCTGGCTCACTGTCAGCCTTCCAGTTCATCCCAAAGGTGTTGGATGGGGTTGAGGTTCAGGTTTTCCACAGCAAACTGGGAAAACAAGTTCTTTATGGATCTGACAAGACAATATTTTTTACCAAACTTTTGGAACTAAATTGGAGGCACACTGTCAGTACATGCTGCAGTATTCAGACTTCCTCTAAATGAAACTTAAGGACCCAAACCAGAAACTTTTCTCCTAATAGAACAGGCTGCATTACAGTAAAAGCCCTAACAACATTGCGTAGAAGTGGTGGATTACAAAGAGTATTTAACAGTCTCGCAGGTTCATACACAGAAATAGGTTATGTGTGGTATTTGTGTGTTTGTGCGTTAGCCGCAGGAGGTGGATCAGTACTGACATTAGCACATCACCACTAACAGAAATCCAATATATTAAGACTCAGTGCAGTTTCTCTGTATGGCTGACGTGATTAGGCTTCTCTGTGAGCCATAGTGGCCCGCAGACAGTCTTACCCCAGCGTCTAATTGGATAATTTAGGTGCTGGTCCAGCAGCCCTGCATGGAAGACTGTCCTCTGCCAAGAACAGGCCACATGGATGAAAAGCACTCTGCCAGCACAAGGGAAAACAGAAAAACCTGGGCTCTTATGAACAGAACCACGAGGAATCCTGGTGATTTCGTGAGGGGTTTTCTCAGATTGGTTTGGAGAACATACGGTATTTACATATTGACGAAGAAAGCTGCAGATTTGATCAACAAATTGCTTCATGGGACTTTGTTAGGATTCAACATTTATGGAGCTGTTTACTAGACTACTTTACTTTATTTGTATATTCCCATTTCACCATATTTACTGTATTTATTCGTCAGAAGCAAACTTTTTTCACTGAGTACAAAACACTGGCTTCAGTTTTTCCTCGTTTAATGTGGAGAAAAAATTTGGAACATAGACTACTGAGTTGTTTAATTCAGTGCCTCGGGGAGGCCTTTGTTCACACAACGACAGTATGTATATGTGCATATCATCTGTGTATGTGTGACTCTAAACTTCTAATCTTTTACATTTCACAGGCACATATCGTTTGTGTTCATTCATTGAATTTTAAAAAGTACATTCCAAAAATTTGAATTTATTGAAAAGAGAGCCCCTCAAGATGTACAGTATCTAAGTTTTGAGGGGCTCTGAAAGACAGAAAAAAAACTAATTAAACAACACAAACCGAACAGCATTACACAACTTGCAACACAACTACAGACAGCTCGCTCACTCTTTCCTATACCTCCACCCCCAGACCTGAGATCTTGTATAAGAAAAATTCATTGCAAAGACCCAGATAATACGTCCATTGTCTCCAGATTATTTGTATAATTAAAAGGCATAAACAGGTGGTTTTATGATAAGAAAACAAGGATGATCTGAAAGAGGTAATAAAGCTAAAAAAAAAATTAGAAAAGAGATTATTTGATAAGATAAAACATCTAGCTGTAGCTAAAACTAATCAGTGCTGTGTAACTTTGGAGTTGGCTACGGCATTAAAATGCTGCTTATACATTAATGCATGAGTAATAATGGTTCAACAATATGGTAGATGTAATTGAACACTGTGAAATGAGCCGTTCTGCATCATATGTCCCTTTACCTTTGATACTTGACACTTTGATTAATTGATTAAAATGACTAAGCACATTTGTTCATCTGGTGAACACTGTGAGACAGTAAAGCCTCGACCCATTACTGCATATCTACAGCAAGTTAATATGATGCATGGTAACATTTTCAGGGCATTCTGCAATGTTCTTCACCCTAAAATGGCTAGAAGTGGTTCTGTGCAGTCGGCTTCTTCTGTTCAAAAGTGCTTGTAAACAAACATGGTCCCTTGAACCTCAGCTCTTTATCTATAATCTTATATTACAGTAATTGATGGAAACTGAAGCCCACAATGGTCAACCCTGACGCCTTTGATGAATTCAGGCGGCTCCTCAGCATCAGCACCGACTCTTTAAACTGAGTGAGACAGAGGCGGTGATTTGTATGATCAGAGGCAACTAGTTTGTGGCTGCAGTCTGGTAAACAATGTCTAGCCTACGTTCAGATACCTCTCTCATCTGAAAACATCAACTTTGACCTCCCTGAAGTCAGCGTTCAAAGTTATGTTCTCAAAAGTGAAGTATGTTTGTTTTTCCATACAGTGAACCACCAATTATAAAGTAACTGGGAGGCAGGACTGCTAACCCAAATTACCTGTTTTCCGCTGCAGTACTCATAAGAAGGTGTGGGGTGATGACGATGGGAAGTGGCAAACTTGGGATATAATACAATACTGACATCAAATTATCTGTCCTGTTAGAAGAAAGCCAAAGCCACGCAAAGATGAAACTTAACGAACTTTAAAATATTAGTTTGATATGAGCTTTTACTAACATGTTTGGTTATAGGGTCTTAATCGAGTGCCCTGAGATGTTAAAAGGTGTTTAAAGGTAATTTTTTAAGTGTGGTTGTATGAGGTACGTATTCATAGTCAGTGTATTACCTACAGCTGGCGGCAGTCAGGACGTCCCCGTTTGGAAAGGCAGAGAGGAATATAACATTTTGGTGTTTTAAAGGGTTCAGAACTACAGTAATGTGTTAAAACACCAAAGTCACAGCATCAAGGAAGCTGCTCTACGAGGTAAAATTTCTGTTTTTGATAACTGTATCTATTGGCTTTGAATAGAGCTATATAATGGCTTAAGTTCCCAGTTGAAAAGTGCAGTCTGACAAAATATTCTCTGATATCGATATTTTTAGGTGGCTAAAATGAATTGTGCTGCTGCCGTGGTGCACAGCAGTACATTGCTTAGCGTTCTTTGTCGGAACTTCTCTCTGCTTCTCTGTGGACTGCCATCTACTGTAGGTCATACATTGACTATGGACCATCAAAAAAATCTAAACTAAACCTCTAAACACGTCTTGTTTTAGTTGAATGCACATTAGTAAAAGAAGGAATATTTAGATAAACAGGTTGCTATGCATGTTCAAATTCTCAGCCTGTTCTTTAATGCAGCCATATTTGGTTCCAAGGAGCAATATCACTTCTTTTTATAGTGTTATAACTGTTTAAACCCTTATCAGCACTGATCGGGTGTGGGTCAGTTGTAGCCTATTTATTGTGCACCCTGTAAGGCGTAGCTTATACAAAACAAACTAATGACAGTGTGAGTGAAAAAGACAGAAAGAAGCTGCTGATGTTCTTGTTATTGATTCCAGGAGATTGAAGAAGACTCAGGCTTCTTCACAGCTCTTATCAACATGGCAAGGACGCCTCCTCCGATTTCAATTTCTCTCCCAAATATTAACTCATTAATCATAGCTGCTGTCCAAGATGGATTTTAATTTTGCATAGAACATATCTCCCCACACCTATCCTTAACCCCCTATCCAAACCAGGAGATTAGATTCTTTGTCCTTGACATGTTTTCTTACTGTGTCCATGTTGTCTGTCATGCTTGTGTTCTTGAGTTTAATTAACAGTGTCGATTTATGCATTTCCGTCCGTAACCGGATTTAAATGATTCATCTGTGCTGTAGGGCTCCATTGTTGTCTGAAGTGACATGTTTCTTCTTTACAAAAGCGGAGGAAACACTTGTTTTCAACAAAACAATGCTAAAATGTAGTAATGACTAGCAGTGGAACTCATCTCTTTTGTAAGAAGTGGTGATTGTAATTAGATTTTGGAGCTGTTTTTGCAAAAAAATTACAGTTCCCTTCTGTTTCATGAGGAAGAAACATGATTTTTCATAGGATTCCATAGAATTATCAGATTTATCATTAACGCTGCATAAGCAGAGTTAGAACTAGTATCATATGCACACTCAAAGGAAGAAAGTCTAAATAAAACCATTCTTCATTTAATCCATTTATATTCGGTTTCAATCACAAGTCAGTTATTTCATTTCTATTTATGTGTGCATTAATTGACTCGAGCAGGGTTATTGCTACCATTACAGACATCACACACTGACACGCTGGAGGGGGCAGCAAAGTAGTGTTTAATTTTACATATGACATAAGTCTCAGTGACCTTAGTGGCACTATTGATGAATGGATACGTCTCAGGAAGCTATGATTCAGTTCCCACATGTGCCATGTTGTCTTCTTTTTTTAATTCTAGCTTTGAGTCACATTTTTTTTTAATTTAAGCGCCAAAATTACTTGTTTAGGGTTAGGGTTGAAAGATCACGGTTTCCAATAAAACATACACTTTTATAGTGTTAAATACATGTTGGAAAGCCTTTCTGCCAGAAGACTTTGCACTCAATTGCAAATATCGTACAATAGTAGCCTATGCCTCTGCAGTTGTCTGTGGACACACAGGCTGGTGAAATCGATTGATTGATTGATTGATCGATTTTATGGATTATAAGACAGAAAAAAAGGTTAACATGTCAAAGTCAAAACACTTATTTCGAACATGGTTCCATGATTTTAAAAAACAAAGATAAGTATAAGATGGTCAAGATAATAACTAAACTACACCATCTCTACACCACAGTTTGATCAAATCAAAGACACCTCTGAGGTGAGTTCAGGTACAGACCTGTTGGAAGCAACATGTGTGAGCTTCCCAATAACAACGGGCCTAAACCAGATTTTAATTGAACTGGTTGTTTAGTTAATAGCTTGGGACTGCTTTGTGTTGTCCGGTGTAAAATGCAAATTCAACATTCAGTACATTATGCAAGACCTACTCCTGCCTCAATGTGTTCTGCCAAATTTTTTTCAGTTTGATAATGCAGGTAAAACAACAGACAAAGCAGAAGGGATTAGAATGAAAGAAGACAAGTATTTCTACTGAACAGAAAAACTCAAAGCACAGAGGTGTGGAAATGTATTAAAACAACAGGAAATGTTAAATATGGACAACATCAGCAAACAAGGAGATGTTGTCATTGTTGTTTCTCTGTCATTGTTACGACCAGCTGCCATGTTGTTAGTTGTTTCTATGTGTCTTGCTTTGTGTAATACCCAGATCACCTCAGTTTCTGTATGTTTCGTTCTCATTCTTGCTCCAGGTCTATATGTGCCAACCCAAACTTCTTTTAATCCCTTGACTGGGGCGATGAATGTTCTGCTTTTCGTCTCCGTAACACAAGTGTACGCACCCATCTAAATGCAAATGTCCAAACCTGCATCGCAATAAGGCTGCAAAACGCTCTCCTCTTTCTTCCCCTGTGCCACTCTCATTCCTTCAGTGCTCACACACTAACATGCACACACTATTTTCTTGTCTTAAATAAATAGGGCACTTAAGAGGGAAGAGAAAATGAGCAGCGTTTTAAATTCGGTCATAGACGCAGCAAAATTGAAATTCAACATTTTTCTTCCCCTTTTTTGTTCTATCCTGCCAGGCTCGCCTCTCTCTCTCTCTCTGTCTTTCTCTGTCTCTTAGTGAACTGCTCTCTACGTTGATGTGTCTGCGTGGGCTCGGAGGGGTTGGAAAGCTGTGAGCGACACTTTTAATTTTCCACATGCTGCATCAGTGTCGTAGCACTGATAGTGCGGGGTTAGCGTTGTCCCAGACAAGAGCTGCTGGGCTGTCCAACACACTCAGCACCTTTCACTGGGGAACGGCACAGCGACTTTGTCAAGATTAAAAACACTGTGGCTGTGAGCGCTGCACAGGGATGTCTGTAAAGCACCCACTTAGAGCACCCTCAGATTCTCTATGGGCCATATATGAGTTTACTGTTATATTGGAATAATTACAAGTGGGAATTGGACCAGTAGAGTCAACACCGCTTGGTATGATGCAGTTTGACTGGATGTCTGTGGAAAGTTTAAAGAGACAGCTTATGTGATATTTACTGATCAGTTCTTGGCCTAAAAATTAAGACTGAATCCTCAAAAGGCTGCAGTCTATACTTTTACTTACTTACTGCAATATTTATGGATCAGTTAGTAGATTCCAGAGTCCAGACTAACATTGATGAAGCAGCATTTAGCTTTTATGCTGCATACATCGGGAAAATACTCCAGTCAATATAAGGGTACATCCACGCTAATACATTTTTGTTTTAACACAGAACCTTTTCTATGTTTACCCTACTCTGGGTTTTTAGGATCCCTAAACTTTTGGAAATGCTGCTGACCCTGTTCTAGTTTGTAAACTCCAGGACTGCATTGTGGTGTGGATAGACAAAAATGGAAACTGTTGAAAACAGTGATGCAAATGGGTTGATTGGGTCTGATCAGCCACCGCGTGTCCTGTCCTGACTGATTGCAATGATTCAAGTATTACTTTCACGAACAATTTGACCTTGAATTCACGAATGGCCGTGATATTCAATTCACACATGTTAGAATAGACAGAGATTATTTCTGACATTCAGTTTGCTGCAGTCTACAATTTAAGGATCACACATAACCTATAAAACTCAAACTTAAAAACATCTCTTGTCTCATGTGCCTATGATTGTGCTCTAACTCTTAAACCCCTAAGTACTGTAGTTTTTTAAATTTTGTTAATATTTCTATGAATTAATACTTTTATTGTTTAAGCACATGGTTTTTATTTTCCTTTGTGTTTGAAATCCAGCGTACAAATAAACATGCCTTGCCTTACTACACAGGAAAAACAGCAATGGCAACAGTGATGTTTGCTTGAGAAATGTGCTTAAAAGGCGTAGTGTTAATAATAATATCCTCAAAATGTAATAAAATTTGCACTTCACTTAATTAAAAATGTAATAAAACCCAATAATGTAATAGCTTGACTTATTATGTAATAAAATTACATTTTTACTGATAATGTAATACTTTATTACTTCCAGGTGGGTAATTTTTTTCCCCCAAACCCTATAATGTAAAACTGTTGATGGATCTAGTGCTGGATTCATGTTTGGTCCAGAGTTCAACCATTTATGTTTTGGATTTGCATTGATACGTTGGATTTGAAATGAAAGAATGACTATTAGGTTAAAGTGCAGACTTTAAAGTATTATATTATTGGTATAATTGTCATTATAATATCAGACAGGACATCTTATTACAATATTGGTCAATAAGTTATTATATTATTGGGTTTTATTATGTTTTTCTATCAAAATTTTATGACATTTTCACGATATCATCACATTATTGGATGCTATAGGCCTCTCGGTCATGATAAATAAAAAGGTTCAACCAGAGGAGCATGAATACACTTGGCATATTTTATGGCAATCTGATGAATGTTGAAACTCTCTCTGCCACTTTCAGTATGATAGTGACAAAAAGACTGATCATATGGTGACTAGACTTTTTTGTTTTGGAGATTTATCTACAGAGAAAGATTAAAATTTAATGCGATTTGCATGAGAATGTGCTCATTAGTTTCCTGCAGTGTCTTTCTCTGGACTGAAGTGCTGGACAGATGGAGGAACAGGTAGTTATGTAAGTCTGCAGACAGCATTAAAGGACCACTTTTACAGCACTTCAATAAAGTTGGAAGATTCATAAGAGAAAGATAAACAGTGCATGAAACAGAGCTTGAAATACCCTGACGCTGAATTCCTGACAGGCTTCAAACGTAATCTTAAACTTACATTCTTCTTAACAACAGTGTTTCTTTGTTAGTACTTTCCTGTCTGATCAGTGCTCACAGGCTTTACATTTAACATCTGCAGTATGTAATGCAGGTTTTCTGTTAAGTGTCTGGTAATCTCCAAGTGCATCCTGGGATACCTTTGATGACACCATCAGGATTATTTTCTCACATTTGAGAAAGCTCCTTCAAAGCCACAGAGGACTATTATGTATAAAATTAGTGCTTTTAACTGTTAAAAAACTAATTAAAGGTCACAATATTGCCTCTGTTCAATCTCATTATGCACTCTTCTCTGTGGGTGTATGTGCATTCATGTGTATGGAGTAAGTGTGTACGTGTGGATCTATTTCTGCTCATTTTAAAACATTTGTATATACAATTATATACAATAATGGATCTTACCTGTCACTCTCATCCCAAGATATACAGGTCTGGTTGGTGGTGCCCTAAAGGAGAGAGAAATGGATGAATACAACTGAAAACATTGCAACTCAACAGCTGTCGACTGAGACAAACGTTTAAACTGAACGTCACTCACGTTGTACAGGTGGGAGAACTCCACTACAACAGGAGCAGAGAGCGAAGCAGGGGTGGGTTTGATGGTCACTGACAAAACCTTGGAGTTGAGAACTGTGCTGTTTCTACAGAGACAAGAAGATCAGTTTTTTTAAAACATTTTTCAAGACTAAAACCACTGTGAGGTGTCGGTACTTTAAGCTAAATGCTAATATCAACATGCTAATATGCTCATAATGGCAATACTGACATTGTGATATTTACCATGTTAACCAAGTCTGTTGTGTCAATTCAGCATGGTACCATTTTTCTTATCAGAGTAGAGTAAAACGTTCATTTGTTTTACACACAGCAGTTTAGCATTCAGTACATACAATTACATACAATATACACGAAAAACAGTAAAACACTCATATTTCACACAGTCACCATGAATCATGGGAAAATGAAAATGAGATATGGTGACACCTGAACTCACTCCTCACCATCCACCACCCGTTTCTCCTTGTAATGTGTTTTTTTATGTACCTTGTTTGGTTGTGACACAATGTGTTTGCTTTTATCTGATTGGTTTTTTGTTTTGCTTTGTGATGGATTGCGTGTTTTGCTTAGTTTTTTTTTTTGAATGTATTTTTTTTTAAATATATCTTTGCACATGCCTTTTGTACTCAGAAAGTAGGCAAAGCATTTCTATTTCTATTTCCAATACCAATAACAAACAGATGCAAAAATCATTCTGTATATTAGCGCGACCTGTAGACAAAACCGTATAAACGACGTTGATTGTCCAAAACAATAGCCTTTGATTTGACCTTCATAAAAGGAGCTTAAGGTCATTAAGGGTAGCACAGTGCAGATTGACAAATGACTGCAAAGCTAACATATTATAGAAAAAGAAGGATTCCTTAGTCATAAAGGATGAATAAGGACAAATCTTGATACATGACTGATTGCTCTGACAGTCATTTGTATATAAAACGAATAAAAGTTGTGAAAGCACTAAACACAAGTACAACTGAGGCAGACAAAGGTTACTACAATGTTACTACAGTTTTTCGTGAAGGGCACATAACCAACTGCACTGAACTGAACCCAATAAATATTTGAGATATTTCAGCCTTGCCCGTAGTTGTGAACTGTCTGCCTGACTTACTGACATTGCCATCCCTAGAGCTAAAAAAATCTGTGGAAGAAAAGGTAAAAAGGAATAGAGTGACATTCATAGAAGATCGTCCCATGAGACGTAAAAGGACAGACTTTGCTGATAGTGGCCATAGTTTGGTAAAGGTCACATCAGCATTATAAAATGTTAAAGCATTTCATCAGAGCCACTTTTAAAACTGAAATTTAGCCCAAATGTGAGTTGAGCGTGATTGCTACATCAACAGAAAAACATAGAAACACATCAGAGAGTGCAAAGATTTTTTTTGTCTCCGCGGCAGGCCACGTTGTTCTTCCGTGGTTTATCTTCCAACATTTTTTGACGCATTTTATCCCACATTCTACCTGCCTGCTTAGTATGCATTGCAATTTCTACTTTTCATAGGTACAATCAATCATGTGAAATGAGACAATCAGGAAAAACTGAATTGCCACTGGAAGAACTGACACCCGAAAGCTTCCAGTTGGACAAACATGTTCAACAGCCCATGCTCTGATATCCGGTAGCTCACATCATCACTGTATCCTCTGTACACCCTATCGCCCTCTCACCGTTCCAAAGCACAATCAGTCAACTTAAACTTTTGTGTCATCTAGTCTCTTGGCTCAAACTTGTCTTATTTTCCTTGAGGAAGAATCAAATGTAGAAAAGGTGAGGAGACAAGGATGAAAGGAAAAAGACGAATGAAGAGGAGCAGAAGAATCCGAAATCCGAAGATCCATAACAAACATGTGGGACGATTTATTTTCCCGATTCCGTATCTTAGCAATTCATTACGAGCTTTAACCACATTCTGATTATATGATGATAATAATGGGGCCTTCCCTGGTTAAATAAAGGTTTGATAAAAAAAAAAAAATAAATAAATACAATTTGTTAATACTACTATCAGGCCATAGATGTGGGGCCTTACTCATATTACTATATTCACACACATAATTACACAGAGCTGTGCATGAATTGCTGGGTTAAAATGTATGTAATCAACATGCAAGTGGCAACGCCAAGTTCTGCCAAGAAATCATTTTACTCACAGAGATAAAATACATACATTTGGCCACCCACTGTGAATGTGCCGTTTCTGCATTAAATCCTCATTTGCATTTAACTGGAAACATTCCCAGCAGGGCACATGTAAAGTACCCTGACTCTACTGTAGCAATTCATAACGCTTCACAGAGTGGGAAGAAGAACCTGAAATATGTTGTTTCAGCATCGGCACAGCTGGTTTGTGGAACATCAATAGCGTACTACTGTACAGCTGCAGGGTCATATATGAAACAGTTGGTATATGATGTAGATGACCCTGAAAACATCACCAATGACTGTGTTTATATGCGCACCACTGTCCTGGTTATGGGGCTTTTTATCATATTGAGGATAGAGCATTTACATGGAACACAGAGAAATCTGTGACAGACACGTGGCATGTTTACAACACAAAATGGCAATTTGATCTGACGTTCCTGTAGCTGTTAGTTTCATTTTAAATGAATCTGACGTGGCTATGGCTGTCTAATTAATCACCAAAAGACAGAAGGCTGTTTCTTCACTGCTCTGGAAATGAGATGCTTTTCATCGCTGTTGTTTGTTTTCTGAAGCTACACCTGCACTGAGATTCAGCAATGCTCAGAAATTGGGATGAGATGTATACATGCAACAGTATCCCAGTTTCTTTCTGGAATACTCCAGCTAGCATAATGTCCAGGTTTCTAAAATGGAGATATGATGTTTAAATGCATAAAAACAAAAATGCAATACTTAAAAAATTTGAGGATCATAACCAGGCAATGCAAATGCAGTCATAGTAGTGGTTACTGTGTAGGTTGGAATATTAGAAGTTTTCTCTTTTCTGGTTGTAAGATGCTACCACTTCGATTTAAGAGACTGTTTTGGTTTGTAAAAAATATTAGTCCCGGAACAGTTTAACAAATAACTTGAGTAATGCTGTGTGAATTAAAAAGTCTGTCCGTTTCTGCCCTGTTATTTGATGTAAGCTACCTTGAAAAACATCAAAAAAGTACATCTGGTATAAGCAGGTCTACTGAGGTTTACCGGGATGAAACTAGAAACTGTGGGAAATGGCATGGAGGAGGAGAGGCTGTGACATGACTGTTTTATGACATATCTTTTTTTTTTCTCTTCTTTTCTTTGTGGATCTAAAAAATGAAGAAAGTTGTAAAATTCCCAAATGGTTAGTCAGAGTCCGTGGTGGTGGTCTCTCCCTCTCTAAATTCCTTTGAGATTCATGTCTTTTCTGAGCTGTTATCAGTCTTACCTCTGCAGTGTCAGAATGCTGCCCAGGTTTCTGTACAGAACAATGCCGGCTACAAACGTTGAGGAATCATCTGAGTCTGTGTTTAGGAGAAACAGAGAGAGAGAGAGAGAGAGAGAGAGAGAGAGAGAGAGAGGGAGGTCAAAGTCAAATAAGACAGGAGTTTTTTTGATGATTGTTCAGAGAGACTGAATGTTAGCACAGTGGCCTGCTGTAGAGGAGGAGAATGCAGGTCAGCCATGCTGCCTCCACTCCTCCAGCCCCCTAAGAGCTCTTTACACTGGAGCTGGCCTACATGACTAGTCAGCTATAAACACTGCCTCTTACACAGCTTCACGCAGGCATACATGTACACACAAATGCACACTTCATGCAAACGCGCAATGACATTAACACAGACAGATATAAAAAGGTAAACGCAAAGCCCCCTTGTGTTTTGAACACAATATGGTCAAACAGACACATCAGATCAGGGAAAAGACGCGGTATTGTCCTGGTTTAGCATTTCATGTGGTATAATAATGCTAATTTCCAGAGCAGCGTAGCATAACCCAGTCCTCACTCTGATGTGTGACTACATTTTACTTTGAAAACTCCTCACACAAGTGGTTGTCAAACTATTGTCCAACTTTAGTGAGTGCTTAAAGTGATCCCTAGAAACAACAACAACATCTGAATTCAAACTAAAAATGGCCTTTGGAACTATTAGGAATAACCAAAGAGTAGAGCAGCAAAGAGGTAAACTGTGGTGCTTTCTTAACAATCACTTTCAGTCCAACATGGCAGAGCTGATGTTGCAATGGAACAAGAACTTAGCTTTCACTTCTCATTAATATAAGTTATTTGGATTAACTGAGGAGAGACGGCTTGATATTTGCTTCCAACCAACCCACACAATCCTTCAGAACTTCAGTCCTGACTAATCCGGTGAACTTTGTGGTTGCTAATTTTAACTGCAAGTTTATATTTCCTTATTTATTTTTTTAATCTCATGAGGCATGTGCAATTTTTGACATATTTATTTCTATTGTTGTATGTTTATCTTGCTGTTGTTGTATCACTGTAGTATCTTAAAGCTGCAGCGCTTGATAGTTTTTAGTATATAAGTGACTGACAGCTGTAATGAACAATCGCTGTTCTGTCAGATGCGACCTGGACATGATTCTACAGCTCTGCTCCGTGCTTCGATGCAGAAGCTTTGAAAAGTGGCTTCACATTTCCATTACAGCATGAAATGATGCCATTTCGTCTATCTTTGTATCTAGAGTTTTGGTTTGAGCCTAGAGGAGAGAGCTGCAGAGAGAAGGTGTGTATTTTCAAATTTGGCATTTTTCTCCCCCTGACTTCGGCTCCTGTAGCTTCATTTAATGCTTCATTTTATATTTATGTCAATTATGCTTATTGTTATTCTAGCACTATTTCCCAAGCCAAGTATTGCTCAGGAAAGAAATTCTGGGAAAATACATGGATTGGCCACTTAGTATATGTTCAGACAGACAGTGAAGCACCCTGCTTGTCGTTTTTTAAATGTGATGGTAATCTAAAATTGTTAGATTGTTAAAATTGTTAGTCACCAGTGACCGCTTAAAATGTGAATATTTCTGCTGAAGTGCTTGTTGATTCTCTCGAAATAGTAATTACACTACAATTACCAAATGCATTAGTGCTTTACCACCGTGAATGAAATTCTGCCCACTTGTGTCTTTATATTGACATTAAACAATTTAAAATTCTATACATGCCTGTGTCAGCTGCAACTTTTCACTGACACTGGATGCTGTATATCACTCTGCCCTGAGATTTATTACTGCTCAAAGTAATATTCGTCCTTGTGAGCTGAATACCAAGTTGGTTGAGTGTCCCTCTCTGTATTGTGTGATAGACATTGGACATTATTTGTTTATAAAGCACTGTATATAACCCCGTTACAGCCACTCGTTACTTTCTTTTAATATGGTCCCCATAGAAAATGCTCAAGTGATTTTATTACATTACCGGTGTTGGCCGTTTTGTCTGATCCTGGTAAATCCCTTTTCATTCACCTTGCACCTACAACTTTTAACGTGATATAGAAAGCTTAAGATTGCTTAATTTTAACCTCCAGGGCAATTTAAATGTTTAATCTCACCGTAATTTCCCTCTAGCTATTCTTGTTTTAGCTAATGAATTTGGCTTATGTTTTAATTGTTTTAAATATTCTTAATGGTTTCGTTGTCTTATTGTTTACTGATTTACCTTTTCATTGTTTTAATCACCATAATTTCTTGTTTTCTCATAGAAAATGAGGCCTCGACCTCAATATAGGTTGAATGAATGAATGAATGAATGATGAATGAAAATTTGCTTTTCATTTTGTCTGAAATAACAGAAAGGCCAATAATGCTGAGGAAAGAAATGCAAATCCACAAATCAGAGAACAGCCTCTGAGTACACGACCATGATTTGTAAAGGCAATGAAGAATACTACTTTACCTTTTGCAACTGCAACCTGATTTGCCACAGTGATTATGAACAAATCATGCACAACTTTTGTTCCTGTGTCATTTTATTATAATTTTTTTTTTTTTTTTAAATGAACAACAACAGAACACTTGCACCATTGAATTGGTCATGAATCAGGCCAGCTGGTGTCGATCTGTGCATCTCTACATGTGGCCCCTGCTCTTGGTGGGTGAACTTCCTAAGCTGCAGTTCAGGACAAAAAAGTATTGCCAGCAAAATACATTTCAGATATTTGTCAAAAACCTTGACAAATACAAAGTAACTTACAAGGTGGAAGAAGTCACTTCCTGGGTGAAGTGTCAAATGCAAGGGTTTTGTATCTGTGTCATTGTATTATTTTTATTTGTTCACTCAGACTGTCCTTGGGTCCACAATACTGCGGCAGTTATAGTCGTATGAACAACAACAGAACACCTGAACCATTGACCCGGTCTGGAATCAGGCCAGCTTGTGTTGATCTGTGCTCTACACGTGGCCCCAGCTCTCGGTAGGTGAACTTCCTGCACTTACTGCACGTACTGCAGTTCAGGACAAAAAAAGCATTGCCAGCAAAAAGAAACCTCAGATATTTGTCAAAAAACTTCAATATAAAATACTTCAAATCTGAAGTCGCAAACAGGCCCCAGGTGGGAGAAGCCTCTTTCTGGCTGAGGTGTCAAACATGAAAAAAAAAAAAAATAATAAAACATATCTCCATCTGCTGGGCCATCTGAAGACATCCAGCTCTTCTGCTCCAACACACACCTCATGGCAGCTCAAGAGCATATAGCAGTGTGCCAGGCAGCAGGCAGAGGCTGTAGCTCACAGGCAACAGCTGACCTCCCGTGGGCATCAGGGGGGAACCAAGCGAGACATGTGGATGTGTGTGTATGGGGGGTGAAGTATTATATGTCCTGTTCATCCACTCTTTGGCTGGCCCATCCAATATGCTCAGCCAGATTGTCTGTGCCCAATAAGAGTTATCCTGGAGGGACTTTAACCAGTGATTCAATAATTTGTGTGTCTGTGTGCTATCCTGAAATAGTTCATAATCAAGTGTCTATATATATCTGTCCATATAGTCATTTTTAATGTATATACTGGATAGATGTTTGTACATACATGTAGTCGTGCATGAAGTGCTTTTTTCACATGATTTCACAGATTGCATGACAAGGCGAAGCTAAATTTCATGACACAAGCATGAATTCTACAACAGAGACTATGGTTTAGTTTAATTCCTGCTGCTAACACTGCACTCTACCCACTCCACCTCCATACTGGGGTCTGTCCATGCATAACCAGTAAGTGGATAGAGAAAGTGGACTAGAAAACCCCTAACAGCGAGTGTGCACTTGTGCTTACCTAATATACTCCATTACCTCTTAACAGAGGCACACATGCCAAGAACCAGGTAAACATCATACAAATTTAACTGAGGTCTTGCTATTTTGTCCGGTGTTGTTGTGATCATGCAGATGCTGCACGGTGCTACCACTGTCATTTAATGGAGGTTTTCGACAAGAGTAACTAAATGCGAAACTCCATATGAGGAAAACTTTACTGCAAAATGAAGCTATGTGAACTTTTTCTAAAGACGTATTCTGTGTTATTTGCTAGCAGGAAAACACATGATATGCCAGAATATGAGCAAGGAAGGTATCTGTTGATGTGACCCACTGTGATGAAAGCCAAGTGCATCCCACAGCTTACATTTTACCCCCTATGAGTCCTCGACTGCTGTGAGTGAGATTTCATGTGGAGAGACTCTGTGGCGCACGCCAAAAAGGGCCTGTCCTGCAGAAAATCTGTTCATAGGTCACTTGAGCAGCTGCTTTATTTATGACCCCTTATGTCCTGTTGTTTAGTGATTGACCCCAAATGATCATATCGTGGTGTTTAAGTGACAAGATGGAGAAAGTCCAGTGATGTTGATGTATAGGGGCAAAAATCCTTATCCTTGTAGGAGGTCAGGGTGGGTGGTGGATTAACCAACCTGTGGATGTTACCCATAGACCCATGTTACCCATATCCAAAGCCGGTTCCAGCCACAATGGAAAAATGAAGCCAAGATACCACAGTTATAGGAGCTGCCATGTTGCTTTGTGATGCATTTTGGAGCCAGAGTCTGTACAGCAGAGATGCAAGGACACAATGTCCGCAGCTGGACGGCTGCCTGATTCCCGTCTTCCCGTATGTCAAATGGAGTTTTAACAGTGATTAGTCATTACAGCTGTCAACCAACTGTTTATGTCATCAAATAACTTATTAAAAACATACCGATCTAAAACACGGCATCATTTATTCCAAGGTTGTTAAAAATATTGCTCACCTAAGTGGCCTTTGTCTCACAGCCAAATGAAGCTTGGTGAGCTTAAGTCAACGCTGGTGTTAGCTTTTTTTGACCCGGGTTTGGCCTGTCAGACTGAAATCTTCTCTACACATCTGATTAGTGGAGCTAATGAGACGAGAACTTCTTTTGTATGTGTTTGCAGAAGAATATCATAATGAATATCACACATACATGAAAATAAGTAATTTTTAAAATACACACACATTTTTTGCAGTGTGTGACTTTTCTATAAATAGAATCAAATTAGTTATTATAGTTATATCATGAAGGAAAATAGCATAAACCCTAATGATAATGTCTTTTTTGCAACTAATTAAAAACACATAGAAATAATAATATCCCTACAAAGTGAAAGTTGCACAGAACAGAAACTGCCCACATGCAGCCAACGTGTTGCAGAGATTACTATCTATTAAAAGACTTATTGTTTCATTACAGTGCATATTGCAATGAGGAGTTATATCAAATTCGACTGGCATCAATCAAAAAGTGTGCGACTGTAACATAACAGTCTGATGTTCCGGAAAAAAACCCCCCAAAAAACTCTACGTTCTTTTGTTCTTTTATGCATTTGTCATTTTGTAGAGAAAGAAAACAAATTAGACCTTTTTCATACAAGACGGGACTGATCCATCAACGTAAACAAGGCATCAGAGAGCTACTTAAATCAATGTGAGCAAGTCCAAGCTGGATGTATAAAGAGGGCTGGCTGCCGATGCGACATTGCTGCCGTGGAGACACATCTCCCAGCTGGGGGAGAAATTGTCTCTAATTGCCCCTGATTGGCTCCTGTTGACTCCTGATTAAGAGTGACGGCCTCATTAGCATACTAGCAGTACATGGCTGTCTTTAATGGTCGAAAAACATCCTGGCTGACAAATAACTCCACTGCTACTGAAAACTGACTCTAGCCCAGCTGGCGCTACTCTAATGATGCTTACAACTTTTAGGCAAACATGCCGCCCCACTTGTCAAAATTAGTATTAATATGCAGTGCTGCTGCATATACAAACATGACAACATGGCTGAAAGTATAGGTAACTAAAACAAAAATACTGATTCTAATAATTCCCCAATTAACATAAAAATACATTGTCAATTATTTTGAGTCCATCGCACATACACCATCCCACTGCCAGAAATACTCAGAGCGCCAAATGTGGATTAGTTGCTGTTGAAAGCTGCTTTTGCTAAAAAGAAAATGCTGAGCCTTGTGCTTTGAGTAAATAATTCAGGCCTTCTATTAACATAAAATTATACATTTTGACCTCTGCAGTTTGGAGCCGTGAGCTTGGGTCTGAGTTCCACAGAGGGATTTCAGAACATATAAAGATGGGCTAATTGGTAATGTTCATCTTTTCATGGGATTTGTGGACAGTGAAAAAAATCCTCAAAAAATTCAGCCTCACTCAAGTACTTTGAGGAAAACGCCTATCATGTCCCCCCATATTACACTGCTGTGGTATTTAAACATGAATACTGCTAATACTATACAATAATACTATACTGTACATTGATACCTTATACTATACAATATATGTATGAGTAACACTACATATATTGTTGGGTAGTTGGGAAGTAGTTACGTGTCACAGCATTATATGATTAAATTACAAAATAAATGTCACTGTAAACCATTAAAGAAATGTGAAATCAAATTACAGTTACTCAAAATGTTTGTGATTACAAGGGATAACAGAATATATTCCTGTTTTTTCAGGAAAACTCAGGTCAATTTGAGAGCAACGCCATCTATGGTAGGATGTTTTGCAAGGAGCTAACTGTACATCTAGACAGCCTCCATTCTTTTGGCAATATGCACTCAAATTTTGAGTGAGGTTTTTGATCGATTCTGTTGTTGTGACTGAACTTGCGCCACCTGTCGTCTGCCAGTCAAATCGATGCACATTGCCTGGCTGCGACCACACGACTGTGGTGGTGTGATACGTTCTTGTGATTTGTTTCCAATCTTAATGCAAATTATACTGAGCAACTTTTAATAAACATTTGACAGTAATTGCCGTTCTGTTCTGTGAGTTGTACACTGCTTGGTTTAAATGAATGTTTTTAGGACATTTCTGCTTAATTACCCAGTTCAAACATTTGTTAGAAAAGTAATCAAAAAGCAAGTTACAATACTTCGATGAAGAAATCTAAATAGTTACATTACTTGTCAGATTTCTAACAGGGTAACTAGTAATCTGTAACCATTTCAAAACTAACCTTCCCAACACTGATACTAGCGCATTCTGCTGGCACACATCACTGGACATAGAATATATTGTGTGCAACATAATAGCCCAATGTCAATGCTTTTCTTGGGGAGACTGAGCTGGATAAAATGCTCCTCTATCCTGTGTTTAAAAAAGTAAAAAAAAAAACTGATTCTATTTGTTAACTCACACACAGTGCAAGCTGTTTTTGGCTAACAGTACTTCTACTGAAGACTACGCATAACTGCTTCTCAGAGGCAGATGTCATAAATCCTGGGCAAATACAACCAAAACCATCTGCATGGAAAGGAAAGAAACACATTTTCACTGGGTTTACAGACCTTTGTTAATAGTTTTTACACCTCAAATGCCTCACCAAATGTACTGTCCTTAGAGCATATGGCCTGTGTAAACCTGCTGATGCTGAAAATCACTTACTATTTTAGTTTTCCTTGGTGTTTTTCCATTTGCTCCCCCTTGTTACACATTGCATGTATCTGAAATATTGTATACTTCATTGTCCATACTGCATAGGATGTGTTTTCACCACAGTTAAATACTGGCACAGCGAGGAACACAGGAGAAACGGGGCCATACTGTGCAATTTATGGATGTTCTGAATATAAAACTTTATGTATGACCACCAAAACAAAACAAATAAACACAAGATTTAATATTCATTTAACTTTCTAGTGGTATATTTTTGGGATTATATAAAACACAGTGTATCAAATAATCCGTCTAAAACATATCGAAGGTATTATGAGGAACCATAGAATGTAAACTCATCATCATGTCTTGTCTCACATTTAATGTACAATGACATGAAATGAATAAAGCTGCGATTCCTCACATTAAGTCTTGCGTATCCTACATTTGTCCCTGCTATAAGATCACAGAGTTGTATAATTCCCTTTGTCTGTAAGCAACAAATAAGTATGCAAATGTGTCTCTTTGCAGTTCTGTGCCATCAAATTGTGAAGGCAGATGGGCTTTGTATTAACATTTTATGAAACTTATTCTGGCCTTATTGAAGACAACGTGCCTTTTTGTTGTACAGCTGCTGAGCAGCGGGTGATGGAAAATGATTTTGTTTTTATCCTGCATGTTTTATTTGCAACATTAAATACAACCATCTCTGCGTGCGTTTGTCTGAGCGGGGCGCTTTGCTTTGCAGATTAATGGCAGTAAACACTGTTTTATAAATCAGCTGCTGTTCCCTATTTCTGCTTTTTGTCTTGTAGGCCCCCTCCTGACCAGACACGTACACACACAAAACAGACTCATGCGCACACACATGTTCGAAATCTGAAACAGAAGGCTGACAGTACTTGGAAAAAAAAGTGCATGCGTTGCTAACAAAAGAACTAATTTATAGATTATCAAAGAAACACATGAATCACCAAAGAGACATGAATTCGATGTCCGCAGAATAACTTGTTTCCTTCCAGAAGTGTCTGAGTACACTTCCCTATCTCATGGTTGGTGTGTATATTAAAAGGGTTTCAGCTCTCACCTGGCTTCCCGGTGACCAGGATGTTCTTGGGGATGGTGACCCTGTCCTCAGAGCTGCGCGCCCAGTCCACCATGCCTCTCCAGCCTTTCATAGGGAAGTTGACGTCTGCATGACCCACCACTGGACGCTTGTGTATGCTCAAAACTAGAACACAGAACAGATTTTGATAATTACTCTCGTACTTTTGTTTAGGCTTTTTGTGATTGTAATGTGATTGTAAGGGGTCTCTCAGACAAAATACTAATCAAAGACATTGGCTGTGTCCAAAATCAATCACTACTCACTTTATAGTCCACCATATAGGGAGTTTGCCATTTTGTAACGCTGTCCAAACGCATAGTGAACATTTTTATACCATCATGAAAAGTAGCAACCACGGCATGTACACTACTTTCTGCTAACAATCCCACAAATCAATGTGTCACATTTTACAGATATAGAAATTACTGTTCACAGCTGCCAGTTATGATACAAAATGACAAGTGTCTGAAAAGTCTCTTTACTGCTCACTACTATGAACTATTGAGTGCTTATTGCATAAACAGCAGTGAATGAGTGAATAAGGGAGGGATTTTGGGCAAAACGTATGTAGATGATGTTGTAAAATAGCGTGATCTGATGTGAATCAGGCAGAAATGATGTTTGCAGACGAGGTAATGTATTATAATTGTATTCACATTACATTTAATGATGTATAGTCATGTTATGTCATTTCATTCTAATGGAAATGCTAGAAGTAAAATTAAACATTAATGTAAAGGGGATATGACAGCAGTTTGCACCAGTTTGGAAGAATGGGCCGTATACAGATAAATAGAGAAATAGTTCTCAAGAAAAAACCCTACAAAATCAGGCATAAAAACATATTAGCACGTAGGACTGCACTGCTGGGGGCCCCAATACCAAAAAATAAGAGGCTAGGCAATTATTTCCCCCTCTCTCTGAGCCTGCTGTTATCATGTCAACAAAAAAAATGTGATTGGATAAGTCTGAAAATAACAGCATGGGAGAGTTGTATTGTAACTATCCATTTAAATAAATGCCCAAACAGATAAGAAATTAAGGAAAGTCTGAGGTGAGCAAATCCTTCGTAAATATCTTTCAGTGTGTCATGCTGAACCAGTTCACCTTTTTATTGAAGGAACTGAATATGAGGATCAAAAAAGATGTCTTTCTTTCTTGTAATCTGCCCTTTACAGAGAACAAAACATTTAAGTAAAAATGAGCAAAGGTGTCAACAAAAAGATAACACTCCAATAAAGGATGCGCTCCGCAGTCCAGATAAGTCTGCTGGATCCCACATCCCATATAACTTGACTAGTTTGATGAGTTTGCTTGGAGAAACTCTGAGCTGAATATATGTTGGCCGATGTGGGAGTGCTCCTGTGCGTGGCTTTGCTTATGTTTGAGGTGTGGGAGGGAAGGGGAGGGCAGCTGCCCCAGGGGAGGTATTCTGCTGGTGTGGGCGGCTGTTTGGCTCCAGACAGCGAGGTGGCACCGCTATAAACAGGACCTCTCATCTGGCCTCAATTCCCACATACTCTCCCTCGACTCAACTCAAACTCTGCCTCGTTTTTATCTGGAGGTCAGCAGGGGCAGCACAGCCTCTGTGATGACTACAGTGCATTATTTTTTTTCCCCTACTTGAGAAAAATAGACGACTGGGAAGCAGAAGGAGGCGGCAAGTGGTTGTTAATGTGGATTTAAGATCCCATGAGACACAAGTAAAGACCTCCTGCCCTGGGGAGTGCTAATGTTTACCAGAGCTTTGATCTATTCATGTAGATGCTGCAGAATAAGAAAGATTCTACAAATAATTACAAATAATTTAAAACAGAGCATCATGGGAAAACCTCATCACCTGAACAACAGTAGACTGAATGTGAATTGGACCAGGTTTGTCTAGTGTCTAGTGTCTTTTGTAGATAGCAATTACTGACAATCACATGTCAAGGAGGAAACAAATTGTCCCCAGGTCTCAACTGCACAGACTCTGGCTCCAAATTACATCAAGCAACATTGCAGCTCCTGTAACCTCAGGATTTTGGCTTCACTTTTACAGAAGAAGCAAAGAAGCTTTGTGGCATCTATACAGTTTATGTTCATCCTGAAAGATGGATTCTTCATCTGTTGTTCTTTTTGAAGTAGGGTTGTATGAAGAACTCCATAGCCAATGTTTTACGTACAGTAGATGGTGCACCCTCACTTTGGAGAGCAGACTGAAATACTGACACTGAAGCTGGAAAGGATATTTTAGCCACCTAAAAAGGCACACCTAAATTTTAAGTACATGCTATATTTAGACAATTTTCACCGTTTTACCAGGAAATTGAGACTGTTGAGATTTCATGCTCTTCAAAGCCACCAGATTTCAACATGCAGACTGTTTTAAGGATGTAGGCAACCAAGATAGTTGTTAGCTTACAAATGGAGTCAGTTAATGTCAGCTCTCAGCACAAAACTCCGACACAAACTGCATGTAATTGGACATGCATATTGAACCTTTAATGTGGTAGTTTGGATATAAAAAAATGATATAAGCAACAGCTGTCTGTTGTACAGGGTCCTATTCTATTTCTAGTTATCAGTTTTGGATATCTTCATGTTGTCAACTACAACCAGCTCAAAGCATCAACTAAAGCTCAGATGGACACCTAGCTGAAAGAACATGGTGCTGCTGGATGTCAGATTTAAGGCACAGAAAAAGCCTGTTTGACCAAGAGGCCCCCCTCCCCAGCCCTCCCTTTTATGTATTGCCATTGTAGCTATGAAGATCAAATCTTCAGAGAAGAAAGATTGAGAAAAGAGTGTTTGTTTTGATAAGCAGTGATAGCTGTGTAGATCTCCAGGATAGAGATAAGACTGACCCAGGTTATCGGTGACTTCATACATGTCTTGAAAGTCTTTCATCCTCAGCCCAATGACATCCACAAAGTCTTCAACCAGACGAAACAGCTCTTTGATGTTTGGCCCCATCTGAGGAAACACATACAGAATGAAAGATAATGAAGGTGAATAATCTGAAGTGTCATACAAGCATATTTTGGAGAAAAGATGAATTAGCAGTATATGGTTTCACACTTTACCTGATCGTTCAGTGGCATTTGTCTTATGTAGTTATTTCTGATGTTAAGCAATTTTCTCTATTCTTTCCTTCATTATGCAAGCCATGGAGCAAGCATTTACAATGAAACGTAATTAGTTAAGTAGGTTATATATTTCACAGCTGATTTGTTCTGTTATAACTAAAAACAACGTGTTGTTTTTTTGTAATATGTAGTTTAAGTGCCTTGTAATATTTTCCATAATGAGTAGAAAGTAAGTATTAGATGCTTGATGGTCTGTAAATAGACATATAGACATTTGTTAATTTCAGCAAATGTGCTTTTTTCCCCAGCAATATTTAACCAACCAGTATATCAGCATAACGCAACGGCAAAATATGACTTAAACAATTGGAAATCGTTTTTTTTTTTTTTTGCAGCTGCCACAAGCAAAAATCACAGTAGATGTCAGAAGTTGTCAACATATATTCCCTCTGTTTCACATAATGTGAAATTTCAGAATAACAGTAAAGATAATTTTTAATTGCAGCTTTTATTTATCTGATTACATTCTCTGAGGGACGAATGTTCACATATATCCAGTTCATTGTGTCTTTAAAGAGCTTGGAAGCTTCCAGAAACTGATGTCATGGCTTTAGAAACTTCTGATTGGCTAACTGTCATCACTGGGAGTCTATTGGACGCATACCCATGACTGTATTTCAGGGCTTCCGTTCAGATGGAGCATCTGTTACTTATAATCTTGGGAAAATGTAAAGAAATCAATCAAGACCATAGGAAAAACAATAGCAGACTTCCACAAGTCTCCAAATGTTTGAAGGTACCATGTTCAACCAAATCATCCAAACAAAAGTGTATATAAGCCATTGAATTGTTCAGGAACAAGACATATACTACCTCCCAGAGATGAACACAAAAGTATCCGGTTGAAGGTAACTGGTACAGAAATATCTCCATCCACAGTAAAAAGAATGCTGTATCGGCAAAACTCGAAAGGCTAATCCACAAATAGTAAGCAACTGCTTCAACACAGGCAAAAAAAATCACATCATTACACACATATTGAAATGCAATGTTCAGAATTGTGGAAAACTGATTTTGAATGCGTTTAGCCAAAGTGGAGGTAAACTTCCGACCTCAACTGTAGCTAATATTTCTTGATCAAAATGCCTGGTTTCTTGTGTTTAGGTCCTGTCAACAGGAAACATTACAACACTGCAACACTGGAAAGTGGTTGACATTGAACGCCTGTGTTTAAAAAGAAACTCTAAAAGTCAGAAAGCAAAGAGCTCTTGGCACGAGTTTCCAGACTTATTGTAGAAATAATAATAAATGTGCCTCCTTTCTTTGTGGGAGAACAGGTTTCTTTGTTCTTGTGCCCAGAGTTCGTACATGAAGTAAGTGTGAATTTGCATTTGAAGACATACTGTAGCTCTCATGTCTAGTGTTTTGAGGGTACCAGGTTTGTATATTTGGCATTGTTGAGATGCCTGTATGCGGATGCTCCTGAGAAAAGGTTGGAATGCTGTATGGAAGCAAAGATAGTGATGCATGAGTGGAGGAGAGCAGCAGATGGACGAGTGGGCGTTTGCGTTGACTCGGTTACTCATTAGCTCCATCTATTTCTGTCCTTCAGCGGCTCTCTCCTCTCCCTCCACCTCTGTCAGTCTGAATAGATACAGGTGGGCTGTTTGTCCACCTGCGTCTTTGTCACAGTGTCTAACTCAACAATCCTGCAACCATCAGGGATGTTATTATTACTGTACACTAAGTTTCACAAAGGGTGTAATTATAGATGAGGTTAAAGTGGGAATCCTGTTTCAGAAAAGACTGGTTGATACTAACCAATTGTGCTTCCTCCCATCTCTCCCTGTTCTCCTCCATCAGCAGATTGCTGACTGACTGCACAAAGTTCTGCGAAAAAAAGAAGCATTACATATTATTAGCTTTTTACTCTGAGTTACCATTGTAGTTAAAGGATAAGGCAAATAAGACATATTTCGTGCACTGTTCTGCTGCTCTTAAACACTCACTAAACTAAGCACTAAATGAAATACACCACTTCATCCTGTCTGAGTGATTTCCACTAATGAAACCTACTATGGTAATTCTTATAATGAGGGAGCAAATCATGAATAACTTATGATTATTGTTGTTGCTAATCATGAAATAATGATCAAGTCAATTTATGACTTTATGTGATTAGGTCACAATTAATAGATCATCAGTTAAGGAATGTTAAGGAATCTAGAAGTAATTAGATATAGCATCTATTTTAAGAATAAGAACAAAATTGAGTTTGAAACATGGGTATTTTTCACTGTTTGCAAGTCAGATGTGTAACTCAAGTAGCATTAGCAGCACTGTTCTCTACTGTGCAAATAAATTCACCCTCATGTCTGCACTGCTGGGGCTGTAGTATGCTCTCCTGAAGATCTCTGTCATGTTCTTCAGCACATCCACGATGGCCAGCAGATCACCGCTGTAGCTCGTCCCATCACTGGACGTCACCCTCAGTTTGGTCATCACCTCAGAAACTCCATCTCCCACAAGGCCACGCTGTGCTTTAGACAAATGTTCCCGAGTCTGACAGAGAAAGTAGCTGCTGTCAGTTTTCAATGATAACAGTAACATGTCTGTTTATGATAACAGCTTACAGCACAATCCGTGTTAAACTTTGTTGTTCTTTAACATTTTAGCCTCGAGTCTTTCACTGCTTTTAATTTCAAGGCTTCGTGAAGACAGTGGCAAAATAAAACAGCCAGTGGCTTTTGACAAAGAAATCTTCAAGAATAATGTAAAAATCAATTGAAATTTCACTCCTTTTTCCCCTGACATACAAGCTGAAAGCTGCAGTCAATGTCATTATTCATTTTTTTTTACTTAACAGTTGCTTGGAGGCAAATGAAATCCTTGCTCGCTCACCAAAGTTTGAATACTGCGATAGTCATTGGAAATACATTTCATGTAGGTGGGATTCTCCCAGTAGGCGATACCTTCTTCATCCAGGGTGCAGCGGCGCAGGATAAGCCCTGTGTGGAGACACCAACAAGGATCACTATATTCAGTGGTATAAAGTAAACTAATTATGGATGTACACGCCTTCTGTCTCCATGTCAGACCTGGGCATTGTAAGGCCCCGGGCCACATCCGGCCCGTGGGCTGTCACTGTCCGGCCCGCATAAGGTCAATGGGGAATCAGGAATCAAATGTAAATAAGTGTATGTTATGCATGCAATACATCTGCGATGCTTTTATTTTGAAGGCGATTGCTATAGTTTTCATCTTCATCCTTGCTGTAATGTATCGGCAAACTTAAGTTTACAAGAGGTGAGTTAACTTTTAGCTCTCAAAGATCAGCTTCTGTTAAAAAGACTGATACAGAATGTAGAGT
>JAPQRN010000009.1:17405372-17440648 GCA_037367275.1 Coranthus polyacanthus
AATGTCTTCATTTGTAAATCATAGTCTAATTGTAACACCTACTGTTACCAGTAACAATTAATCAAATCATTACATTTGCTGCTTTTTTTAATAAAGATACTGTATATAATTCATATTGAGCAGGATTGAGTTCAGCCTATTGGTTCGACCCTCCAAAACAGTCCCAGCTTCTTATGTGGCCCCTTCAGAAAATTAATTGCCCACCACTGCTCTATGTATATGTAATCTTTCACCAGGTACTGTTGTCCGTTGTCCATTCTGCTTCACTGCAGTACCACTTATACCATTCGAATACACAGATATACATTATACTGTTAACAAAATATATAAAATAATCATGCCTACATAAATAAAACCCACCTCCAAAGACAAAAGACTGTAAACAAAACTAAATAAAAGCTGTGAAACTGTTAATAGTCCATGTGGAAATCCATATTTTATGAGTAGAGTTGTTTTGAGAGCAGGTCAGATGAAAATAAATCTAGTCTGAAGTGTCTCTGAAAAAATTTTGGCATTGTATTATAAGAATAAACCACTTGAAATGAACCATCTCTCCTTTCCAAGGGGTCCTTAACACAAACATGCAGAAAATACAATACAGAACACAGGATAACAAAAAAAACAAATACATTCACACAGACAAAAAAAAAGCTCTCTTTGACCTCGCTGCCCTCACACCCACTGGCCCATGAAATGCCAAAACACAAACAGTGTAAATAAATACACAGTAAATACACACATATGTGCCTGTGCAAAACTATATACGTACATTAACATCTACCATTTGAAATTAAGTATTTCCATATCTCAAGTATGCTTACAAGCAAATGAAAAAGACGACCACCATTACCTCTTTTACCTGAAAGTACGGAGAGAGTCTACAGACTCCATTAACCTTTTTATATTTTATTATTAATACTTTATGGAAATTTGCACAGAGGTTCTAAATAAAAGCAGAAAAAATATAAAATATGAGCAAATGTGAGTATATATGTCAAAATCTAGTAAGAAATAGGGCTTTCCTTGTGACAATTATATGTAAACTATTCATTTGATTTACAGAAAATGTGCTGTATTGTGATATGTATTGACATTTGATTATGAAATGACCTATATTGGGATATGAGATTTTGTTCATATCTCTTAGGTCATATTTATGAGCCAAGAAACTGATAGATGATTATAATTGTATGAATTGTATGAAAATTGCATTAATCTGTCACATGAGACACACATCACTGCAAAAACATTGATGTTCATATTATCAGTGCAGAATATCTATTTTTAGCTAAATATATGGATACATTCCTAAGGCGGGAGCTTACCCATGGCATTTGGAGGACAGCGTACTGCTGCTGTATCCCCAGCTGGAGTCATCTTCCATACAACATTAGAGAAGTTGTCCTCACCACAAATTTCATGAGGTTCTGTTCACAAAAAAACAAAGAACAGTAATGAGCTTCAAACCACTGACTATGCCATATAAAATGTTCAACAATGCCAGTGACACACATTTTTAAACAGCAGATGTGTGGTGTCTGATGTAACATTGCAGATAAAGATGAACCCATGTTTCCATTCACTGACCCGGGCATCTCTTTTCATTACAGCGCCGGACCTCCTCTCGGTCTCCTGGACAGGGCTGCCCCCCAAAAAAGGGCCCATAACAAATCCTGTTTCTCTGCTGGCTCCCCCCTCCGCAGGTCTTAGAACAGCCCGACCACAAAGACCATGGCTGCCACTTTCCATCCACTGTACAAATTCATATAACAGAATAACAGGATTGGTGAAGGCATTACCTACACAAGCACATTATTCTGTGCTTAAACAACTCGCTATAGGCGTACAGAGCAATTTATTATACCTGAAGGACCATCCCACCATTTGTACATATTTTATTTCATACATTTACACCAAATTGCATATACTTAATATTACTACAAACACACTGTATTGTTTTGATATCCAATGTGCCACTGAGTTGTATTCATTTCCCCAGAGTATTAAAATGAACTGTGAGAGACTTGTAACTAGCTCACTGCAGTTCATTGACAATTCATAGCTTTCTTTAGGTAATGAAAACTGGTTGGAATGTGGAATGTATAAAATCACAGTCATACATCTAAACTAACACCAGTAACCAGTTTATAGTAAATTGGGAATGTTGGTGAAAATGGTGGGCTATAAATACCAGTATTTGGTAAGATGTTTCCATAGTGCTGATGTCTCTCCATATATAAAAAAACTATAATTTTGAAAACTGTACTTTTATTAATATGTTAATTAATATGTTTTTTTCATTTGGCAAAAGACGCTACAGATCTCAAATGTTTTTGTAAATATTGTAAACAGAAAAAGCAATACAAGAGCACTGACTGGAAAACAGTGAGTCAAGCACACCCCCTGCTCTCTCCGCTCACTCTGTGGTTTCACTAATGGCAAAATGACCATCTTTTATTGTGACTACTAACATAATTGTTGATATGAATACTGTATATGGCTCAGATGCCTGGTCTTTTCTCCTTTACTTAGTTTCACACTTTGCTGCCAGTGGGTTTGAATAAACAATCAGCACCATGGACAGCGCCCACAAGGGATTTGAACTGTGCATAGAGTACTCAAGCCATCCGGAATAACAAGGCATTTCATGTATTTAATATATTTGCCAACTGTGCGTTCTACTGAAAAGGGGATTGATAGTGTAACATACGAACATATATTTAAATTTCATCTTAAACACTGGGCCTTGTTCTGACAGTTTTAATAATGATTAAGTTCTTCTGTAGTGTCTGCTTATTGTTTATTTTTCTCTCTCTTCCCATTCGTTTCTTTTTTTTTTTTTTAAATACTCTGTTTTGGTCCACTGTAACTATTTTAATCAGGCTGTGGCTCATACCTGGACACTCGCCGAGGAAGCAGTCGACAGTTTCCAGCCATTCTCCCCTGCACTCGGAGCCTCCATATGAGGGGCCGTTACACTCCCTGGTTCTCTGCATGGTCCCATTAGAACAGGAGGCGGAGCAGGAGCTCCAGCTGGACCACTCATTCCAAACTCCATCCACTGGGAACAGCCGGGACCAGTAATAAACACAAAACAGCAAAACAGAGCACAATAGAAGCTTGTTAATGGATTACTATGTTAACAGTTATATTTATATACATAATTACACAAATTATGGTAAGACTTTATGTTAAAGTACACATGTTCATCTTTAACCAGTTGTTTATTAACATATATATTAGTAACATATTGGCTATTTATTAGTCATTATAAACCACATATTCTGCATGATCATATTCTACAGCTAATAACCCATGAACTAATAGTTTTTCCTCAATAACCTCCTAATTAACTAGTACTGAACAATGAACAATGAATCATTTAAAGATAAAAGATGAAAGCACAAACTCTTTAGTCTTAAAAGGAAATCACATATCATAAATCATATCCATATGTTCATTCACATGCATTGTCTCTGTTTACCTAAATATATCTGATTTTGAACTTTCCTTATGTAAAGATACAAAATCATTTATGAACTGAAACGTGCAATTTCCTTGTCTGTTTTTTTGTTTGTTTTTGTATTATGAATAAATTTGTATCTTTGATAAAGCAACCAGAAGGACAAGAGAACAGTGTTCAAAATCAAATACATTTTGCTATGACTGGAGTACTTATGTCAGGCCAGATTTCATTATGTTCCTCACCTGGACAGACTGCTATGTTGCAGAATTTTGTTTGTTTCTCAGGGCCTTCACAGGGATCTCCCTCAAACTGTGGTGGGGTGCAGGTTCGTGTTCGGGACCTGTAACCCCGGCCACAGGTCGATGAACACAAACTCCACGGCGACCACTCGTCCCATGCACCATGCACTGCAATCAGAGCAGCTTATGATTTATAGAAGGACAAAGACAGAAGAGAGCAAAAATTCTGAACTGTATGGACTATTTATCAGTTACTCTGCTTTTGAGTTTGACTAGGAGTCTCCCTGCCTGTCTGCATGTAGGGAAGCCTGAGAAGAGCCTGTAATCTATGTTATCCGGAATCAAGTCTAGACTGCAGGCAGAGCCCGTCCTGCAAGATGAGGGTAAAAATCATCCCAGAGACTTGATAAGTGCCTGTAGAGGGGGCAGTCAGGTGGGTCTTGTATCGGTGAGGCAGGTTCCAGGAGAGGGCTGGGCGAGCGCAGGCAAGTGGTGCGGGAGGAGGGGGAGTAAGGGGCTTACCTGGACAAACAGCAGAGTTGTTGCAAGGTCTCTGCTCTCGCAGTGGCCCACTACACTGGGTGCTGTAGGAGGAGGACACACAGAAACGAGTGCGACTCTGCCAGCCCTCCCCACATGTGGCAGAACACACACTCCACGCTGACCACTCCTCCCCTGAAGCTGAGTCTACTGAGGAGGAAGGGGACGGGAGAAGGATGGGAGGATAAGGGGAGAGAAAGGACGGAGAGGAAAGGAAAGGGCCAGAACTAATTAGCATGCAGGACACAGCCTCTGCGGCCAAAAAGAGGAAGGGTGGTGCTGCGGTGAGGGGAGGATTCTAGCTGGGTCTCGTTTCAGGGGCCGCCTCCTTCTAAGTTTGCATTTTCGGACCAAACAGGTGGTTCCTACTTAAAAGTTCCTCCAAAATGCCACTGACAAATGTGGCCCACTTTTGCAGACTGTAAAACCATTGGTCAAATTGGTCCCTTTATAAAATACAATGAAAAAGTTGCTGGTGTGTCTTAGAGGGTTTCCAAACCTATGGTATTTAATACCTTTGGAATCAGATTCTGGTTCATTGTTTCTTCTTGGTATGATGAATATAGGTAGAATTTGTTTCAATATAATCAAAAAACATTTGAGAGAGAGTAAAAGTTATTTATTTATTTGTATAGTCATGTACTTATTCTCTCAAATTCTTATTTTTGTTTGATATTTCAGAAGTGTTGTTTCATTGTATTGACATTAATGAATATATTATGAATTGTACATTGGTGTGGATGAAAACAACCCGCTGCAAATGGGCTCGGTCTGGTCCCAAACAAACTGGAGCAGTTTGCTTGGAGTGAGAATATGATCTGACTTTCATCTGACCCAATTACTAGCACTAGAGCTAAATGGTTCCAGTAACCAGGTGCACTTTGCAGATGGAGATGTGCATGAACAAAAACAAGCCAGTTGGAAAATAAAATGAGGTCTGGCCAGGTTAATAACAAAAAATGTTGCCTTCTTGATATTTGGGCCAAACTGTGTTCTTGTTTTCTCACTCTTGCCCTTAAAATAGTCTAACCACTGAGATGAAGAACATTCTCACATGGTTTATGGCAGTCGTGGAATGTAACTAAGTACCTTTACTCAAGTACTGCACTTACTTTACTTTGTATTCTCATATTATGGAGCTTTACACTTCAACTCCACTCCATCTCAGAGGCAGATATTCTTTTTACTCCACTACATTTGTCTGACAACTTTAGTACTTTTTCAAATTACAGTCTTTCATCATATTCCTATCCTGCAAAAACCACATCTCCAAATGTGTTGGAAGGATGAAGTGTTTCTTTATAGGTTGAGAAAATTCTCCTACTTCTTAAATTCTTTAAAGAACGTCTTGGATTAGCTGGAAAATGCATTGCCCCAAAGCTGAAAACTAGCCTGTTTTTCTATTTGTGCTGTTTTGCTCATGAAATGCTGACTTTTTAGAGATATGTGGTTCACCTCGAACAGACACTATAAACATATGATGACTACTTTAACTTGTCATAGTATATTGAGTATTTTGAATACACTACTTATTTTTGCTTAGATACTTTTTCATAAGTAAGGATTTGAAGGGAGAACTTTTACATGCATTTTGGTTTGCTTGGATTTTGAAGAAACCAAAGAACCTAAGAAGAACCTAATTTACAAATTCAGACTAGAACAACTGAACCATGGGTTTGAAAACACCCTTAGAAGATTTGGGTCTGCAGGTGATGTTTCAGCCCACATACGTACAGTCCACCTTGGCACACTGTGTCCTGCAAAGGAAACGGCCCCTGAAAAGGACTCCAGCTTCTGTTCTGCTAGTCTTTCTTTAGCTGTAGGGCTCTGATGGTCATATCCTCTACATTGACTTCCGGTGGGGAAGTGAATGCTTTCTCTCTTAGGATATGTCGATCATATTTTCAACACTCAATCGCTGTCCATTCAGTGGGTCAGCTGATCAATAAGGGAAAAATTGAGGAGTCACAGCTGGTCAATAAGTGAAGCAGGGAGAGGAGAACTGAACAGGTTGTGGGGAACTGACTAGTTAGTTAAAGTGATACTCCACCCAAATCTGCCTTTTGAGCATCTTGAGTTTGGAAAGGCAGCTGTAAATGTTTGTAGTTTGTTTCGTTACAAGAAACAGAGGATGTGCATTCACATCATGCAATCTTATCCTAGTAGCTAGAAGACGTAGAGAATTACATCATTGCTACATTTGAGATTAGTGTATATTTGACAGGAAATAAAGGGAATTCTTGGAGGGAATTCTTGGAACAGACAGGAACCGGGAATCAAAACCGTGATGTTTATTCATTTGTTTTCAGCTCCCTTATGATTCTGATGCCAGGCCACCAAACCCAAGTCATACTTTGATCTGATGACTGGAATTATCCAGATGCTCTAAACACTAAAAGGGCAATAATAACAAGCATGTTCATTATGACTTTTTTGTCTAAAGTTTTGTCTAAAGGTGAAAATGTATGAAAATGTGTTGTTGTGCCTGTAACAACACATTATGTAAAAACACCATATCATGAAATAGCTCAACACATTTTCACTTTATTATGTAATAACTCCACATCTTGCAATAATCTGCCACATTTTGCAATACATGGCTTGAATGCAACATGTAATAAATGATCACATATTGTGATGGCTGTTAGAAAATACAAGAATTGCACTTTGAAAATGAAAATGTAATAATACGGTTATGCCTGGTTCATTAAGTGAGCTAAAAAAATGGATATCTCCATCTGTATAAATGCTCTTTAACAATTAAGCTAAAGTAAAATTCCCAAATATTAAATTAGACTGCCATTATAGTTACCTCTGACCATAGTCCAAATAGCCAAATAGTAGAAAGAATCAGAATGAAATGAAACTACCACAAACTGGAATTACTTACTTCAACTTCAATTAGAGCAAACAACGCATTTCGCCTTTAGCTTCTTCAGGTTCACTCATCAAATTTACCCAAGCACCCCCAGGTGTGATAAATACCCACAATCATCACAGTCTTCATCTTCGTCGATTTGCCAAAGTGCCATGATCATTTGACAGTGAACATCCTCAGGAAACACAACAAAAACACAAAATCACATCTCCCAATCCATTCAGCAAAACACATGGAACACCAACACCAGACCAACAAATGATAAATAGTGTTTTTGTTGTGTTTCCTGTTGTTCACTCTGATTAAAGTAAAGTCATTCCAGTGCAGGGTGGATTATTTTGATTTTCATTTAAATTATTCCTGCAACCAACCACCACCTGATTACCAGCTTTTTTTTAGAAATCATATTTATCTTACCAATACAGCCAAGCTCACAAAAAGCTGCCCTGAAAAAACTCATTCACACTTCTATTTCTAGCAGGGTTGACTACTGCATTGGTGTTTTGACAAGGCTCCCAAAAAGGCCATCAAAAAGCTCATCACATTTTGCAACAACCCTTGCTACACAGTATGTAATAACATTTTACAAAATACAGGGAAATTTACGCATATGTTAACATATTGTGTTCAAGCTTTTTTTCATTTTGTTTTATTACATGATGAATCAAAGGTGTAGTTTTTCATTTCATCGAGCAGGCAGCCAAAGAAATGCCATAGAAACTGTTTTGTTTCAGGGCACGATTGCTTGCTTAACCTCAAAACGTGGTTGGAATAGGTTGGTCCACAAGCAACCTATGGAGTTGTTTTTTACCAGGAAGCCTTACAAATCTATGATACATGTTTAAATGGAGGATAAAACATTCAGTTGTCTCACAGTTCACTATAATATTCTACTGAAAACATCTGTTGAATACTCTGTTTCTGATTTTTAAAAAACTCACATGATTTTAGCAGCACAACCTGCATTGATCATGAAGAAGAAACTACAAACATCCTCAAGCGACCCTTCGAGTGATTGCTGCTCCTGTTTTTTTGTGCGGAGTATCACTTTAACAGAGAGGCAGGACTCCGTTTGATTTAGTGTTTTGCAGACACGACACAGTGTCCTGTTATGACCTCACAGAAAATACAATTTCACTATGTTCAGTCAGGGTCCATGTTGGAATTAGTCCATTGCTGACGAGGCACTACTTTGGGAGATTTTGATAGATGTGTGTGTATGAAGAGTGGGTGCAGCTCGTTGTTGTGTGGTGGGTGGTCACCCAAGCTGCCACAGTGGCTGATGCATGGGATCCCTCTGCGTCCCGTTGTCTTACCTGTCTGAGGGCTCTGCTGTCCGCTGCGGGGCTTGTCTACGTCATCACGCTTGCGGCTGTCCACTGAGCGAAGAGACTGGCTGCGAGAGAGATGGCGACCTTTGCCTAAAGGGGGGTGAGGCAAGGCCAGGGGGGAGGAGGGGGCGGGGGTTAGCAACCAGAGCTCCTTCCTTCATTAATAGGCTATATTTGGGACACAACCGTGACGTGATTGGTCACCCAGAACAGCATCAGCCAAACTTGGGACTTTTGAGGTGCTGTTGGTGTTAATGTGATGTGTTGTTAAATGTGGGCATATCTGGTGTCTCAATGATGTCCATCTGAGGCTTTAAATAGCTCTGATGGCAAGACTAACTGGAAAAAAAAACACATAAACACACCTGCAATAATGACAATCTGCTGTTTGTGCTATTTGTCAGCCAGCTCTGCACAAATAAAGTCACAATTCAGTGAAATGTTTCTTTCTGTGTCCCTTTAGCCATTTGTGAGTGCACAAACTGTGCGTGCATGGTCTCGAAAACAGTCGACCATGTCATTACTAATTTTCATCGATCAAAGTCCCCTTTCCAACATGCACTCCTTAAGTCAAAATACTGACTTATAGATGATGGATACTCACACAGATGAACAGGATGTGAGAAAAAAAAAATAGGTAGAAAATAGCTGTAAACTCAATTTTCACACAATAATACTTAACAACAAAGCGTTAAAAGCCACTTAGCAACACATGAGGATGTATGAACAAACAAACACACACATATAACGTCAGACGTTTTCAGAGCTCACCGGTGCAGGGTTGTGAATTACAAGGCCGACCCTCCTCCACCACACCCTCACACAGGTACGATTCCTCTGGGGGAGACTGACAGGTCCGAGTCCGGGTTTGGATTCCTCCTCCGCACTCGCTGCTGCACTGCGCCCACTGGCCCCACACACTCCATCCACCTGCAGACACACACAGACACACAAGTACAGGCCATTTAAAACTGTACGCTGCTGTCAACGTGATCGGTGCGTGGTACACTGCAGAGAAAATTATTTGGCAGGCTGGTTTTAATATGTCATCAAAGAAGGGTGAGTCACTGCCATCTCCTAAATGTACATTTCTAGTGACAACAGCAGAGTATAATTATTATTTCAGATGTTTTTGAAATCTTCTGATTGTATGACAGGCAAGTTGAAGGGACCATTTTGTCATCCCAGAATCTGAAAAAAAACAATAGAGAAATTCTAATACAGTAAAATAAAAACAAAATAAATGTAGATCAAATAAACAACATACAAATTGAAATGCTAACACTTTACAAAGTAAATACAGTAAAATAAGGGAATAAAATAAGTACTGACTTCAAGCCATACTTAATAAATACATTTTACACCTGAACACAATAAAATAAGTGAATCTTTGTTTTGGATAAAAGGAGCAGTACATTTTTATAGGTTCTTGAAGGTCTCTGAGAATATTAGGAGACCACAGAGGCAAGTAAATGTATATTTTTTTCTTTATTCTTGAAACTATTGACAACATTTATCCGAAATTCCAAATAAAAATATTGTAATTTAGAGCATTTATTTTCAGAAAACTACAGGTCAAAATAGATTTAAATTTTTTTTTATTTTCTTGAATACTTCAAAGAAAAGAACCTCATAGTATACTATACTTTTAAACAACACAACACTGATGTTTGAACTTCATAAGAATTCACAAATTAATATTTGGTCAATCACAGGTTTCATGCATCTCGACATCCTCTCCAGCAGTCTTTCACATTGACACTTGTGGAGCAAAACAGCAAACAGCTCAGTTTATTTGACCATCCATCTTCATCTTGATCACATTCCAGAGGTTTTCAATGAATTCTGTTCATTTGGAGTGGTCTCTTATTTTCGTTCAAAAAACTGTATACAGTTTAAAAAGATGCAACTGTACCTACTAATATTTATCTTTAGATTAGTGTGCATTACTATTTAATATTGATGTAACATAGTTATCAATCTTCTGTGCCCGGGCATCTTCTCTTTACTTTTCTAGATACAGTAGAAGAGTTTTCTGTTGCACAATGGTTGCAACACATTGGGATTCAGATACAAAGGAAGCATCCTCTGACATAAAAATATCTCTGATCTGCACTGAGCTTCACAGACTGATGTCTGACTGTGAAAGAGAGATCTGAGGGGAGATTTGCTTTCAAAAACAGAGGTGTGATGAATTCCACTGTCATTGTGAAATTCCCTGTTTGGCCATTCTGATTTAATGTGCACCATTAAGATGTGTGCTGATATGAGGAGGAGCGAGTAAATGGCTCTCCCACTCTGTGTCCTGCACGCTCATGAATGTTTAATGGCACAGACAGATGCCTTTCAGCCCCCACAGGCAACGACAAATATGTATTAATCTGCATGAATAGAACATGAAGTTGGCCAACATCCAGACACACACGTTTTTAATTACCCGCAAATCAATGTCCTTTGGGGTGAGGGCCAGGGGGAGGGAGCGCTGCCCGAGAGCACTTGATTCATTCAAAGGAATCACACACACACACACATTAACATACCCAGTATCTGCGTGTAATCTCACTATGTCAGCGCAATGAGGGAAACTGTATGGATTGAAACAGACAGATTCCAGTGAAAAAAAGTGAAAATTTGGAAACGATTTATTTTCCCTTCAGAAATGAAATTAGCAGGCACCAGTGATCACAGTCAATATCTGTTTGTTGTCAGCTGACTGACCGAGTGTGTCCGAAGTGTTTACTTATGGCTGTGAAATTGGATTTGCTCATGTTTCTGGGACCACACTCAATCAGCTCGTAACCAGTCCAGCGCAGCCAGAAATTGACCACGTTATTCACTTGAAATAATAAAATAGAAAAACGAATACAAGGAAACAAAGAGGAAGCAATCTATTTGTTTAAAACATTCCCTTGTAAAATCGTAGCCTTCCTGTTCGAATAGCAATTTTTTTCACCAACGTTGAAGTCAACTGACTAATGTATTTTGCTGCCCATCAATACATCAATAGTCTTATTTCTACTGAACAAAAGAAGCCATCATGTTTGGTGTAATGTCTTGCTTGTTGATGTGGAAAACCGGGAAACACTGCACATAGCATTTGATTATGTCTAAGAATTGTCAACAACTGCATTTAATAATTTAATAACCGACATTCTACATCTTAGAATTTGACCCCAATACTGTCAATGCAACATCCCTCAAGGAAAAGTTGAGTTGAATATTATTCAATAAACAATTTAATAAAGGCAGGTGGTGTCGGAATTTTTAAATATTCATAACTTTATTTATTCACATGTTTGCAATTTTTGTTTTTGTAATTTTAGTTTTCAAAGATAAAATCATAGATAATCATATAAACAGGCCCATGAAAAAAAGACTTTGAGGGCAGGTAATGAAAATAGGAGATGTTGGAGATGTTTTGTGCTGGCAGCCAGTTGTGTGTTGACATTAGCTCACTTCATTTCTACTGACTGAAAGGATTCATTACTTTTCTGACTTTCTTTATTCTCTTTATTTCTATTGGAATAATAAACATCAAAACAACATCAACCAAGGGCTGATTTATTTAGCCTATTTTTATAATGATTATTTTTATTGGAAACACAAACATATTTTACTGGGCTTTAAAAGTAAACTATGCATCATTCCTTGTTTGTGTTTGTAAACATAACTGTTCAAACTCCACTTAACAAATGATGGCGAGAGAGCGGTGGTTGAGCAAGCAATAGACTGAAAGGGGAGAGTGAGCGGTGATAACAAAATAAAAGTTTATGCTCACAGCGGGTATATTCTAAAGTACAAACAAACATGCCCACATTTTTGCAAAACTCGACAGGAAAGTTCTAGATGGAATACAAACAAAGCACATGTTTCCTCCTCCTTCCTGCTCTGTAGCCCTCCGACAGGTCTTGTATGTGCTTTGCCCAGAAATGTGTCTTTCAGACACAACGAGTAGTGCAGTAAGAGAAAAGAGCAGAATGAACCGGTCACTTCGTTTTTCCATTGTTCCACCTGCACAAGCTTGGCTGGAGATATAAACTCACTGCCCCGAGGTCGACGCCCAGAAACGTCATGAACAAAACAAAACAAGAGGAAAATAGAAAATAGAAGCAGAGGGCAGGATCCCTGCAGGTAAATACACCACCACCACACTCTGACAGAGGGTCAGAAGTGAGAAGGATTATTAAGAGTCTATATAGTGTGTTTTTTAGAAAAATGTTATTAATTTCTCAAAAGAGAGAGTCAACCAAGATAACAAAAGCAATTCTTAATCAGATAAAACCTGATTTGATAACAATGGACACCTTTGTATTTAGATGTTAGTTTTGCCCATTTTAAAAGGTAACAGACATGAGATACACAAAACAATAGTGTGTGTCTGTGTGTGTAAAGCTGGTTTTATTGAGGTTAGTTATGTTTTAATCAAAATGTCTATGCAGCACTTCCTCTAATCTTGGGACCATTTTTGCTTACATGAGGCATTAAAAGTTACCTTGACCTTGTATCTCTTTGTGCAAAAGGCAGATGAGTATAAAATTTACTGAGCACTTTGATGCTCCCAGTGGGATAAAACATTCAGATTTTAATAGCCTCATGGTGTTTTCCTCCAATGTCACCCTCTGGGCAAACAGACATCTTTGGTGCCGGTAAGTAAGTAATTAAGGAAGTAAAGATTTATTTATAGAGCATGTATCTCAAAACAAAAGCTACAAGGTGCTTCACAATAAAAGCAGAATAATAACTAACATCAGGGAATAAAGGTGGGGACGTTTTCTGCATAGTTGGATAATGGATCATGAAGAGATACATTAGAAAGACTTGAAGGACTGCAAATACATTGGCATTTGCTTGTTTTGTGTTGTGAGACAGGTGTTTTTCTATGGAAGCTCCAAATATCAAATCAAATGTAATAAAGTACAGTACTGTTATTTTAAATCATTTCTTACAATATATATATATTTGATTGCTTCTTATTGCTTTAAATGCTTCAAAGACAGTAGGCACGGATTGAAAGATAACAGGCTAAGTTTACATTGTTGTGTGCTTATATGATGTAGCCCAAATATGACCGTGGGTGTGTTAAATAAAGATTAACAAACAATGAACTGAAAACCCAAGGGTGTTATATGTCAGAACTGAAATGATCAAAACTGAAATGTCATTTAGAACCAAAACATACACTGATGTGAAGTGAAAACAGCGTGTGTTATGTTTTAGAGTAATGTGCTCTGAATGCAGTGATGGAAATAAGTGTACATGTTGTTTTTAAAAAAGTTCACAGTGACATATATTTATCAGCCTACTTCTGAAAAAGACGCTTTTAGTTGGTTTGAATTCTATAAAAGTGGGTCATGACTTGATGAACACTGGAAAATACAGGTGTGATATAAAATACTGTGACATAAAACTGCTTATACTGTGATGGAAGATTTTGGCATATTACCCACCCCTATTGTGAATCAACCACTGACCCACTTTCAGAAAAACAGGCACACCGTCTGAAAACTCCAACATGGACAGGGGGTCAAATCTGGATCACACCATTTGTCATTTATTTCTTTATGCAGAACCACATTTTCTGGTGTGTTCCTAGCTGAATTATGTTATTCACTGGAGACTGTGAGACTACCTGTGTGTGCCTATGTGTGTGTATACACTGTGTGTGCATTCATTCAGGTCCAGTCACCAGAAGCATAATGTTATTACCATGACAACATGTTGGCATGTCAGACAGTGACGCACTAATGCCCGAAGCATGTTCTTTTCTAAGTTTTCTAAGAAAAGGAAAGTTAATTAAAAGATCGGAAGATTTTAAGAGGCATAAAGCGGGAAATATCAATCTACTTTCCCGCAGGCCCACAGTACGTGCTCATCCAACAGCTACATGACCGGTACACCTAATTTATGTGGTCTGAACTGTCAGACTTTTAGTTTAATTCAAACCAGAATTTCAGGCGTGAAACCTCAACCGGATCACAGACTGGACCAAGCGGCCAAAACTTGGTCCAGATCAAGCTGAACTGTGGTTTCTAACCAACTTTTTTTTATTTCAGATTTTTGGCCCAATTACAGAAAAACACAGCAGGCTATTGACAGCCACTAAACAAAAGTAGAACAAGAACTGCAAGAAGGAAACATGAGCCATGGTAGAACATGGGGAGGGGAGGAGATGATGTTTTTAATAGAAATATCATCCTATCAACCCTTTCCTGTCAGCAATGATATCACTTTGTTCTTTCATTTTTTCCCCAATCAAATGGAAAAAGGTACCCGCTTAACTTCCAACATTAGACGCATGTCAGCCTACAAACTGATCAATGTCAAGTACTGGGAAATGAAGAAATGTAGCTGATGACGGCAGGATTAACCAGATCAAATGTATGCTAAGAAACGCAAACATGAACCTTGGTTTGGACTTTCAGGCCATGGGTTAACTTAAATGATGAGCTGCTTAAGTATTCTGGACAACATATCGACTTTTATTAATGTCTTTGCAATTTTTATCAGTGTTCCAGGCCTCTGACCCTATATGAGGCTGTAATTTAATGTATGAAAGTTTGAGTACATCTGCTTTTAGAGCATTTAATTGTAATGTACATAATTAATTCACCAATATTTCCTGTAGTTTTAAGCAGTAATATTTACACCTTACAATTGCTCGTCCATTGCTCAAGGAACATAGAGTGGTGTTAACCACTTTGAACAAAATGGAGCTATTTCTGTTATTCCAGTGTTTTGGATAGTAAAGTGTTGCAGCATGATAACCTTCAGCTGCTCTCCTGAATCCTTCTGGGTTTACTGTGAACAAATATGCTTTATGAATGCAGAGGAAGATTAACTGCAGTTTGGAGCAAAGGACAGAAGCTCCTTCTGTCAAACGAAGGCTTTGGCTAGGCGAGAGAAAAAAAAGAGGGGGTGGGTCCATTTCGAGATAAGATTCATTCTTCTGCAAGAAAAAAAAGGAAAAATGACAAGAGTGAACTTCTTTTCTCTCCTCCCCAATAATCAGACACTGGGAGGGGGATAAAAACGGAAGGAGAATAACACAGTGTTGTCTTTCTCCCTCCGCAAGGACGTTTCATTATATTCTCAATGATTCAGGGGGGGGGGGCTTTTGTCAGAACACCCCTGGTAGCAGAAATGGCTGCAGAGTCACCTCAATAATCCTCAAACTCATCCAGCCTTCTTCACCTCTGAAAATCCCTGCTTTACTTTGACCTTCAGCTTTCTCCAAAACACACACATACACACATTTGTCTTCAATTATTATGCGTGTGCATTACATGGCTTTGCAGTTCACTGGGTGCATGCATATACCAAGATGTTTGTGTGTGCTTAAAATTAACTTCCTGAAAGTCACCTTCTCCTCCTATTTAGAGCAATGGGATGAGTGGATGGGCATCTCCCGTTACAGCTCTGGTTTCGGCAGCTTTGAAATCATCAATAGTTGCTGCTAACTCACCACCGCACACACACATGCATACAGAGCTCTTATAGATAGGGTTACTGCAGATTTATTGATTTAGAAGTGTGCCTGTGTGTGTGTGTGTGTGTGTGAAGATGCAAAGAAAGGGGTGGGTGAAGTATGATGTTGACAGCTATTGTGACAATAAGCAGCAAGCCAAGGAGAGGGGGAAAGTGTTAAGAGAGACAGAGACAAGAGCAAAGGAGAATAATCACGGAAACATGAAATGCAGGCAGAAATGGGGCGATCGGTTCACACTAAGCTGTACAGCTGAATGAAGGATAAGGCGAGTGCTGACACCCAGAGGACAGAAGCAGTCAACTGCATGGTGGAGATAACAGGCGGTGAAAGGAGAAAGTGGGGGGGAGGCAGAGGAAGATGAAGGCAGACAGGAACAGAAAGAGGGAAAAAAAATGGTAGCACAGATAAGAGGAGGAGAGGGAAATGAAAAAAGGTGAAAAAACAGTAGGCTTGTTTGAATCGCACATCAATAAATACGCTCCTCTGTAAATGTCCTGTTATATATTACGTGCCTTTCGATTGTCTCTAACCTGGATTGGATTACTGTCTACTCCCTATTCTAGTCAAAAAATTAATAAACAAATGCATAGATACATAAGGAAAGACGGCACAAACAGAACTAAATGCCATCGATCCGTCTCTTCCTGTAGAGCGGGAAGCTCAACCTGTGGGTGAACCCGCCACAGAGCACCCAGCACCCAGCACCCAATCAACTCCCCCACTGGCTCATTTGTGACATTAAGCAGGCAGTCACCAACACAACATGCCACCATTGTGCCTCTGAGCCTCACCCCAGTTACATTGGATTTTCTGTTTTACCTTTACATCATTAGACCACTGATTTAAAGCCACACTCTCATCACAATTGCTCACCTTAAACTAATGTCAGAGTGTGCTGTTGTGGAAATTGTGTTCACAATAATGTAAATACAGGAGACATTAGCAGGGTCCATAGAGATTTATTTGTTCCTATATTAGTATTAGTAACAGTGTGCAGTGCCCAGGGAACAACTCGAGTTCTAAGCCACTGCCTTGGTCAAGGTTACTGACCGGAGAATTTAATTCTTATTAACCTCAACATACATGTTGAGAAACTAGATGAAACCTTGCACAACCACGGAGAATAAATGCAAACTCCGCAAAGAAATGCCCCGCCCTGGTTGGGGTGTGAATCCAGGCACAGATAACCAGATAAGATGTTAAAAATCACTGTTGGCATATGAATAACAAACTATTTAATGTTGTAACAATAAGGGCTGGGCAGTGTAGCAGTATATGTCATTTTAAATGTGCATCATGATAGGGTAATTGTTCTGTACTGAACTAGAAAATGGTTTAAAATAGCCATTATGTGCTTCATCATATTTGATTATTTACTTCTTTAATTTCCATACTTACAAAAATCCACATGAATGCGTTTTTATTTTAAAACAGTAGAAGGGATCACATGAAAAGGACACAAAGAATCAGGGAACAATACCTAGTGACTGATAAAACCCAGTCAGGCAGTGAATGTGGGTGTCTGCATCATCGTTTCCAAAAGTCTCCATTTTTGTCTGTTCACATTACAACACAACCCTGGAGTTTAGAAACTAAAACAGGGTCAGCAACGTTTTGAAAAAGTCTTTGTTTTCATTAGGTTCCAAATAAATTACAGTGTGCACATGTCTGGTAATCATACCCAGTTTCAATACAAAATAAACCAGTATTTCCCAGTTTAACATGCTAAGCAGTCCTGCTGTTGGGAGACTGCGAAATCAGGAGAGCTCCCATGGTAAAAGTGGTACAACCGAATCTCTAGTCAAACTTGAGTTTGAAGGTTAACTCTGGTTTTAAATTGGGGTTGTATGATGTACTTACCCATAGTTAGTGTATATTTTCCCCAATATCAGACAAGAGACTGAAGCTGTTACATTAAAGACAACAGACTTTCCTGACAAAACACTAAGTTTAGAGACTTACTCACAGAACACAGGTGCTGGTCTCAATCAGTTTGTTAGACACCAAAGTCACTTAATAACACAAATGTTAATAAGTGTAATGTGAAGTGTATGCTGCTCATACACTGACAGTTTGCTTTTAGACGGGAAAAAAATGTCTTCTGAATTTAAACTTTTGAAGCAAACAATATTTACATATTCACTGTGTCTGGCTTTTTCAGTGAGGGAGGCGGAGAAAATGCTATTTTACCATTTTTAACAAGGTCATTGGACTTCTTGTGAAAAAAAAACAAACTCTGTATTCAGAGGAGAGTACTTTTAATATTTCTTCTAACTTGTCTGGAGGGGATCTTGGGATCTCTGACCACTGTGCCATGTTATTTTTGAACATAGGAACGAAACTATGAATCCAAGTTTTATAACTGTCTTCCACAAGACACTATGTCCTGGATTCAAATCCAGTCCACAACACTACTAAGTATTTTCCTTCTCCCTCAACAGTGACCTGTCATACAAAAGCTATACTCCAGAAAGAATTTACAAAAATGTCTTCATTCTGTTTCCGCCACTATTTTATTCTTGTCAGGGACAAAAGGCTTGTGAAACAGCATTTAGACCACTGTAGGACACTAAATCTCTCCACTGAAAGCTGAAATTCTGTTAGGCGGGTTAACAGATTCTGGAGGCAGAATGAGGCAGCTTTCTTTGCAGGTTTTACACAATGTCCTCCCACTACACTGGGAGGATTTCTCTGGTCAGACACATTCAAATAATACTAAAACATGGTGAACACCGATGGAATATCAGCACAAATACAGTGTGATGACAAGGACACTGCACTGTTGATTTCAATCACAGGTGAAAGTAAGGGCTTTTCAGTCATCAGTCTCTGTTACACATAGCCTTCTTAAAAGCTCTATTCAGACAAGATTTTTACAGCAAGGACAACAATATTTGGCATCTGCAACACAAGAGGAGCAGCGACACTGATGGCAGCTATGAGTTGGAAGACAATGATAAGAGGATATCACAGACTGAAACACTGATACACTCTTTCATAATTTACTGGTAAAGCACTAATACATTTTAAAAACTTGAAAAACTATTAATTTTAGTATGATGTATGAGACAAAACCTTTTTAATCTGGAATCTTTCATACAGTACATGAGAGCCTGCGCAAATATATACAAATTAAAGCTGGGCACACACTTAACAACTGTCGGGCCGATTCTGAATGTGATTTGGACGTAACGACTGACCACTTGGACGGAGTCTGTCTCAGTCTGTGTTTACAGCCACAGATAAAAACGTAGTGTGTTGTGTGTAAAGATTCTAGTCTTAAGTCTGTAGAACCAGCCACTGCCAGTCGTTCTCACAAAGATCTTTTTAAACATGTTTAATACTTAACTGATAAAGTCGCTGCCACATGAGAGACAGTAAACACACACAAGATGAGTGGAAATGGAAGAAAAACTGCTTGAACCTTGGAAGATAATCAACATAAAATATAACATAACAGGACAAAGAAAAATTTGGGCGACAAATATGTAGCCTAGTGAAGGTTTTCATGTTTTCTTATTCACCATGCTGTTATGAGGCTTATATGTATGCAGCATTAGAGAAATGTCTTGTGTAAATGAAATAAAACTGGAATGTACAGATGATGAATGGGGTTTTCCAGTGGATTTTTATTTTATTTTTTTCTAATTGCACAAAGAGAAAACTAATGAAATCTTCACACCATTTAGTGGTTGGGGATTGTTTTTGTGCAGTTTCATCTGGTACAGTTTGAAATTCAGGCTCAGTTTTGGATGAATTCAAATAATAAATAATAAGATTTAACTAAGATAATTATCTGGCTTTTTAGCTGCTTAATGCTCCAACATGTTTAGCTAACTGTAACTGTCTTAAGTTTGGTGCTGGACAAGTAGTGAACAGTGGGTTGTAATTTTATACTGTCAAAATGTTTAGCTAAAAGAGGTTAAAATACTTGGTGAGTTCAGTGATTCTGTAGTGGAGCTTTAAGAAAAATAGTATACATGATGATGAACATATATTCAGGTCTGGAAAATGTTGAGAGATCACTGGTTTTACTATTTTTATTTTAAATGAAAATGTTGGTTTATTCTAGAAACTCATGACAACATTTCTTCCAAATTCTGAATAGAAACATTGTAATTCAGAGCATGTATCTGGTTGAGATAAAAAAAAAATGTTTTCATGTGCATTTTCAAACAACATAATACTAATGTTTTAACTAAGCATGAGTTCAGAATAATCCTGATTTTCAATCACAGCTTTTATGCATCTTGGCATGCTCTCCACCAGTCTTTCACATCACTGTCGGGGGCTTTATGCCACTTCTGGCACAAAAAATTAGCTCAGCTTTGTTTTATGGCTTGTGACCATCCATCTTCCTCCTGATCACATTCCAGAGGTTTTTAGTCACATTCAGGACTGGAAATTTGGAGTGGTCTCTTGCTTTTTTTTCCCGGAGCTGTGCATGTTGCTGTATATGGCACGTCAACCTCGTGCTGCTGTAGCCTCAGTTAGTCAAGTCTAGTTTAAGTTCTTTTTCTTTTAAAAAAGACAAAGACGCTGATTCTAATATGAAATCATATAAGAAAAAGCACAAAGCAAAACAAATCCACTTAACAAACCAATTTGGAAATTAATCTCACACACTCCAGCAGGTCCTTAAACGTACCTAAAACTGTGCCGTCGCTTTAACCCTATCAGGCGAAGATCACAAACCATTACCCCCTCACCTTCCACAGTAGCACCATCTCTGGAAGTCTTTGCCCAAACCCATTGTCTATAAATACATATCATGTGGGCCGCTCTTTGGTTCCAGGTGCAGGTCAGACAACGAGACATTTCAATTCCGAAGATGGATGCCCCATTTCAGAAGGAACGATAAGAAAAGGCTCAAAAGGTCTTTCACCACAGGGATCTGATGTTTTTCCTACTTTTTCCGCAGCTTGACTGACAGCTCACAGAAATAAGGTTTTTTCCCTTTTTGTTTTTTTTTGTCCTTCTCGACACACATCCATCTTTGGCGGAAGACGACAGCTGATAAAACCTGCGTGCTCAGACAGTGATTGCATGTGCAGCCACACAGTTCCATGGGCTCGTTTGCTTTTCTCAGTGCAATTATATTGGAAGTCTCTGCCAGGCAGCCTGCGATTTCTGCCACTTTTTTGGTCTCTTGTTGATTTCCACTACAGTTAAATAGCTGCTGAGAGCTGCTGAGAAGTACTTTGACTTCGGCAGGATGTTGTTTACAGGTTGTCTTCCTTCCAGTTCCCCCAGTGTGCTGGGCATCAGGCTAAAGTGTTCCTATGGGAACTGCCAGAGCCTCTGTGTCAATTTCCTCCATGGACTTGAGTAGATTCCCCACCTCCTCAACCTTCCCCCACATGGCTATTAAGAGCGAAAATCGCCCCCGCTGTGCTCTGGTGTGTCCTTAACTTACTGCAGCTTTTTCATTCACTCTGTGGCTGATGAATGCATCGTTGTTTTTGTTCTCAGTGTATCTCTAAGTTACTTTGGGAGCACATTTAACTGCTCCATTTAAAACCCATACACCATGCTATCTCATATGAAATATACTCAGAGGCGTCCGGGGATCACTCACCTACAAGGCCTGGATCTGCTGGCTCACATACAAACAGATGCAAATGCACAAACACACACATCTCTGAGCAATGCGGTTTACTCTTCCCACGCTTTATAACACTCTCATACATCAGAAGCCCTTGTCTCCCCACACAGTGTGGGATGGTGACTGCATTGTGACTCAGAGACATAGAGAGACACAGAGGGAAAGAAAAAGAGAAAGAGGTGGATGAAGAGGTGGCAGGGGGGCTGCTCGGGGTGGACTATAAAGGAAAAGATTCACAGGTCACTGTGGATGATACCGCTGGAGATGGATGGAAGCTCCACCTCCGCACATTGGGCAGTTCTACGACTTACACTCCTGACAAATTGATTTCCATAAGGCACATGCTTGCCTACTTTGTGTTGGTATGTGTTGAAATGTAAAAGGTTACAGATTACTAGTTACCCTGTCAAACATGTAATAAGTAATGTAACTTTTTATCTGCAGCAGAAAATACTGTTTGTGATTTGGGCTATATAAATAAAAGTGAAATGAATTGAATTGAATTGAACTATGGCTGACTGCACATAGAGACAGCTCCATCCTACTCTTGATGGTGCTGCACTCAAATTTCTCCCAATGACTTTGCTGACCCACATTGGACAGAAGCATGCCAAAAGAAGGCAGTCCTGCACAGCAACAAGATGCAAGACAATAGAATAAATGTTATATTCTACATAGTTTTTTATTGAAATTAATATATTTGGACGTAATCGTCAATACTGCAACAGATAGGGGTGGAAATTCCAACAAAGTGTCTGTCTTTCAATATTTGATTAACTGTGACAAAGATCATTAATTTTTACCAAAGACAGAAACCACTCATAAATATATAGTTTAACTTTTAAAGCTCAGTATTTTCCTAAAACATCCTGTCACTGTGTTTACAAAAGAAAGAGAAAGAAACAGTGTGTTTGCACTTTCATCTGCAGATTATTCCATATTTGGTGTATGTGGGACTGAGTCTAAATAAAATGCAATGTGTATTCATTATAATGAAGGAAAATGTCACCTAGTGTAACAGTGTGATTCTCGGATGTGTTTGTACTGGGGTTTTTTTCTATTGATGTGGCAGAATTTTCAAATGATTATGAACATTTTCAAAACAGCACGTGCAAACCTCCAAACCACTGGGCACTTATTCACAGCAGATTCAAATCTCTCATTCTTTTTCAACAAATTGCAAATGTTTTAGCACGTCTATGCAAATGAGGAAGTAACTGCAGTAACCAATTGAACATATCTTTCTGCTCAAAACTGATTGTTCTGCTTCTCAGTTGAATTGTTGTACTCTCCAAAACATGTATTTATCCTTTCATTGTGATCACATCACATGCTCAGTAGTCCATTCAAATGTCAAAATCTGTCACACGTATATGATTATCATACGTTAATAGATTTTTTGCAACGCAAATAGGTAAACTGCTTTGCAGGTGAAGCTTCTCTAATGAATGGGGAGTTTGTTTTTTATGGATCTGTTTTTATTTATATTGTGTAAGTTTTAGTTTACTGCGGTTACTTCATGTAGAATATTTGCAGGAGCAAGGTAATGCTAAAGATCACTTCAAACAGATAAAACAGATCTGTGAGCCGGACAATATTTCATGTGTTGCAGTGTCTGTCATACAGTATTATTCTGCAGCAGGAGCAGCCAGACCATTGCTTTTATTAAAGAGAATTTCAACACATGAACTGCTGGGTCTGGCTCTGCTGCTTAAGGCTCTTGTGCCACAGAGAGAGACCCACTCCGTTTAAACGTGCGGGAAGAATTCAATGAAAAGGAATTTCTATTTTTTAGGAGAATGAGCACTGACAAAAGAGTTTCTGATTTTAAGTTTTCATTTTGTATGAGGGACACAACGTTCGGCACAATGGAATCCCTGCATGAAGAGCGACGACGAACGGAAAAAAATAAAATGCAATCGCTCACAAGAGTGAACACATCTACGATGGCCTTTTGAGTGTTTGTATTCGATTTCTTTTTCATTTTTCAAATAAACCATTATCTTCTTCTGTGGCAGAAAAAAAAAATAATACTACAAAGTAGAAAATGAAACGTAAACACAAAATCATCTCTTAAGATTTTTGCAGGAGGCAAAGGAAGTTGACAAAAACAGATAAAAAGACACAAATATCTATTATTTTTTGAGCTGCAGTGACAGATACTATTGTAAGATGTCCTGAAGTCATATTAAAAGTCATTTAGGAAATTGCAAACAGCAGATGGTAACCTTCTCTAATGGCAAACTTTGATAACCATCAAGTTAATGGCTTGTTTGTGATTGGTGGACAACTACAAAGAAGCTAAATTCTGCTTTTCACCATGCAGTGCTGCTTTTTCTTGATCTGTTAAGTCAGGGAACATGTGTCATGTATACTCACTAAGACTGGATCACTATGTGGACAAAGACCCCAGACCAGACTGTACACAACACTTCAGCCCAATATAAGGGTCTGAAAGTGTTTGCTTAGGGGTGGCAAGTTATTTTTCCATCATTTCAGTTTAAATTGTGTTTATAGGAATTTGTTTTTATCAAGTGCTTTAAAAATACATGGAACATGCTATATTAAGCTACACATAGTCACCTGTAACTAGCTGCTTATTAGATGCATTAGAGCATGTTGGCTCTTTATTGTCATTGTAAAGCACAATACACTGCATGACCATATTCTACTGCTATTATTCCATTAACAGCTTTCCCTCAATAACCTCCTAATTACTGCTTATTGCCAGTAAGTAAAGGAGTTGTACATTAATAACAATCTCAATATGCTTTACTCAGTAAGGTGGTAGCGCTGAGCAGAACATATCAAGATTGTAATTCATGTACAACTTCCCAATAAGCAGTAATTAGAAGGTTATTGAGGGAAAGATGTTAATGATCTAGAATGAAGCTAATGGACGCTAGTAGGCAACTACTTCATGATGAATAAATTGTTACCAAATACAGTTTACGTACTTACTTAGTATCTATTATTATTAATCCAAATATCCACCGTTCCAAAAGAGTGTAACGATTAGGGGTTCAGGAGTCCACATCTTCATTTCATCCAGGGCTTTTGGTAGATTATATGGCTCTTAACCTCCTTCAAACTCCGGTTTGTCCATGAAATAATAAATAAAATTAACTGACTCCAGACAAATACATACAAGGCAATGCTGAGATAAGATGACATTAGCTGCCACATTCATCAAAAGATTAATGAAGGTAAGTAAAACAAACAAGAAAAAGCGTCTCTAACAGGAACCCTCTATCAATGACACCTTTCTCTTCTTCTCCAACCACATGCACATTTTACCCTCAGACGTACACAAGCAAAAACTAAAAAACTAATTACAAGCCAATTCCAGGTACGCGCAGAAGAATCGGTGTTCCTCCTGAGAAATCCCCCTGGGGAAATCAGATTTCTCTGACCCATTAGCCCAGTTACTGTAAGTTTCTTGTTTACAGGACAAATCAGGTTACAAAAGACAGATAGTAACCTGGTTACTTAAGGGCATGCAAAAAGGATTATTCAGTTTTATTAATGACTAACCCTTCCAGGTTAAATCTTCATAGGACGCTGCTGCAAAAGAGCAGCCAAACGGCAGAGATAAGTAGGAGGAGAAAAGTGACAGTAGCTGCATTTCCCGCATTTTGATGTGGATTTTGAAGTATTAGAAAAGGTCGATGGAAATGGCAAAATCCAACTCGCTTGAGGTGGTGTCTGCCTTTTTTGAAAAAAATGGAAACAACTTTTTTGAATGAGGTGTGACGTGGCAAACATTTTACAAAACATTGCTTGTAGTAGCAACAAGTAGTGTGGATTGATGAAGAGATCAAATTATGAAATAATGAAACTAACAATAATAAGCCAATTTAGATGGAAGACAGCAACCGAATGCTCTACTTCTTCATTCTGTTTATTAAAGCCATGTGTAACTGAGCTTATACCGTCACCTTCTGACACAACACAACCTCTTTTTTCCATACCTGATTCATGTTTTTGCGACATTTCAAACGTTTGCTTCAAATGTTGCTCAACAATTATAGGAAACACAGCTTATTTTGTCAGAACCGTTTAGTTTTTTTCCAGAATGAATAAAAGTAAAGACGAGCATCAGGATTCGGTGACCATAAAAGCCTCCACTCTCTGGTTTTAGTCTTTCCACCAGATTTTGAGTGTGCTGTAGCTGCAGAGATTTACCTGGATCACATTCAGCACTCCAGTTCAACCAGAAGGTGCTGGATGGAGTTGAGGTCAGTGCTATGCAGGCCAAGGCTTTGTGCATGCAGGCATTGATGCCACAAAGTTAGAAACATACTTTTAACTGACATTCATGAAGGAGCCAAGTCCAAAAAAAGAAAAAAAAACAAAGCATGAAATACTGCCTTTCTCAAACTATTACTGACTTTTACTCTCAGTGGTGGTTGTTTGCCTTAAGATTGTTCCTGTCTTCAGATCATAATTTACCCTCCTTTTTATTGACCTCCTGCACTGAGTTGAACCGATGATGGATGTCGACTAATGTCAGCAACCACAGAGTTGCATCCAAGGATGGTTTTTAACCTTCAACAATCAAACTATCAAAGCATTAAAAGCAAATTTATCTCCGAAATTGGAAGCAGAAGCAGAACACGACATTGCTAACACCACAGATAAAGATAATTCATCAGCAATGTTTCTGCCACACTACGCCGAAAGAAGAGCTAAAATCTGAAGAGGAGAGAATGTGATTTAGCCGGAGTAGAACTGAAAAAAAAGATTTACTCTGAGAAGAGCCTCTGGGTGTCTGAACTGCAATAATAGAATGTGTATTTCAGAATGGCCCAAAATAATTAATTGTAATTTTTGTTTGAGATCAGATTGAGCTATATAATCTTTTGCGGATATGAAAGCCGTGGAAAGATAAGAAGTCTATCAAGCACATAAATGAGAAACTGTGAAAGGCACACCCTAATCATGTTGTGATGCTTTGATGAGGAATAAATGAGAGTAAATAAATCAATTGAAACTGAGAAGAAGAAAAGAGACGCAGCTCTTAGAACTTAATTACAAACTCACAGAGAGAGTTTAGATATGGCCTATTTTTTATTTTTATTTTCACGATTATGCTTTTATTTCTAATTAAATTTGACTGGTATTACTGAGGCTAAATGTACGTAATGCACCAAAAATACTCATCATGTTCCTCCACTAACTTCAAAAAAGTTTTTTCCACTTTTTCTACTGCTCTGAAGAATCACTTAATCCTTAAAATGTACCTTTGTTCTTTAGAACAAATAGGAAATGCACTGTCACTGAAGATAAGTGAAAACATTAACATCAACACATGAAAGGAGGATCATCTGAACTGAAAAGCTCATTATCCAAACACGGTATTGGCCATCAGCATTTCACTGGTTTCATGTTGTTCATAACCAGTAAACACTGCAAATGCTATTACCTACAAAGATTACCATGATGCCACAAATGACTAGCAACACAGCTCCTGCACGAAGAAGCAAGGAATAAATGGCATGTATTACTGTTACTGTTACAAGATTTTTGTCTTATACTGTCCTATAATGTAACCCCTCAGTTCAAAAATGTGCTAAAATGGTAAATATGTGTGGATGCTGTGCATAACAGATGATGTGACCATTTATGAACATTTGTGACGAGCTGACATTGGCTCACACAGAAAAAAGTTGCAACCGAAGCATATTCACAAAGCTTTTATAAGATACATATTTCATCCGTCCACCTCACATCTTCAAACTTCGACCTCTTTTAATACAAACATCCCCTTTAACTGCCTGTTTGTTGGGACTGTAAACATATTTCAGACTTCAATGTAATCGGCAACTTCAGCTTCCTCTTCCTTAGCCGCCTTGGACACCTCCACCAAGGAGGTTGTGTTCTCTTGCCTATTTGTCTGTCTGTCAGCAGGACTACGCACAAATTGCTGCATTTTCATGACACTTGCTGGAAGTGTAAGGAATGGGCAAAGATCAAACCCATTACATTTTGTAGCAGATCCAGCAAACAGGGCAGATACGGCATGCTATATAAAGGCTGCAGTGTGAGAATATAGAAAATCTGCAAATGAACTTGACTATGAATATACCTCTACGTTCAGTGAATTAGTTGTGAGCACAGGCCAGTTGTTGCGGATAAGCAAGGACCTTAATGAATAATTCCCAATACAAATCCAGATAAAATAACGTCATGAAGGACATGGAGGTCCACACAATATTTTTCAGCATTTTCAGCAGGAGTATAGCGTTCATACAAACCCACAAAATCAGATTCTATGGGAGTTTTTCCATGCTTAGTGTGAAACAACTTTAAGTCTCAGCTGAGAAGTCCAGAAGTGTTTGTGTGTTTTACTGTATTACTGCATGTCTGTATACTTAGTTTTTAGAAGAGTGCATGGAACATGTCTGCAGTAATGAGTTCTTTTCTTGGATGTGGCAGACTTTGGCCAAGAACCTCTCAGCTTGTTGTGGGTGTGTGTGTGTGTGTGTGTGTGTGTCCTACGTCTTGTGTGGGTGTTCTGACAGTGTGTCACCTCTGGGTGTCATTCCAGGTGATATCGCCAAGGAGAGCAGCCTTTACAGCCGTCCCGCAGAGCCACCGCCTGCTCTTAACAAGGACACAGATGCACGCAGTTGCAACAACATCACGCACACACACGCACACACACACACACACACACACACACACCATTTTTCCACCCATCTTTGGCGCACGATAGCAGTAAACTTGTACGTTGCAGTGCGATCTGAGGTAATTCATCTTCATTGTCCAAGTCATCAAGTCTGAAGAACAACAGTGAGACAGTCAGACTAACATTAAATGTCCTCACAGCCAAGGAGACTGGCAACACAAACACACATTCAATCCTCTATTTTCTCCCTCACACACACACACAATTTCACCCTTCGGAGATACAGTGCTGTCTCTCAATAATAGAGCACTTTTCTGTGAAGGGTGGAGGAAAAAAGGGTTTCAAATCTTCTGGAGTCTACTAGATTCTTCCAAAAAAGAAGAGTGTGATGAAGTGTAAAATAGAGTAGAAAAGGGCTAGAAAAGAGCGGAAGGCGAGCAGTGACAAGCTGCCCATCAGAAAATACAGGGATCCCTGTCGCGTCCCACCAACCATTCTTCTGCAGTCACCCATGACTGATGGAGGAGGTAAAAAAAGTTCAACTTGTCTTTTCTCTAATCCTCACACTTTTCTTTATGGCAGGAAATTAATGGCCTCTCGCATACTTTTACACACACACAGATACATTTGTCTTCTCACCGTTCTCATCCTGGAGCAGAGCTTTTATCATCGCCTGGTAAGTAGCAGCGGTAAAATTGCTTAATTAAAGCATGAATGTTTAATAAACCCTCAGGCTGCATTAAGAGACGGACCTGAGATAGGACGCCCAATGACGGGCTGTCTTAAGGAAGCAGACAGACATTTCTTAACTCGTTCACACTGGCTTTAAGTTAGAGGGGCGTTTTTGACGGCGAACGGGATGAAAAGACAAGAAACCTCATGGGCATTGACGTCACAACCTTCAACTCAATTAAAATCAGGCCCGCACAATATGAGGAAAATCTGCCTTGTGTGATATTGCTGAAAATAAATAAATAAACATTGCAATGCATTGTGCATTTTTGCGACGGCGGTGAAAATGTGATTCATTGGTCTGCACTAATTAAATTGCTAAATGCCACTAATTGGCATGTCAGTGGCCCAACATGTGTCCCATACAAGAGCTGATAGGAGTCATAGCAACCCTGCCTTGTAGAAGTTTGTGTATTTACTGCTAATTTGCTTTCGTTACCTTCTGCATACGAATGTTGCCATTGTTTCTGCAAACCACAGATACCACATTTCATATCAACAATTCCCAATATGTGTATGTCAGTGGTATAGTGTTTTAACCAATCCACTTATCAGAACTGTTTTGCCTTTTCTCAATAGACGGGATTTGGTTGGTTTGAATGGCAAACACAGAGAATCCAGGACTTTGCCGCCAGACTACACATCCCAACTCAACAAAATGCAACGAAAGACCTGTGGTTGGGGTTAGGAAAAGACTACAATGTGGGTTTTAATATTAACTAGAAGGGCACTCAGAGAACAGTCCACTCCTCTTCTCAAAACACAGTATTACTAAACCACAAACAAAACATAACATATGACTTATATTTTATGTTTATGTTTTCCTCAGTTTTGTGAATTGGTTCAACTGGTTGGTGGAACTCGCTGTTACCATGGCAACAAAAGGTCCTATTTCTGATATGTCAGGTGGAACGTATATTGCCAGAACAATATATTGTTCCATTGCAACAGAATTGCCCAGGAAGTGAGTGACTTTCCTGCAATTATGGACTGGAAGCGGTTCTCAAAAAGTGCCACAGTTTTGTCTTTTTTCCTCTAATCTCTGTTTCTATACTCTTTGCTACTGTCAAGCAACTTATATTGATAAGAAGTGAAACCAAACTTTTGTTCAATGGTAACTTTCATGTGCAGCAGCAGAGCTACACCTCTGCCATGTTGAACTGAAAGCTGTTGTCAAAAAAGCACCAGAATTTCGTCTCTTTGCTTCTATACTCTTTGATTACATACGTTAAGATAAGTTCTAAGCTAGTGTTAAGGAAAGTGAAAAACAATTCCAGCCCCTTTTTAGGGATCTGCTCCAAAACTGAAAGGGTTCGTCCTTGACCCATGTCCTTCCACCAGTTTTCACACAAATCAGTGCAGTAGTTTTTATGTAATCCTGCTGACAGTTTGACTGACGGACACACAAACAGGAGTGGCCACATAACCTCTTTGGCAGAGATATTAAATTCACTGTGAGTCACATATTTATGTCTTTTTCAGTATTAAACCAAGCCCTGGTGGTGCTTTCCTAACTCTAACCAAATGCTACTAGTGTATAAACCTAACCATAAAAAGTTTAATAATGCTGCAAGTCACAGCCAGCTGAGACTGTAAAACAATTTCATAGAAGGCAAATAAAATATGCTGTCAGTGAACATTTTACTGATATGTTCAGTTTTGAAAGTTTTGTACTTCAAAAAAAAAGAAAAAAGGAAAGTGTATCTTCCATGATTATTTCTCCTATTGCCTTTTGTTTTCTTTTTCTTGTTCAATATGAATATGTTATGCTCCCACTGTTGTCATCATACAACATTCTTAACTGCAATCACAACTTCCAAATACAAAATGTGTTTTCTACAGCTGAGTTGTAGCCTAATTTCTTCAAAATATGGTCAGTTTGAGTCTGCAGTCACGCTGCACTATTTGCTATAAGGGCCTGTTTACACGTTTATGCAGACAGCAATCACCTGGATCACTCATGATACTTAAAAAAAGTCTACATTTGATAATAATAAGGTAAGATCTGAAGACAACAAACATCATTTAATTGATTTGTAAACACATTTTAACAAAGTTTTATCCGAAAAATGCTTGGGGTAAGTTAAAACAGTGTAATTTTGTACATAAATTACACAAACCTGGTGCTATGTTTTAAATCTATACATATGTTAGTTTAGTAAGTTATATTATGATATAATTTACCAAAAAATAACTTTAAGCATTTGACCAAATCAACATAGAAAAATGAAATGCACTCAAAAAATAAAAACGTAATGTTGTGACCCTGGGATCGTATGAGTGTTTTTCATGTAACGTGTGCTTTAATCTTCTGTGTATCTATGCATCTCTCTCCCTCTTTTGGATGTGCTGTGCTGTGGTGTCAGTTTCCTCCTTGCTCCTGTAGATTCTCCTCTTTTCCACCTCCAGCCCGACTGCCCGTCGACTTGTTATTGAGTCTATAAGATGTTGTAAAGATACTAATACAGTAATGTGCCAGCCCAGAATCGTGGCATTTCTGTTGGTCACGTTTTCTCCTGTTTTTGATGTAGGAGTTACGTTAGTCAGCTGTCATTTTGTTCTTTTGAGTAGGTTGGTCAACTTTAGTGCTTTTTATATTATTATTTTTGCCTTTAGTTCACCCTGAAGTTGTAAATAAATCTTCTGAAGGCTGCAAATTCCTTTTACTGGTGGTTCTTGGGAGCTGGAGAAGAGGGAATTCCATATTCTCATGTTGCGGCAGGTTTTCCCCTAGGCCAGGTTGTAACATTAATAAGGTCTGGGGCAACTAAAGAAGCCGAACAAGGACAAGGAAGAACAAGGAGCGCTGCATATATTGTGTGAATAAATAATGAGAATAAGGAGGCGATTTAATGGGTAAAAAGTCCTGTTTTCTTATCAGGGGAACAGCAGAGGGAAATTTGGCCAACGCCCCTGGCAAATTGAATCTGCAGCTGGTTTTGTAGCTATTATGATGCTTTCAAGTACTGCTGTAAACATCAGCGCTGTTGTTGAATGATCATTAGATGTGACCAGGTCAGACGGGATGTTCAGTAATTCGTCTAAATTGCTAAAATGGAGACAGTATTTAAAACACCGACCAAAACTATAGCATCCACAGTGGAAAGACAAATATAACAGCACTTAGATCCTACAGCTAATCCTTTCATGACAATACACGATACAGCAAAACAGCACACTGCTGCGTGTTCAGTAATCTTTTCTATGGAATACTGCTGTTAGCTCCATGGAAGATATAAAAACATAGTGAAGTAGATCATATTCAATTAACAAAGTTGTCTTTTACCCCACGGAATAACAACATCAGAAGACAGAAAGAAATGTCATTCTATAATCAAAAAATCACACTTTTACTCTTAAGGCCCTTTTAGGTCAATGATAGTCAAAAAGGGCTCCAGGATGAGGAATGTGAGGCTTTGGTCTAGACAGTGGATTTTTTTTCAGTGTTGATGCTGAAAGAATGAAAATCTTTGCCAGATATCATCATTTCAGCATAAAAACTGCCAAAATGAGAGCAAAAATACAATTGAGAATCCATAAAAGGGTCGTAAGAACACATGAGGTTTAAACCCTTTACACTGTTCATGCAGATATAAGATATTCACTTTAGGTCTAAAATGGGAAGGTTACATCAGTATGTTTATTAAGTATTTTACTTCTCCACAAAAATAAAATGCCTCGGTTACAGAGCAAAAGAAAAAGGTTACACACCACAAACACACCAGGAGCTGATGTCATCTCTTACACCACGACAGCAAGTCAGTGATTCCCTCTGTGCCAGACGGTCAAGATGACATGCCACAGAAGAGAACTCTAAATAAATGGATTCACAAGATCTGAATGAAGACCGAAGTTAATCTGAATCCCAGTCATGTTCAATCGAGGTTGATGTTGAACATGAAGAAAATCCTATAAAGAACCAATTCAACTTCTAGTCCAGGAAAGGGAGCAGCTTGGCTGTGCAGTTGAAGCTGTGTTTAGCCAAAAATGTGGAGATAGCCACTCACAATAACTCTACATCCAACCGGCACAAGCAAATGTTATATTTATCCATTGCCACAGCCTTTGCTGATGCTGGTTCACAGGGTATTGCTAGGTACTGTTGTTACCTGGTGGTCTAGCAAACACTGGCTGGCTAATTTATACTATAAATGATGGGAACAAATGCTTAATATAAAAAAAACAGTACGTTTTACATAAATTTCTTTACTAAATTACGTTTTGAGCATTTATTTATACTCTTTAGACCTCTGGCTGTGGTTGTGTTTGGTAATCTGTGCATCTTGACTGATCAAAGTCAAAACTAAACTTCACTTTTCCCAAAACTTTTCACGAGCTTTTTATTGCTTATAGGATCAGGTCCTGAACTCCTGAACGTTTTATCTTATAGTCCAGTGGATAGAGTTGTAAGTCACCAAACTCAATCCACTGCGGGAGACACTGTTTAATGTTTAATCAGAAGGAAAAAACACCTTTGTATTAAACAACCAAGTTCCAGGTATGCTACTGACATCAAAGTGTATAGCTTGTTGCTTTCTCTTTGGGCTTGTCTGTAAACCTCCTGCTGATGTCCCCACATCTGTGACTACAGACACTTTCATGTTTACAACAGTCACCGTCTCCTTGATAAGAACTGCAGGAGGAGTATACTCTGATCTAGCTGTTGCTTTATCAGAAAGCACAGCAGTAAACCTGTAATGATGCCAAATGTGCTCAACATAGCTCCATCTTTTTCTAAGTTTACCCATGGTGCAGTGCTGGATTTGGTATATCGCACAAATCAGAATCACCTTCCCCACCTTCTCCTGTCTGTAAGAATTGTCAAACAAATTTATTTAACATTGATTCTAAACCACAGCTGGTCTCTAATCGTTAAAATGATCATTAACAAGGTGAAAATGTCATGTCTGCACTCACCCTGAAAAAAACACAAATCCCTGTGCTTCCTGCGGGTTGAGCGACCTCTACACCAGTATCTTCCTACCATTTTATTTCAGTTTATTCCTGCCCACACGGCGCCCCCTGTGGTAAACACCACACCTCATTTTCCAGTCATGCACACACACACACACGAAAAAAATCTGCTTTATTCTTTCCCTCACTCAGCCACCCACACTCAGTCACGAGGGACCAGTGCGTGGTTGCACCAGAGTATGAGCCATTTTCTGGTGCGACATTTCACCGTGTGTGTGCGTGCAACTGTGTGTTGCATACACTGTGTATGTGGGTGCATGCAAGTGTGCGCGTACATGCATGGGAGTGTGAAGAGGAGCTAATGCATTAGCCTTGCTTTAGGATTCCTCAGTGCTCCTTATGGAGGTGGGTTGGAAATCCCTTAGTTTAGCAACAATGTGGTCCAGCAGCCACACTGAGACTCGCAGTGAAAGACACAGCGCTCACATTTATCTTCCTCAACCGCTGCCTGCTGCCAGCAAGTGGAGAGAAAAAGTGCAAGTCAGGAAGGTTTATGAGGATTTCTTCGTCTTTCCTCTGCCACTTTTTTGGACTGCTGATCAGTCTGGTCCTATAGTATTTCTTAAGTCTTCCATCACAGTCAGTAAAACAGACAGCACTGATTAGACTGTGATCACAGCTGAGGAGATGATGTATCTCACTACAGTTGTGGTAGTTGTAGTTGTGGAACTGACTGGCCCAGTGGAGGCTGTACAGTTAGAGTTCTTCACTGTCAGTTTATTACACATACCCAGGTTTCATTGCATTCCATTTTGGTATTTCTACTTTATTGTGATAGTGTGAGTAGAGAGAGAAAGAGGATGGCATGCACAGTAGGACCTGGGTTGGATTCAAACCCAGGCCACAGTGGTAATGACTCCTAATATGTGGCAGCGTTCTACAAGGTGAGCTACCAAGACACCACACAAATTATCCTATTGCGTTTAGGCCTGTCAATAGAAATGATGTTCAGTAAATCAGAGACCAAAACCTGTTTTTGACCAGAGTTTCCAAGTCAATAATTAGTAATGAAAGACATACTTGACTACAATATGATATGAAATGTGTAGAGATTTGGCAATACCGTTTATACCACAGGATCTCACGTGATCTTGTGAATCCAGTTACCTCAAAAGGTCATGTCATTTGGGCAACAAGACTGCTTATATAACAACCAGCAAGCCTTGAAAACAGTGATTCCCAGCCATTTGCACAATGTAGTTTATTTTAACAGTGTTATTTTTCTCATTTGGAACCTTTTTGAAAGAATGTTAGTTTTACTGTTTTGAGGCTTTTGTGTTCAACTCGAGTGGAGAGAAAAAGCCCTAATTTGGGAAACTCACATGTGATGAAGTACACTACAGTATGTTTTAGAGTTGTATTTATGGAGCAATTACCCTATCGTAATATATATA
>JAPQRN010000009.1:17443418-17473260 GCA_037367275.1 Coranthus polyacanthus
CTACAGGATAGGATATATGTATATATGTGGGCACCGTAATTTAAAATGACATATGCTATGAAAGAAAATTCTTGCCATATTGCTCACCCCTAATCTTAACTGTAGTAATCCTACAATTAAAAAAATACCCCATAATACATAAGCATTATTACTTAAAGTTCAGCCAGAATCAAACCCGGGAGTCTGGACTATTTATGCCAAACGTGTCTCCCAACTTTCAAACTGTGTATAATTAAATTGCAAGAGCTGCCCGTGTCTGAACCTCACCATGAAAGTTTAATAATGCAGTTGTCACAGCCAGCAGATATTGTAGGTTCTGTTGGTGACAGAGTACGTTGTCTGTGAACAATTTACATTTAGGTTCAGGATCAACTTTTTTGCCACAACTCCACTAACTTTCAATTATTATGTTGAAACAAAAGTTAACACAGGCAGCATTATGACAGAATGTTAATGTGGTTGCAATTTAGTATATGAATGTAAATCATCTCTGTGATAGGGTATAAAGGTGAAATAAAACAAATCTACAAAGTATCGGCAGAGAATTTACTGCAAAGAGGAAAAGCATGTCTCCTTTTAGATCCTATGTATTCTATAATATGGATTCAAATATGTTTTTTTCAGACAATTAAGAATTTCTAGAAACTGAATACACACAACTGTGGCGATGTGGTGTAAGATTATGGTACAGAGCAATATGTGTGCATTTATAACAAAGTTTACTATTAACAAGTAAAATAAAATGATCAAAACTGAACTAACAAAACCGATGAAGTAAAAAAACAAACTCTTAATCTTTACTTTCTGTTTGGATCTGACTCCGTTACTCATGACAGAGGCCTTTACAACACATAAACACACACACATACACACACAGGCCACGTCATGGCTTGTTGACAGATGCGTCACTGTCACAGCTTTGAGCGTGACTCTTCAATTCCAGTCAGGAATCAGGATTTGAGAAAATCGGCAAGAAGCGAAAAAGAACGCTCTGAAAAAAAAAGAAGAGAAAAAGAATATTCAGTCTGTCATCTAAGGATATATTCCCCAGGGTCCAACGTGATGATAGAAAAAGAAATGTGTATGCTCTGAGTTGGCAGTAGTTGTCAAAGGCAGACGAGACAAGATCATTTTTGTTTCTTCAAGCACCAGTAAACAGTCTCAAGAGAGTCATGGTAGGTAAGACAGACAGCAGAAACAGTTCCATCCATCTCTCTGTTTTCAATATCAGCTCATCTTGGATCCTATCCCTGCATGAACCGGGAAGGGCAGGGTACAGTCCTGGTCAGCCTTTCTCAGATGTGACAGATAAATATGTCAGCTGTGTCTCGACTCATCTTTCTAACCAAAAGATATGGACATTAACCTAAAGGCCAAACGGAACTTGCACCTCCTTCTCCAATGGGGATGAATTTAAGCCACAATAAAATATTTTTTAAGGGTGGCAGTATTGCATGTTTCACGATGGAGCATTAATTTAGCTCGTCATAATTAGCTGCTTCATCATCATTCATCAGCTCCTTGGCCATTAGCTGTAAAGCAACATGCAATCAATATCAATACTGTGCATGGCAGCCTCTATAACGTGAAATATCTCTGTGAGTGGGTTTCTATCATAGACTGTATAAAGAAGTGGACGGAGCCACCATTTGCATATTGACGATTGGCGTCTTAGGTTTTTGGAGCCAGAAGTGACCATAGCAATAACTTAATGACATGGAAAAATGGTACATTTCATTCAATAAATAGAAACTCTGAAAGTTGTTGTTCTATTAGCCCTAAAACCTGATTAACGGAGCAATAATTTCCAACACCAGTACACTTATTAAAGCATCCAAACTCCTGAACTGACTCCTGGAAAAAAATGTACTGACAACATCTTCTGACCGTCAGTGGTATTACACTTTAAGATACTTATACATTGGCTTCAGTTTCAAGCCATGGTTCTTGCTCCTTATTTTAAATCCATCCTTTTCCATGCACCTCTTCAGTTCATGAATAAAAAAACCTAGCAGAAGCACTAGAAATAAATAGAGAAATAAACTGAAATATCCATAAGAGCTTTCATCCTTAGCTGAGGTGAAGAAGTCAAGCTATAGATTTAGGGGAAAAAAAAACCATCTTGAAGAAGTATGCCACTTAAATGTTGATAAAAATGAAAAGGAGAATCTCTCAGAAGCTGTAATGATAGCTGACTGCTGCTCTTTTAATCACTTCTTCTCTTATGGTTTACTGAAGAATTTGTGCCACCAGCTGTTTATCTCGATGCACTAACTCTCAGACGTTAATGGAAACAAACATTATTTGGCATTCAGTCACAGGTTTTGTTTCATTCATTCATTTAACTTGAATAATATCAGGCTGGAAGTCTGGAAGCACCCAGCTGATTTGAACAATGCTCTCACCTCTTTATCTCCCAATCTTTAAATATTGTTTTAACAGAGATTAACAGAGATCTCTCAGATAAGTCCTTGTTGCTGCTTTGAGTTTTTGAGAGCTCCCTCCAAGAGCACTGCTTTTTCCATCATTTCATATTTACTATTAATTTCTTTTTTAACACTTGTGTCTCTGACTGTGTCTTTTGACTTTACAGTATGGTGAATATTTAGGAAAAATTACATGCGCACCTGTCTCTGGGTCATTGCAAGGTACCTTCCCTCTGTTACACTGAGTCCTTGTCTGGTTATTTTCCAGATATTTCTAATTTATTTAATAGCCCAGACTTCAAAATGTCTGCAAAGCACAAAGTTAAGAGCGTGTGATGTGCAGGCAAGGTCACAAAATGGCATTATGGGTAAGTCGTGCCAAACCTCCTTCACATTCTGCGCCATTTGTTGGTCATTTTTTCGAGCCCTTTCTCAAAGCTATCACAATGTTCTTTGTTCAAATTGAGTCATGTGTCCTCTCATCTCCTCACATCTCTCTGATCCAACCTTTAATCACTCACTGCCTCCCTGCGATCCACAGAGAGCTGAAAAATGAATCTTTTCCTGCTCCGTGCCACACGTCGTGACAGAAATCGCACCACATCCACACCACAAGGTTCGCCAAGATTTTATGAACAATATTTCTGGGCCAAAGCCACCAACGGCCAATATTTTGTCTTGAAACCTTTAACTTTGACCATCTGAATGTCAGGATGATCCAAAAATAGCCAACTTAAAGGTTAAAGTTTTCTCACGCAGCACAGGAGCTGAGTTCACAGAGAGGGATGAGGACTCCTGCTCATTATGTGCAGTTATACCATGAAAAGGCAGGATTATTCATTTTTAAACATTTTATTCGCTGAAGCTGCTAATTACAAATGTTTTATGACCTAATTTTCAGATAGTTTTTGTCTTTTGACTTTCAACCATCGTAACATACAACATAAAGTTGATTAAGAAATATATAATGCGTTCTCTGAATTTGATCAAAAGGTCATGTTAGAATCAATACGAGTTAAGAGCTTCCTTTTGTTATATTGATTAACATATTGACACAGTAGAAAAGATAACCAAGATGCATCATATCTGTCATATCAGAGGTTAAATGCTCTAAATCTGATTGATCTGGTTATCATTGATTATCATTAAAAGAGCTGTGCTGACCCTATTTGTGTGTCAATCAATATATAAATCTAAACATCTGCCCTTATGGTGGGATTTATTAATGCATGAGTTGCACAACTACTGCCCCACTGACCTCATGAATTTTCTCGATCGTTCGATTCATCAAGAGTTATCGATAAATTGTTAGCGGTATCGTTAGGAACGGGAAGCGTATGAATGAGTGAGCTCGAAAGTGGTGTTTTGTACATGCAGACACACACTTTTCTCATCAGATCCTCCGGATGAACTGTGACTCATCCTTGTCGCTGACTGAATTTTTTTGCATTGGAGCTCCCCTCGCTGGCGACGGAAACTGCCAGCTCAGCTCTGACATCCTGTATGTGACTATGTGGTTAACGCTCTAATAAGAGGCAGCAAAAGCCACAAGAATGTCACAAAAATGGTGAGATATTAACCTTGAAAACAGCACTTATTTCAAGGCCGAGCTTGGTTCTGAAATGAAGAAAAAGAAAACTCAGTGCAGAACGTGGCTTTATGATGCGGGTGCTTTGGAAGTTTGGAAACAACAATTATGGAATTTCAGGAAAAAGTTTAAGATTATTGGAAGTGGATTGTACAGAATTACTCCATTCCCTAGTCTCCATTTACTTTAAACTGATCATAAGTAACAAACTAAGAAGTCTGTCTGACAAAAATGTTTTAAACTGAGCTCTAAATGTGTTCACTGTTCTACCTTCAGGTTCACACTACAGACTACCAAATAGGAGTACTATCTTTATATATTTATCTATTAATGCATTTTGTTAGGCATTGTTGTGTCTGTTTCTCTTTGGCTGGTTTGCTGCAACCAATTTGGGTAATATGTGTGAACATTCGATCTATCAGATGGAGCCCTGGAAACACAGGCCATGCATTCACACCATTTGGCCGATCATATGAAGTCGTCAGCTGCCCTCGGATTAATTGGTGTCAATTTGGTGGGTGACGGTGAGGTTAGTTTGTTTATTTATCACAAGCCATGTCATGTCATTGCAGTACTGAATAATGCCACTTTTCAGTTGCGGATTTTTCCTGCCACACTGTACTGATGTACTCAGTTGAAAACAAAGACTCATTTGTTCATATCCGAGAAAAAAATATTAAATATGACTACTTTTAGAATGAAAGAAGGGGATTCTATATTTAACCGTGGGAAATAAAACTAACCTAAAACACACAAAAATCAAGTTGTAGATTTTGGTTTTAGTGTCAGAATGTATTTTATTCTTTGTATTCTATTGTACCCTATGTCTGTAGTCTATGTTTTCATGAATGTTTAAGAACATTCATAAAAATGTTCATAAACATTGATAATTAGTGTATCTCTGTGTGTAAGAAATCAAATAAGCGCAGTGGTAGCAATATCTGTAGGCTCACTGTGCATCAAATCACCTTCATGCCCTTAACATACCTACATTGTCCCTAATAAATAAATAAATGAACTAAAATTGGGTACATTAAAATCTTGGACTTGTATTTTCTGACAACAGGTCTGTATAAAAAGTGGTGTGATGCAAGACAAAGAGTCCACACTAACTCTAAGAAGTCTAAACCCTTTTCTTGTCCCCATCAGCTGAACATGAGCCGAGCTTGAGTTTCTGGCAGCAGGTCTCACCCCTCCATCTGTTGCTGGGCAGGACCCTCAGTCCCTCTGCAGAGTGGGAGTGAAGGAGGCCGGGAGACAGACAGTAATCTATGAACTCCACTGTGACTGAGGCCTCTGAGACCAAACAGGTCCAGCTGCATACAGTCTGACCCAAGCACCGACGATCCATCCTCATCAAGCCCAGTCAGTCCACCTCAGACAACTCTCCCCTCTCACCTCCTGTCAGCCTCCTCACTCTCCTTTATTCTCTCCCACCCCCCATCCCTGTTGTCTCTGTATCTATTGTCTTTGGTCTATTCATCACTCACAGCCATCACCCCTATCCTCTGTTCTTCTCTCTGCTGCACAGTGGGCCATAACTGCCCGGCTCCCGACCTATTTCCACACAGAATCCATTACGTCTCCCCGGCCTCTCTTTATCTTCATCCACCAGTTCAATCCATCCACTCACCCATCCAGCCAAATTTTTACAGACTGCTTGCCTTTTCCATTTGCACAGGGCTTCATTGCCTCTCTTTCACTGCGAACCTGGAATTATCGTCTAAGAGACACTTCGCCCATGTGGGTTGAAGCACAAAAACGGAGAAGAAAAGCTATAATGGGTCCTTTTCTTCCTATCTGTACACATGCCAACAGTGCATGGTATATTTCTTTTTTATTTTTCTCACCTTAAGGCACAAACAGCCCACACCCCGCTGTTGAGCACCATAAGCAAGATTACATAAGTGTGTTAACTAGCAGAGAGGAGGCTCGTGCGGTGAGAGGATATTAGCCGCTCTGGAGACTGGAGGAGGATACCCACTGCAACATCTTCTCTACTTGGTTGGCTTCCCACAACTGGCTCAGTATCAGCCCACTATCAGCCCGCGGAGGGAAAGATGGGGAGGCAGCAATGGTGGCTCAGAAGAAGAAGAAGAAGAAGAAGAAGAAGAAGAGGAAGAGGAGGAGGATAAAATAAGACCACAGGGTGATGAGAGGAAGGGACAGAGAGAAGCAGAGGAAGGAAGGCAGCGATAGATGGTGGAAAGGTTAGGGGGAGAAAGGGGAGCCGAGAAATGTTCCATCCCCCTGGCCATAGTCCTGACGAAGCCAGGATAGAGATGTCAAGCCACATCCTGTCTGAAGAGGGAAGGGGAGGGGAGCTGGGATCAAGCAGTAGACAATTAGACTTCAGCTACAGGCCCTTATCCCATCACATCTCTGCCTCTCTTCTTCCATCCTCCCTCTTTTGTCTGTTTTTACATCTCCCACCCCCCCGCTCTGAGCATCCCCAAAGCGATCCAGTGTCAACACTTGATTCTCCTCTGTTTCCAGAAGCCTCCCGGAGGCCGATCAAGTATCCCTCCATCGGCCGCAAAGGATTGGTACACGATGCTGACCTCGCAAGGTCGCAGGGCTCATTTCCATTAGATGAAACCCTAAACTTTCCATTTGTCCCTTTTTGTCTCTTTTTCAACAAGAGCCAAAGCACTCCACTTGCTTTTGAGCCAATGTCACACAATTATCCTCACTTTTCACAAATCATATGCATTTTCCCTGCTGTGATTGTTGCAGAAGATGACATTTCTCTGTCATTTTGCTGAGAGCATGCTAAAGTGCAAAAGCGGTGTATTAAGGTCAGATAACAAATATAAATCCATTCTGGTCATAATTTTTTGAAAGCAATGACTGTCTTACAGTAGACATAATGGAGGTACCGCACACTAAAACACTAAAGTATATGACTCTATGTGATGAAACACATCAGTGCTGGTGTTAATTAGAGATTTAAGACTGATATAATAACAATAGTTTAAAAAGGAAAACCTCATTAATAAACTCATATTGCCAAAAAAGAAGACAAAACTTTGCAGAATAAGTTTTAAATTTTTTCATGAAATATTTTCCCTCAAATTCAGTAATTCCAGTTGAGAAGCCAAATATTCTGCCACTAGATTCTGCCAAAACTCATCCTTAAACTTGCAAGACCAGTGCTGAATCAATTGTTCACTACGTCATGAAATTTATATAAAAAATAAATGGTGATGCCCTCTAATCAGGTAATCAGATTTGCGGCCCACCTGCCTCTGATTTCTGTTTCACACATCCATATCCCTGTAGCCTCTTGCCCACTTTTTAGCACTTTTCAAAAACATGCAGTGGGTGGAGTTTAGCTCAGAGCTGGGGGAGTGAAGTTACACTTTAATGCTTTTGGAAACAATGGGCTGATGATGATCTTGTTAAAAATCTTTTGTACTCACCATTTATCTCTGTGTCTTTTCCACTCTCTTTCATGCTGGGTAAACAATTTTCCAGGTAAACTCCATTGTGGTAACAGCTGTCCCCCTGGCTGAGCTGCGGAGGCGGCTCCCAACACAAACAAGGCGTCTGCATGATGCCGCAAGGTCTGTTCGACGTACTGGAGGCCAGACAGTCCTCTAACCATTGGCACAGCATCTGGCAAGCAGCCATGCTCGGGTTACGCTTCCCCACCACCAAGTATTCTGTTTTGAAATCCCCATCTCCCTCTGTGATGGCTGCTCCCACCCGACGAGGTCCTTTTCTCATTTGTAGAAACTGCTTACCAGCCTCCAGGAAGGCCACTGGGGCAGAGGAGTCGCACAGCCTTACCACCTCGTCAAAGCTCTCCATGCCCAGGTAGGTGCGTGTTGTCTCCAGGAAGGAGTCATACTGAAAGGTGCGGAGCTGTGATGGCACGCAGTCCACAGTGGGTTTGGTCACCTTGATGAAGATGGTGTAGCGACGGGGGTCAGGGTTCTGCAGGGTCCAGGAGCAAGGCACAGTGGGGAACACTGACGACGACCGAAAGAAGCCAAAGAAGCGGTTCTGGACTAAGGTGGAGCAGGAATCAGACTCTGGGCCTGAGGGTGCTGCATGGCACCAGCCGTCCATCAGCAGCAGAGGAGCAAAATATAAAAATAGCGTTGGGAGTGTTCGGCCAGGTATCCGAGAAACAAAGCCAGTCATGGTTTGCAGGAAAAAAAGTATCACAGCTGGGCTTTGCAGGACTCAACTTCCAGATCTGCAGGGCAAGGGAAGAAGAGGAAGAGGAGGGGGAGGAGAAGAAGAAGGGGGAGGAAGGTTGCTCTCAAAGATCCAGCGATTGGCCCATGGCTGCATCAGTTGACCCCGAGATTCACAAGAACCTGTGAAATGGAAGAGACGAGATATGAATTAGACTGTATCTGATCAGACAACGGAATGGGATTACACTGATTCTATTATCACTGCGAAGAGAAATCTCTATCTGCTGTTATTGTTTGTGCAGTGAACTGAGAGAGACTGCAGTGATTCGGGCCCCCGAGAACAAGAACAAGAAGTTGAAAAGAAAGCAGATGGAGGGGGAGAGCTGGTGATTTACTTAAGTTTTTCTTCATTACGCAAGTGCAGATTGGCCTCTTCCTGAGAGACAACCGCTTTCCTCACATGTCGGCTCCAATATTTCATCCGCCAGCTCATTAATTTGTCCAATTATAACACTATTAATTACAAAAAAGGCAACACCTGCAGTCATTCATTTTACACTTTATCAGGAATGAACAACAGACAGCAATGCCACGATCAATTGTCCTCTTTGTTTTTGCTCTGTAATGACAAAACCTTTAGCTGCTGTTTTTGCCTTAAATACACATTTAAAAGTTGATAGTAATAGAATTCACTTTTCGGCCTTTTTCTAACACTTCTCTTTTGCATTATGTGTTTAGCTGCTTCCCCTCGAGTGGCTTCATCACTTTAAGTTGTCTTAATCAATGTTACTTTATTGAAAAGCTATGATGTGTAAAATACTTTGGGGATGGTAAACAATATTATTCAAATAGGGACTGCTGCTTTTTTTTCCCCTGTAGTGAAATTTGTAGAGTTTCAGCTGAGTGCACTGATTGATTTGAAATTAGTGCTTTTTAGGGAAATTGTCAGCGGCTGCTGAAGTTATTGTATGAGAAACAAAAGGTGCTCAGTGTGTAGCATTAGGGAATATTCACGAGGACGTCTCTCAGCAGAATGTAATTTTAGGTTTAAATAAAAAAGAATGGAATGTTGTGAAAAGCACACTTCAATTGCAAATGCTGTACAAACAAGCTAAGCTCTCATACTTATAGGTATTTTAGGGGCTTTTGCATGTAATAATGAACAATAGAGGCCATCCCTCTATATTTTATTTAAAACTGCATTTGTATCAACAGGTCAAATCAATTGACATTCATGCAATCAAAGAAAGTTCTCAGTGACTCTGAAGTTCCCCTCACCTTAGTCTCTCTTTTTTTTCTCTTCCTTTTGTTTTACGTCCCACAGCTTTAATTAGTTTTGGTTGAGTCTCGCTGCTCTCATCAACCTCGTTTTCAGCGGTTGTCTTCAGAAAGAAAGCCTCTAACAACCCACTATGCACTACCTGACAAGCACCAAATAGCTGACAGGCACAGTTAAGAGACTGCCTGGTGAAAATGGTGAAGCATTTAGTAGCTAACGAGCTATTTTTTTTTTCCTGGAGGGAGAGTAGATAATTAATAATGAATTAAATTGGGAAATATTTTGAATTTTAGTGTGTGTCTATTTGATTTCTATGCAACAATTTGCCGATATTCATCACTGTTTTGTTTGTAGCTTGTTGCACTTCCACCAAATGTCTAAAAAATAAATGACCGCAATTTTAACTGAGGTTTTTACATTCAAAACGGAACAAATAAGAGACAACAAAGCACAGCAACAGAGGCGATAGCAACAATAATGTTGAGAAAACCATCAAATACTCATTAATCACTGTTCCTTCCTCATCAACAGGCAACAGCTGGTTAGGATCAATAAAACCTACTCCCTCGTGGCCACAACTAGCGCCACAAGGATGTGTTAGCTTCCCATTGCTATTCATTTGTTATTTTCAACACCAAATACTGTGTTACCGGTGCCTAACCATCACATTATTAAATTATTTGATGATACTGCACTGGTAGCGTTGATGAAGGAGGGGGAAGAGCCAAATCTTTGCCTGGACGGTGTCAGTAATGTTGTTTTGTGTCGTGATCACAACGCTCTTAACACCCTCACAACGGAGGAGAACATCTTCAGAGCCACACTAGAGTAGCAATTTACAACCAAACTATAAAACCAAAGCTTGACTGATACTGGGGCCAAACCGATACTGATAATTTGGAGCAAACATTTGTGATATCCACATACTGGCCACTATATCGACATCAGCAACTTTTTTTTTGCAATGATCCTTCAGATGTGGTTGTCAAAGATATTTAATGGGAGCAGGACATGTTACATTTTACCACCATTACTATCACTGAACCTGATGTCAGACATAATATATGACTTGAATTGACTTATATATGACTTGAACATAAGCATCTTTTTTCTGCATTATATGTTATGTAAAAAAAAAAAAAAGAAGTCAGATTTGTCATTATTGGAAAACTCACGCCAATAACAAAATATCAGGCAGACAGTCAAATACTTGATGGTGTACATGGATAGTGCACTGTCCTGGGTCTGTACCATATGGACTTCCTCTGCAGCAGGGTACAACAGATGATTTAGTTTTTAAGAAGACTCAAGTTATTCGGTGTCAATAAGGGAATCTTCGCCCTATTCTTCTGCTCCACCGTGCAAAGCATCTTGACATACAGAGGGTCAATGTGGTTCTGTGGTCCTAAGGTGCTCTAAGTACACTTAGGTGGTGTGTATTTCTGTGCAAAAATCAAGATAGAAATGTAGACATCGATTCAATGACGCATCCTGATGGGGTTACATCGATGCAGTGACAGAACATTATTTGAAGTTTGCGGCTTACACAAAACTTCTAGCAACTAGTATTGATAGTTTATATTTAGGCTTTAGCTGGACAATAGAGTTGTAAAGTTGTGGCCGACATTGTGATGCCACTCTTTTTCATTGAATTGGTTACATTTTAGGCTGATGTTACTTAAATGTACATCTGGGCACATTTCAAATTTTATAAATTCACTGTAGTACAAACTCAACAAGATGCATGCTGTATGTGAAATGTGCTTCACAAAAATAAAATTCTTTGGTTAAACAACCATGAACCACATTAGCCGTCATCAAATCAAATCATACGGTCAGTAAAGATTCACATCTCTATTCCTAAACAGCTGCACAAAGTGTACCCTCAAACCTGCTGTCATAATTATCCTGGAACCTCCTCATGTTCTCCATGAGGAGAACTAACTTTTCTCCTCTGGGACATGATTCAGGGCCAGACTGCAGGAGGAAGAGGAAGAAGAAGAGGAAGAAGAGGAAGAGGAAGAAGAAGAAGAAGAAGAAGAAGAAGAAGAAGAAGAAGAAGAAGAAGAAGAAGAAGAAGAAGAAGAAGAAGAGGAAGAAGAAGAAGAAGAAGAAGAAGAAGAAGAAGAAGAAGAAGAAGAAGAAGAAGAAGAAGAGGAAGAAGAGGAAGAGGAAGAAGAAGAAGATTTTTTCCTTGTAGATTTTCCTTTTATGTCATAAATACTAATTTTCAAAAAAATAATAATTAATGGAGTAATATAACATCTTTACATTTTTTATATATCTGAAATGAATATCAACACCTTCCCATTAAAAAGTTTCAAGAAAACTCAAGCAATCTTTCTTGGAAAAGTATACAGTGAGCTCCAAAGCTATAAGATAGGTGGCAGTCAAGTAAACTTCTATATTAATATGACAGAATCAAAATATGTTTTCAAGGAAGTGAAAAACTGTTGATAATGACAGAGTCTTTGTTCACGTAACAAATTATTCATGTTTATTAATTTTATTTCAGCAACAGCTATTTACATCAATACATGTTGCAAATTATCCTCAGAATTTAGTGGATGTTCATTAAAAAATTCAGTGTAATGGTGAGGCTTGTAAAAACACACGCTAATGATGAAATTTAGAGGGCCAAATATAAAAAAATAGAGATATTTTATCTTAATATGAATTGAATACAACACATACAGACAAAATTGCTTCCGATATCTCATCCCCAAATTTTCTTAAACAATAGGAAACGTGAGTGCAGGGGCAAGTCCACCTTCTTCTATTAATGTGTGCTTCTTGTTTGATTGATATTAAAATTCTTAATAATTAAAATTCTTAAAGCCAGTTTTCCAGGTGGGAGCAAACAGCTCTGCTAGACCAACTGAAAATAAGGCAAAAACACTGACAATAGGCCCCGCTGGATCTCTTTCCATGTCCTTAATATAGATTTCAGATGGGCAGACGATGACGGCCACAGTGAGCAGTGTAGCCAAGGACACCAGCACAGTGAAACCTCCCACTGATCAATCACAATGATCGGTAGGCCTGACAGAGACAGAAAGAGGGAGTCTGGAGTAATCACGTTTGTGTGTGTCTGTGGAAGGTGTGGGGGTGTGGTGAAGTAAAAGATACGTTGTCAGAAACCAAAAGAGATAAGTTGTCAGAACCAATAAACTAAACCTAAAGAGAAAATCCCTGTAAAGCAGCCCAGAAGGGAAAAGAGCACTGTTTCGTCTCAACTTCTTTTTCACTCAAACGTAATTAAACAAACTTTAATCAAACTGTGCAGCTGGCCTTGTCAACAAGAACAGTTTTTATTTAATGATAAAAATTTAATTTAGGGAGCCACTTCAAACAACTTAAGAACCTCACAGCTGAACAGTAAATAAATAGATGTATGATCGGTATTTAGGAGAGATAAATTATTTTATAACCTTTGGGTACTTCTTGTCTTTGTTTTTATTGCTGGTATTTACAACTCTGCGCTAATACAACTGAGACAAATGAACTAAAAAAACAACAAGAGGGATATTTTTAAAATGTTGCCAAATTGGCCGACCCCAAAGCACTAATTCTCGTTCCTATTAACCTCATGTGTTTCATAAACAACACTCCTTTATTTTACCTCCTAAACTCTTTTTCATTATACAGCATAATGCTTTCCATGCTACTTATGAACATTTTGTACTTCATTTTCATTTAATTTGGCCCATCGCTCCTCCCGGAGCATAGGCCGCTGACAACAGTCCGCCAGAGTGCTCTCTCCAGCTGTCTGCAGGTCTTTCCATTTTCTTGATGTCAGCGGCGACGAGGTCTCGTCGCCAGGTGTTTCTTGGCCTTCCTCTCTTCTGCTTCCCTTGGGGGTTCCACTTGAGTGCTTGCCTTGTGGTGTTACTGGCTGGCTTCCTCAGGGTGTTTCCAATCCATCCCCATCTTCTGCGCTGGATCTCGTCCTCGGCTGGCAGCTGGTTGGTACGCTGCCACAGGTCTGCGTTGCTGATGGTGTCAGGCCAGCGTATCGGGAGGATCCTTCTCAGGCAGCTGTTGATGAACGTCTGCACTTTCCTGATGGTGGTCTTCGTTGTCCTCCATGTCTCTGCTCCATACAGTAGGACTGACATGACGTTAGAGTTGAACAGCTGGATCTTTGTGCGTGTTGACACCACCTTGCAGCTCCAGATGTTCCTCATCTGCAAGTATGCTGCCCTCGCCTTGCCGATTCTTGCTCTGACATCTGCATCTGTGCCGCCCTTTTTGTCAATGATGCTCTCCAGGTATGTGAAGGCCTCTACCTCTTCCAGCTCACTCCCGTTCAGTGTGACTGGGTCCTTATTTGCTGTGTTAATCTTGAGGATCTTGGTCTTGCCCTTGTGGATCTTGAGGCCAACTTGTGCTGAGGTAGCTGCCAACTCTGTTGGTATGGATATATTACTAAAACTGCACGGTGGACTCCAAGATGCCAGTTATTCTTTCCAACCGAAATTTTAGTCAATGCTAGTTACCAGTAAAATACTTGATGTTATTGTATTATTTAATTTAGCTTCTATTAATATACATTTATCCATCCACACTGTGTTATCAGTCTGATTGAACCCATACTATTGGTGCAGCTTTAGTGGCTTTTGCTGACACACTTTTCTAGCTTACAGAACGCTGAACTTTGACTCCTACAATAGAAAACTACTCCACTCAAGCTTCAGTCAGAAAATTAAACACAGTGTTTCCCACAGAAAAGACTTCACTTAAGTTGGCTGCTCAGGTATATTAATGTATATTTCGAGGGAAATTTTAACATTTGTACAGTTGTATAATGCAGCCTGCTATTAGTCTAATGTGACCCAACATACTAACAAACTGAACATATTATGGTGGGTGGAGAGCTAATCATAAAATAGAGAGACAACTTGCATCTCTACAGCTTTTACAATTTTTAGTTTAAGGGGTGACAACACGTGATGATGATTAACTGATGAGAGTAGCTGAAACCTTTTTTACTTAGCCAGAGAGGACGGTGAGCCCTGTTCGTGCTCTCGCTTGGTGTCCAGCGATGCTCTGGGAACAGTGACACGTGGGGAGTTTGACTGAGACGGTTATTGGTTACCCGTCCACACGTATCTTAAGGTGAGCTCACGAAGGATTGCCATCGACTGACAAAACTCTGTGTGGGGGGCAGCCCTTGTAAAGATCAGAAACAAAACATAGAACAGCTTAACATTGCAAAACATGCTGATATCGGAATCGGTACTCCCCTGACATGACCACCACAGGTAACATCTACTTCTGTAGGAAATACTGAAACAGCTATGCTTGGCTACCTCCTTTATCTAGCCATCTCTTTTCTAACCAAGTAGTACATGTGCCTTCTATTAGGGAGCCAACACTAGCTTAAAGGTGATCTTTTGTCTGTGTTGTGTTCACAACTTGTACCTGTCGTGCTTATATGTGGTGGTGCTTGGTTTAGGCTGATGTTACTTAAATGTACATCTGGGCACATTTCAAATTTTATAAATTCACTGTAGTACAAACTCAACAAGATGCATGCTGTTTGTGAAATGTGCTTCACAAATTTGGTTATATGTATGTTTGTTGCCTTGGCTAGCTGGTGAGTCTAGCTATTATTACAGTCTGGAGAATACAGTAAAAAATGCAACAGAAGGCCCATCATGAGGCAAACACAGGGTTGTCAGTTCTTCTAATCCTAATCCTATTTCCCTGTATCTGATACCACTTACTACCAAAAGGATTTTCATCTGGTACAGTGATTCCCTGTGGCATTTTATCTCTTTGTGCTTCATGTCTTATTCTGCCTCGTCCTATTTTGCTTTTCTTCATCCTGCCTCAACCTGAAAGCTCTGTAACTTCACCTCGTACCAAAGAGCATCCAGGGAAAACTACCTGCGCCCTCTTTCACCAGACAGCGCTGACAGTAATGAAATGAATAGAGCTTTAACAGAGGATAAAGAGCTGCTCTTTATTGACAGCTCCGCCTCATCTATCTCCACACCCGCCACAGCCCCCTCCTTCCTCCAAACATGCCACAAGGGAGTCTGATCACCCAACATGTGGCACTCTATTGGAACTTCCTGTTCATGTCAACGCTCTCCTCATTACTAACAATGAGCACTGCCCCCCATCTCTCTACCCCCAACCATGAAAGACACACAAACACACACAGACGCAGACACACTGACCGTCCTCTATCGATCTTTGTGTTTGAGAAGCTAACAGATAGAGAGCAGCTATTAACACACTTTCATCTACTCTGCAGCTGAGGTGAAAAGGATATGGCAGTGAAAGAAGAGATTTGAGCCAGAGCAGCACAGTGGCAGCCTGCTGAATGAAATCTGACCCCAAGATTAAACTCTACGTTCCCTGTCAATTAATCAATGCGACTCTTTGAATCTCTGCCGTTACATGTTGTAGTATGGCTGTTGAAAGGCTATCAGGCAGCAGGATTTTCCCTGCTCAAAGAATAACATAGCGGTTCTGAGCTTTTCTAAATGGAGTAAAGGGTGGCCCTGAGCCACACACACAGACCAAAAAAGGGCTTTTGGGATTTAAAAAAAAATATTGTTGAGATTTTCTGCTGAGTTTTTGTTTGTAGAAAACAGACAATGTTCTGAATAGAGGTATGGCGTGTGTAATTTTTAGCCCTTTTATTTTCAGTGCGTGTGGTTGAGTGGCAAACCTAAAACAGGGGCTACTTCCATCACATGCACGTGGTTTGGGTATGAAAAGTCTGACACAAAATCTAAACAAGAGTTCTAAATCAAAGGAGAAACATGTCTGTTATTTTATCAGTGTGTAATTCAAAAGATGATGTGGACATTTGCACACTGCATTTACAGAAAATGTGCATTGTTATCAGGATCTGAAATTACCAGCCTTAACTGACGTAAGTGAAACATGATACTGAAGCAAAAACAGGAATGGAAAACAACCGCAGAGAACCCTGTTTGGTCCTCTATTTGGTCTTCTGGTCTTTTAGTGTTTGAGTTAATTTTGGGTACATAGTTATAGTGTGATTTGTCATCTAAATTACACTCTAAATATAAAACATAAGAATAGAAAATAAATTATAATATTTTAAATAATATAAAACTAATTAACCTAACTAGGGAAATAGTATTTGAGCTCAGGGCCATCACACCATCACATCGACAATTAATAATGTAAAACTACATTCACAAGGTATTAACATTACAGTAGAGTGTATATAGATGGCATGAAACATTCATAGTCGGAGTGAGGAAGTTATGTTCTGTGTGGAAATTTTAGTATTCTGTAGCTGTGGAATTATTCATTCCTTTCAGCCTGTGGCTGGAACAGCAAGCAATTAAAAGAACAAAGGTGTTGCATTAGCCAGCAGCCTAGAAGCATGAATCCATGTAAACATGCCCAACAGGCTGGCTCTGCTAGCAAGTCAGAACAATGCCCCAATCACAGAGAAGCAACAGTCCCTCAAACAGAGATGTAGAGGGGGAGAGAGGGATAGAGGCAGAGACAAAGAGAGCACTGATGAGAAAATGATAGAGTCGCATGGAGCATCACTTCTCACATCAGCAGCACAGGGATTACAGGCTGATTAGCAGAGTAACACAGGGAGTCGATGCCACACTCTCAACTATGAGGCAAAAAGCCACAGGGCTATAGACAGATTCCCTTCTCTCTGAAGTACAAATTGTGTAAAATTGCACCTCTGCGTCATCAAATTCTTTCACATGCTAAATTATTTGGCAGGGACATCAGTTTGAGCAGTTTGCAGTGTTGAATATTGATAGAAGGAGCTATTCAGTGCAGGCATATGAGACTCAGGTGAGCAATGTGAAACACAGGAGGGGAAATGGGAGCAGATGGAATGACAAGATGAAAGAAGAGTCCCTTCTATGAGGCTGGTTCTATATACAGAGAGATGATTTGGCGGTTTTTGCAGGCTGTAATTCTCAACAACAACGGACCACTTTAACAGACAACAAAATGCAAATAAACATACGCAGCGGTGTAACCAGCATGAGAAACAAGAAAATGAGAAATTTCAAGGAAAAAAATAAACAAACCGGATCGGCAGGTCTGAAAAAGGAAACAAATTGCAGTTTAGATTTTCAAGATATAGATAATAAACTAAATTTGATATGATTCAAAGTAAACATAAATGTATTATATTTTGACAAACTGTACATTAGCTCCAAACAAAGAAATTATGAAGAATTGCAAAAAAAAAAAAAAATATATATATATGTATAACTCTATGAAGAATTAAGAGACCTCTCCAGATTTCCAGACCTGAACCCAAGTGAAAACCTCTGGGATATGATAAAGAGGAAGAGGGATGGACGCAAGCATTAACAAGGAGTGGATCAATGTGAAAGGCCGGTGGAGATGAACAGTATGAAGGCTGTAAAATCCTCCAAATGTTGATTTCAAGTCAATACATTAGTGTTATGTTGTTTAACGATGAATATGAACTTTGCGTTATTTGAGGAATGAAAACACTGCAGATTTTGTTATTTTGACCACTTGTCTTTCTGTGCAAGTATGTGACTTAAATGACACTATTTCTGTTTGGAATTTGGGAAGAGATTTTCAGCAGTTTGTAGAATAAATAAGAATTTTACTAAAACACACATCCATAACAATGGTCTCTTCATTCCGTCCAGAGCTGCAGTTTTGTAGCTTGTTCCTTCTTGAAGATTAGCAACTACAGTCAACTTACATTTTCCAATAGTGACCCAATGCCATAATGAAAGGAGACAACCATTGTTGCTTGAATGAATCAACAAATAACAAAGGTGAAAAACAGGAGTGTACAGTGGTTACAAATGCACTGGCAGTCAGCACAGTGTAAATCCTGTCTCTTGCAATGCAATTACCTTCCAACTATGACTTCTAAATATACAACCCCACCTATCCTCCATAGTAAACTATGTTGCATGAATGAATTGCTGGGTTTTCCTGAGCTACAGAAATGAATAGGGAAAGGCTGGAGGAAAGCCGGCGGAGTCATCTCTCGACAAAACGCTGCTGCTTCTCAGCAGCTGCACCTTGATGACTGCGACAACAGAACCTGCGATATCTTGTGAGGCTCCAAAATTAAACAGATAATCATCTGTCTCTGCTGATGAATGTGTTTACCGTTGTAAATGTCAGAGCCGTCCTAATAAGCCGAGAGGAGTCGCACGAGCAAACACACACACACACACACACACACACACACAAACACACTCGCCATTATTCTGATACACGTTTCATTACAACTCCCACAGTTCACAGTGGGAAGTCTTACAGTGTAAATAGGGAATGTTTAATTGATGGAAGCTGATTGGAGTAAAGTAATAAAAAGTGCTGGATTATGAAAAAGTTCAAAAACGGAATAAGCACCTTTATGCCAAAGAATACATTTGTCCTGATAAATTGTTCTGTTGCAGATGTGAATACAGTAAGAGCTTTGAACTAACTGGTTAAAAGGCACGATTCTACGAGAAATCATTAGTGCAGCATTAGAATTAGGAGATGAACAGCATGCAGAAAAGAAACAGAAAGATGATGCAGCAAAGTACAAGAAAGCATCTACTTCAAAGGTTAAATAAGTGGAATTCTTTATGACACACGATACAGGGTTATTTTTACAAAGCAACATACCAGAAAAAAGAAAAAAACAATCATCACCACATGCAGAGCTTCCATCTATTGTCAACTGTTGACGTTGTTCTCAGAGGATACATTTAGAGATTCCCTAACTTTTCATCACGTCTCAACTTCACCTCCTATTACCCCTGTTGTAAATCTATACACCAGCAAACATAGTAACAGGCATTTCTTGAAGTTTGCAGATGAAACACTTATTGTGAGTCTCTTGCCCATTGTTGTCCCTTGTTTTTTTTTTATTGGTTTGAGGATGCCAATTTGCAACTGAATGTACCTAAAACAAAAGCTAGGGTTATTGATTTTAGAACCAAAGTTCATTCTCCTCAGCTCACACGTATTAAAGGCCAGACGGGGGAGAGTGTGGATAATTACAAATACTTGTAACTTGGGAACAAGTATAGATACAGTGATGTAAACACATTAGTATTGCACTAAAAGCAGCAGCACTATATTCTCTTCTTTTAATGTAGACAGCACCTTGATGGACGCTACATAAAGTCAGTGCTCTCCATAAACTGCTGGTTTGGAAATCTTAATATGAAATATTGTCAAAAAACAACATTCTTCATATGCGGCAAATTGTAATACACGTCATGTTGATTACAATACGTTTTGTTTCGACACGATTAAATATTGGAAATTCATGTCATTTTGAACTGACAAAAATGTTGATCCTTCACAGGCAACATATTTCATTCACCTGCATTATCAGCTGTTTTGGCCACAGTATTCGAAGAGATTTGGGTCAAAAGTTAAAGTCACTGTGATCTCATATCTGTCTATTTTTATGAATGGGATTTTTTTCCTAATTTTTTTTCTTAATAAAAGGCGGTGACACATTTTAGCCCATAATTACTAATAATTGAAAGAACTGCATGAACAGATTATGATGCAACTGATAGAGCGTGCGGTTCTTGTTATGTGATTAGTATATGATTCAGATTTCGATTTTTGTGAAAGCACTTGGTTACAGTTACAGAAAGATACCGGGGCTTGGTTTAATACAGAAAAAAGTATGGAAAAATGTGGAAGAAAATGACTTGCAATGTATTTATTGATATGTAAACCAAACCACAAGCGTTTCCTAAACCTACACCAAAGTGCTTTTATTGCCTAAACTTAAACACCTACAGGAGTTTAGATGGAAACTCCAATCTTTGGTGACAATGTCTTGAATTATGTATCATCCATCGTCCAGCCCAACCGCCTCCTGCCTATTGAGGAAAGGCAAAAACATTTGCAAATACGTCAGTGATGTTTCCTTATAACCGTATCATGGCACTGATTATGTTTGTAATAAATGTAATGCGGGCTTATTACAAAATGTAATTGGATTTGCCATTTAGTTGCATACGAATGTCGTTTCTGGGAGGTAGGGTCACAGAAACAGCGAGAAGATCACAAGAAACCAGCAAAGAAGCCTGTCTGACCTGTTTGACAGAAATCTCTTAAATCGAGCTATCCTGTTAGACAGCGACTGCGCTCTGTACCGAGATTTCACTTACTCTCTAAAATATCTCAACAGTTTAAGGAACTGGCATCAAATTTTGTAAAGACAATGAATTACTGACATTCTTCTAGCAACACTATGAGCCTGCAGTAACTTTGGTACATTCATCCCTTTGATGACTATTCACTGTACCTGCAAAAGTAAACACATCACCCTCAGGCTCAGCAAGATGTTTTCTCTAATTAGTGCTAAACATTGAATGCAAACATACTGTAAATGTGTTTGTTTAATATGAAAATGCAGCATTTCATAGTAGAAGTGTTAAATGTTCATTCTGAAGGTGGCACTAAGTGGAGGACAAGGACCTTTTTGAAAACAAGGACTTTTGACTCTGAGGTCGACATTTTGTCCTGCATGTGGCAAAAGATAAGGTCAAAAAAACAGAAAGGGTGCCAAATAAATGTATTGGCAAAAGTCAAGTTAGCCATTTTGAGATAATCGACGGCAGCCTGCAATTACTTCATGAGGCCAATAAATGTCAAATGAATGCAGACACATCTGATGCTGCTATCTGCACATAAATACTGTTAAGTGCATGAAAACACTATATTTCATTCATAACATTTTTTTGCTTACTCATGGACATTTATTCAATTGATATTTTGACTCTGCGTACAGATCTACATTAAAAAGCAGTTTTACGAGTATACGCTCCGCAATTTCATTTGATATTAAAAAATTGTTGTATTTTATCAGATGCAAAAAGATCAGCATCTGCAATTGAAAAACCCACACTGGTTGATCACTACTGACCTGTGTTTCTCAAGAGACTGTGACAGCAAACAGATTATTTGCAATTCTGTCTTCTACAAATGACATTTATATATAGGCTACTTAAAGAGTAACAGCAAATTCATTCTTCTGACGAACCTAATGACTGCCTTGGTATAAGTCTTTTTTGTGCACAAATTAAGTGCAGCATGTTAACATTTTTGTTCCCGTGCTTTGCGACTTGCCAAATACGCTAACATATCTCTATTTTCTGATAGCACGTGTAATCCAGTCAGCATTCCCTCCACACCTTATTTGCTCTTGCAATTTACTCCAATATGAAAGTAATTTCTTGGAGACAGGGTTGACTAACTGCCACTGTCATCCTTATCCCCCCTCTGTAGAGATATTGTCCACGGTGCAGGTTAGAGACAGCAAACAGACGTCAGCATTGTTTACAGCCCTGTTACACTTGAGCCTCTAAAGCACCATGAGTGTAACTGAACATGTCTATTATAGGTTTACTGTACAGGCTGTGTATACTGTAGGAGCTCAGCGCCTCCAGCTGCTGCTCTGTCCTTGAGTGTGAAATGAAAAAAAAAAGGAACAGTGACACAGAGAGCAATTATACCATACACAACAGGCGATGGCGGTGTTGAAGTGGATCCTGAGTTAAATGTAGCCTTAATTGGATTTCAAAGAGATGAGAATTTATGACATGTGTAACCCCAGATTACAGCCCTGCCACACACGGAGTAAACAACACAAGTGGTTTTACAAACACATTAATGGGCTGATAATGACGAACATCCTTGGCTTCAGTCGTGGCTGCAGTCACAGCGGTGCTTTGCCCACAGTCAGGAGAGGAGGAGGAAAAGCTAAGCAAGATTAGCGCCATGATGCATGTGCCTCACTGTGTGCATTATCTCTCCTTCCTAATGCCCATATCTCTCAGTAGGGATGTTACTGATGGCAATGTGATGGTCCTTTTTTCCACTAGCGCCATAAGTCTACGTATAATGGCCGCTTTGTTCTACGACGTAATCGCATTAATATGAAAGGCAATTGCTTTGGATAGCAAATCAAATCAAGCCAGATCGCATTCAGATGAAAATGAGTTAATCAGAAAAGCTATGTGTTTGCACAAAGGGAAGGGGATTAAAACTGAAAGAGGACATCATATGCAACTGACTGCTTTCAAATGTCATCCCAGCTCCGTTCCACCCAACTGTAAAATACATCTTATGCAAACCTTTGAAATTGTGCAAAATGTGAATGAAATGTGTCTGTATCAGGTGGAATAAAGACAGTTTGCTTTCATCCCGGCTTGTTTCTGTCCTTCTTCCAATGTTATAAATCCACCAGAGAGACTGCAATGATATTTGCAGAATTTAATAGAATTGATTTGTAATAGAGGTCAGCACAGATCTATTTTTCTAACCAGCACGCTTCCACAGACCATTATATTACGTCTGCCACAGCCTGCAGTTTGCATTTAATGCCACTTCTCATTATCTTTCACTAATGCAAATATTTATCTTGGTTATAAACCTTTAGGGAGGATGTACCAGTTATTGGTACATATGCATCTAGCACCACAGTGATTCCTTACTGTATTTTAATTTTAGAGGCAACAGGGTAACAACGCTGCCTTGACAGGATTGGAATTAAACTATACTACTACTACTACTACTACTGAGTATGGAAATAAAGAATATGATATGATGAATCACATGCTTTCACAGTGACAGATCTTATCCCAACTGGAGACGATCTTACAGCACCGTGTTAAACAATGCTCTCCACCACCATTAAAATGCCAGATAAGGGAATAGCTTTGGAAAATGCTGTCTATCTCTCCAATAGAGTTAAAAAGTACATTATTCTAGCTTCAGACCTTTGAAGCACTGCCAGTTTTTCTTTACATGATGCTGTACTCATTGACACAGATTTCCCCAGTTCCAAGTCAAGTTTATGGCTGGCTGTCCAGACATTACTCCCTCTTTCCCTCCTTCATTACTCCCAATATAATAAGCACATTAATAGTTATTATCATACTATTATTAAATAATCATTTTAGTTACAACTAAAAGCTCTAGAGGACCACAGTGGTCATCAATCATCTAGAAAATGAAGAGTGGAGTAACATTTTTTTGTTCCAAGTGGAGCTGTTGAGGTTGTAACTGTAATTGTATGACACTATATATAACTAGTGCAGACATTTTCTATTAACACAATTAGGAAACAATGTTATAATGTTGATATTGAAATGTATACACAATATGCAATATTCCGTCTTATTCTCCAATATCTGCTCTTAGTGACTATAGCATTATTTAACGTTTTATGGTTATGTTTAGACGCTGACAGCAGTGGCAGTTAAAGTTAGAGAATAATACCAAGCCTTGAAACCTGAAACCTGCAATAATTAACCAAAACCATGATCTTTTCCAAAAACAAATCATAAGTATTATGTTTCTGTCGGCCGGTCTGTGTTGTCAATCAGACTCAAATTTCCCTGCTGTTTTTCCAAAAGTGAGTGTCAGCTTAATCCATTAACTACTGTCAAATAAGCAAAGAGTTGAGTTACTGTTAAAATTTTCTGTCCATTTTTCTTTTATGTTTTTGTCTCTGGATTTTGTAAAGATATAAAGTAATTCCATGTCTCAGGAATGAAGGCCATGTGACCTCTGCAAAGTCTTGGATACGATTAATGCCGCTGTGCAGAATACATCTTTTACAACCATTTTCTTCATACTTTGTACTATTACCAGTACTAAGGCTACTTCAGGGTCAAGTACAAATGACATTTGCAGGTCAGATTTACCCCCTACTTGCTTACTTGACAGCATAAAGTAAATATGAAACAGAATGCCAGTTACATCCGATACTGTTATTCTGTTAAGGCTTGTTGTAGATATTTATCCTACTTCGATACATTATGCTGGTTTTTCAGTTTGTCATGTTTGTATGTTATGACCATTGCTGTCTCTGTTATTGTATTTATAACCAATACTGTAGTGCATCTGTAGCAGCGAAGCATCAGATTGGTGGCCAGAACCGCTCTCTGCCTTAGTCCCCCAAGGCATAAGGCCTCGAGTACGACAAATTAAATGCTGGCTTAACAGGCTCAAGGACGACATGACAAGTCAACACCGAACAGCACTAAGAAAAGAGAGAACAAACACCACCAACTGCACCACACTGGCTAATTGATTAGACTCCTGTCTTGTACCTATGGTTTTATTGAACTACTTTCTTCAATGCGGTGGCCCCTATTTAAGCTGATCATTTCATCAGGAGAATTTTATGCTGATCTAACTGTTGGAAAAGCTCCAACCTGCGGGTTACCTGAAATAATTTTAAGAGAAAAAAGAACAGAAACTGCCTGTTAAAACTCTGCAAGAAGACAAGAAGTGTTGCATAAATTCTTTTATGCTACTGAGGAGTTTAGATGTTTGCTATTCCTATTCGGCTTTTCTAATTCAGCATAAAAGCCATTCAGCTTTCAAACCACCTTTACAAGTCACCGTGGGTAAAGTGTCCCTGACTGGCTGCAGGTTAAGTGCTGTCAAGCTGAAGGGAACGCTGAAAATGATCCTATCCATTACACCATCATTACGGGTGGAGGGGAGCATTTTATTAATCACAAACACAAATAAATGTAGATTGGAAAAGCTGCATGCAGTCAAATAAGCCCAGTGCGGCATCCATTTTTGTGCTAATACACAAACAGACAGGACAAAGGGCAGCAATGACTCAGTATAATGGCCATTTGTGAAACTGACCTTACAGGATGATGCAGCGACACATCATCTGCACGTGACCTCACAGCGTGATAAAGACTCACACAGACAGATCTGGTTCTGGATAACAAACATAAGATACAGTCTATTGAAATCACATTCTGTTGATTTTATAGCTCTTATTTCACTTAAGTATCAAACAATCTATGAATCTTTTAGTAAATCTTTTAACTCATTTGTTTGTCCCACATAACTGCAGCTAGTTTCATAAAAAAATTGAACATCATTGTGTTTTCAAAGCATTAAGATTAATTTTCCTTTTTTTTTGACTACTTTTAGATTATCCAATGAATCAATTCAGCGTAAAATGAGAACAGAATAATCGAGAATAAGAATAATCTCCACAGTATTTAGTAATTTCTGCAAGATTGTAATTAGTGGTAGATTTAAAAACATGCAGGACCATAAACACATTATAGGGAGGTATGAAGAATGGATCATGTGGGATAAAGCCCTGTGTTAGACATCTAAATAAAATAAATTAAGTGTAAATGCATTTGTTATCACATTTCAGAGACAACAGTGTCACAGCAGCATATTATATAGAGCCAATATCAAAGTAGAAAGCTTCTAAGTATAGACTCCTTTCAGATGCTTGTCTTTCTGTTTTTTTTGTTTTCGGTGTGTCATGTTCAACAAACACAAGGACAACAGGGAACAGGAGAAAACATCATGGTGTCCAGTGACAATGTAACAGTGGTTACAATTCTGTATTTTTTACCCTCTTTCAAACTCAGTGCTGACTGAGCTGACTGAGTACTGATGATGATGATGATGATGACATCAAAAAGGGGGTTAAAAATAGTAGGTACACATCACGTTTCTATCACTGTTAATCAGAGCTGGAGCTGATAAATACCCATGACCACTGCAGAGTGGGAACAAGGGCCAGTTGTACTCGATTCTACCCTTTCACCTTGAAGACAAAAGCCAGATGTTAGTGTGTGTTAGTAATGTAAGCCAGCATGAAGCTGTTTCTGTCCTCAACGAATGATAATTTCTATGCATTAAAACATGCTTCTTTACCAAATATATGCTGAGTTTATATCAGTGGAGTGCTGAGTCTGTGGTCAGAAGCTCCTGGTTAAACTTTCATTCATAACAGCTTTCATAATTAAAGCTAATCAACGAAATAGTTCTGTGCCAGGACCCTCACTATTTAACAGAAGAAACTTATGATAAATAAGGTAGTCAGCTGGTTTTAGCACTGATTTTAATGTAACATCCATTTTTTAGACCTGGACTCAGATTTGATAATATGCCGTATGATGAGGCATGGGATAACGAACAGTGAATCAAAAAAAGCATGAAAATATGATGTGGAAAAATTGATTTACTGCCAATTTACTGATATAAAAAACTCTTATCAGATTTGGCATTAACAGTGCTTGAAAAAAACTGCCTACACCTGTTCAGATTAATTACTAAAGTCCTGCTCTGGCAACTGACAAAACTCGTTCCACAAAAAAATCCAATATTCAATCTAATATTTAGAAAGTAAAAAGAGGAGAGAGAAAGGAAAAGCTTGAGCATTAAAATAAATTTTGGGTTCCGAGACTAATGAAATCAATGAAACAGTTAGGCTTTTCCACAGTTATGAGGGCTTGTGGTTAGTTAAGTATTTTATTATTAGATTGCCTTGTGATCATCATACACAGATTGAGAAGTGTAATATATGAATTCACTAATTAAGTTTCACTCCAATAGGTTTTGTATAAGTGATCGGTTTTACACTGGGGATATATTATCATTATATTATTATGAAACACTTAATGTATTAAACATTTGTTGGACAGTGTATTTACATTGCTGACAGATTTTGAAGATGGTGTGTGGAAGCGCCAGTCTAAAAACTATTACGGTAATATTTTACTCTGGTGAAGGAGGAAATGAAAAAGTCAGTGAGAGTGTGGGAAAAACTGAATTTGAATCAGCAGTCTGTGTGTGTGACTGAGAGAGAGAGAAGAAGATTCAAAGTGTGCCTTCACACTAGTACGTGTCAAAACGCTCATAGCAGAAAGAAAGAGCTTGTGAGAACAAAACTGTGTTGAGCGAGTAGAAACTCTGGCTAAATTCCTCCTCAGACTATTCCAGGCACCAAAATCTGATTTCACAGGTTGTGGTCCTGGGGTTTTCAAACACTCCCGTCTATTTTGGGGCAGGGATGAATCACCGTAATTCACTGATAGATGGCGGAGGAAGCCTGTCACACGCAATCAGCTCGGAAACAGGCTGAGAATCAGGTTTTACTGACTTGACTTGCCCAGGAGCCATGGATACAGATGAAGGAAAATATAAAGACATTCCCTCATTTGGTGTTTTGATGATGGTGGTGCAGAGGGCTATCACTTTGGTCCAATATCTCCCATGTGTTCAGCTGGGTTGAAATCTGCTGACTGTGAAGGCCCTAGCATATGATTCACATCATTTTCACACTCATCAAACCATGCATTGGCCTCTCATGCCATGAATTTGTCACCCATCTGTACATGTTTAACTACTGTACTCCCACCACATTCATTTCCCAACTCCTAACCTTACGTTCTACAACACATTAAATATTTCTGCTCATATTACAGAAACATATCTTAACATGAAAGTGGTGCACTTCTCTCCGGAGCTTCTGTTCAGGCAGAATGTGACTGATAATAACCTTATAAGTCTGTGGAAAGCAGGGGTGCCAGATATAATTTTATATCGCAGTAATTATTGATATCACAATACACATTTTTTGTCTTTAGGGGTTTATTTTGCTTACATTGTCAAATAAAATGCAGTACGAGTCAATTTTTTGTTGTTTTACTTATTTTTACTCACGCATAATTTGATGTTCAAAGAAACAATTTATCATTATAATTGTTTTGAATGTTCCACTCTTAGATTTGTGAAATGTTCCACTGCTTGTAAAATGTTAAAGAAGAGCTTGAAACTGCAGTTAATCGCCTGGTTTCTTCAACGTTCACTCAAAACATAATGACTGAACATTTATTGTGATATCGAATGTGATGATATTGAATGATATTAAACATTTTTGGCCAGTGAGGGGGTATCTGTTGGCCGCTAGATGCTAGCTCTAGAAAAGCCTTGTTCCCATTGACTTTCATTCAACTTCTCTCTAGAAATACTAAGCTACTTTTTCCCACAAGTAATTCTGGTGTGCTTCACATTATTTGCTCCTGGAAATAAGTGAACTGGTGGGTCTTTTATAAATTCATTACATGAATAAGATTTTAGCGTTTTGATGTTTCTCGTGTTGGCTTTGATTGACAGGTGTGATTGACAGCTCGCTCACCTGACGAGTTTTTTAGAGCTTCTCTTTATTGAATTAAACTTTTTTTTCCCCTCATAGATGACTCGGCTGTAGTTGAGGTTACCAGGTTACACTAACAAGATCATCAAATGACTTTGTTAAACAAATGTTTCATGAAGTTTACTCTTTTACTGTCTCTCTATGCTAGTGTTAGCATTAGCTCACCCATCAGCCCTCGCGCTTCCCCAGCTCCACCCTTTTGTCCAAATATGGTCACTTCTGGCTGCAAAAAAGCCAAGATGTTGACGCCAGAATACCAACTCAACACTTAAAAGTGGTAGATGTTTTGTAGTCTACAGAATCTACTGTAAGCTCTCTGTTTTGTACGTATGTTGTCATCAAGCTGAGATTATTTATTCCTGGTACTTGTAGCTGTGATGTGAAGTTCAGTTTGTTGTAAGGACTGCGACTCTATGGAAACAGCTTAGTAAAAGACACCAATGTGTCGCATTACAGGAGATAAAGGACGTAGTGCTTTTTGAGCTTGGTACTTACTGGGCTTGACTAAAACTCACAATAATCACATTAACACACACATATACTTGACTGCCCCCTTTGTGAAGCCGATGTGAGGTGGATCTATTTCACTGTCATGCACCACATATCTACAACGAAGAAGCATCCGTGTGTGTGTGTGAGAGAGAGAGAGAGAGAGAGAGTTTGTAAAGGAACAACAACCTGTTCTGCTCAAGCACAGCACCGATAAGGACTCTGAATCCAGGCTATTACTGTAAGACCAAACAACAGAAAACCAAATAAACACGGAGGCTGTGTAGTGCAGCTTTAGAAAGAGCTCCATTGATCATCAATGATGTGATGTTGAGACTCGTAGAGCTCTAACAAAGGCTGCTCCTCAGGTTGAAACCATACTCTGATACAGCGCAAAGAAATCAAATAAAGGAAAGCAACAAAGCCTTTTCAATGAAATACAAACAACTGTGAAACTACACAAATGAAATATAAGGTACAAATGAAAATGAACTGTTAATTAACATTTTGCTGTTTTCTTTCAATTTATTTGAAACAGTACCTTTTGGTTGCCTGGAAAATAATAGAGGTGCCTAACTGCAGTCTGTGTTCATTGTATAACACTCCAACATTTACAAGGTCTTAGAAGGTGTGGTGTGTTTACTTTGATATACCATCTATGTGCAGCCTGCTCTCTTTGTGCCTGAAAACACCAGGAGAAATGCTGTCAGCATAGCGTTGATGGTCTTTTCTGTTCTCATAATGCAATGCTTGGATACACAACTACCATTTGCTTCAGCGTGTCCATGAATTTAGGGAATTAAATGTCTATTAGTGTAAGAAAAAAAAAATTATAAGCCAGGTAAAGGAGGTTAAAGGGCGGCACGGTGGTGCAGTGGTTAGCACTGTCGCCTCACAGCAAGGAGGTCCTGGGTTCGAATCCAGGGCCGGCCG
>JAPQRN010000009.1:17482920-17495569 GCA_037367275.1 Coranthus polyacanthus
TAACTTGCTGTGCAATGTCCCACATTTCCCATGAAAAGAACTAGTCTGAAAACACCACTGATGCTTACTAATTATCAGACTACATCTTGTTTGCAACTCATTTAAAACAAATCAAGTATAAAAAAAGCCATCTTCTTGGCTGGAAGAGGTAAATACCAAGAGCCTAAGGTGGTTGCATGGCAACTAGCCCAGGTACTTCAGATTTTGAATTGAAAAGTAATGAAACATTACGACACTTGAAGAGATTGTTTTATCAAGAAGAAGCAGTGGCAACAATACCTATTAGTGTCTTTTTAAAACTTTGTTCAATGCTTGAAGAACTTATTTCTCATCTTGATATACTGCCTCCTCTCGTCATGTGCTGAATTGCACCTGACTGCCATTATTTCATTGTTTTCATAAGAATAAAATCTGTAAGCATTTTTAGGGACACAAAGATCCAATGTTTGATATCAGCCCGACATTAAACAAAACAGAGGACTGGGGATCTGAAATGTTTTAAATTCTAATCCAATACAATACACAGGACAATCAAGCCTAAAATGTCTGTAGACACACTTGAATGAATGGATCCATAGAACCAGCAACAAACATCAAATAATCTAAATATCTGCAAAGTTGGAAAAGGCAAATTTAAAACACAAAAATCTAGCATTATATTATGTATAAATGCTTAAATGTACTGTTTTATGAACATGGAGCTGCCCATGGTACTGAAAGTCAGTCAACCATGAAATAACTTTCAGTACCCATGGACAGCTCCACTCATTCACTGATCACTACTAAGTCTTTAATTAAACGTTATTGGAGATCAGATCAGAAGTTTAACCAATAATACACAGTGATCAATACCACCAAAAATACACAAACACCAGTATAAATACAGTTTTGAAAGGTAAAAGTAGCAGAAAGTCCCCATCAAAATCATCAGTTCTAAGATGTGACATTTCAAATATATTTTTCTTATATATTGCAGACTTTTTGTTTGGTCTGGTCTCATAACCTCATAACCTCAGTATTTATATTTATTTATGGCTACTCGCGGTTGCGCACTTAAAAAGCAGGATATATAACGCGTAATTCTTCTGTGACTGACTTCTTTGTTGTTAGTGAGTAGGAAGTAGTGTTTGTGTGTGTTGTGTTACTTTGAGAGACACAATGAGTGTGTGTCCCTGGTGGCAGGCCACACTGTACATGGCTGATTACACACACTGATAGGCCTGCTTCATCACTGTACACTGAGCCCATGGCAGCTACCTGCTCCCCTCACACAACAAGCCTCCAAACTTTCTCTACTGCACTCCTATAAAGTAGTTTTTTCTGTGTAACCTACATTAAAGTAATGGGCTGTGGCATTTTCATTTAAATTAATGTCTGTGTTGCAGCGGTCATTCCGATGAAAGTAAAACTTTATAAAACTTGAAACATTTGCTGTTTTAAGGATGGTTCACGTGAGGTCTTTACCAGAAGAGTCCTCTGGTGCAGAGCAAGTGAAGCATGTTGTTTTCCATTTCTTCGGCAGATATAAGAAACCTTGGTAGTTAGCATGAGTAGTGACTGAGCAGACAATGGAAACAGTGCCAGCTGCACAAAATCAAACTTCATCATCATAAAAAAGGAATATAATCTGTTCTTCCAGCACAGGCAAAGATAAAGCTTTCAAAGGCTCCAGAAAGGGCAGATGTTGGTGAGAGTGAAGTAAAGGCCAACGACAAAAATAATTTCCAACATGTTTAGTTCCTTCATTAGACACTGCAGAGGGGGAAGTGGGACACAGATTTGGTGTTTTCAGTCCACCACATCCTCTCTGACCCCAATCCAAAGCAAAACAGTGGCTCACAGAACAGCACAGCATCTAAGCTTGTGGTTCTCTGCTGCTTGCAGAGCTAAGCATTATAATTATAGCCAAAGTTAACAAATGAACAATGCTGTTTGTGTCAACAAATCATTCCAAGCCCTTGCATTCCTGATCAAAAAGGAAAGCTTCTTTCAAATATACCAATTAGCACTTTTTACCTGAAAGCAACAAAATGTTACACAATGTCTGACCAATCCCTGCTAACAAGACTGGCCATTTTACAGGATGTGCTAATTATAATGACATATTTTGGCTTGTGAACATGTCCATTCACACCCGTGTAAACACATAAATACTTAAGTTATTAATTTAATCTTTTATTGAACCCTGGAGGGAAATTTGTTCACTGCATTTAACCCATCATAAGTGTTAGAAAGAGTGGGCAGCCACTTGATTTCAGATCAACTCCAGTTCTTCTGATAGGAGAATTAACCGTACATATATGCTTTTTGATGGCAGAAACTAAAGTACGCAGAGAAAACCGGGCAAAGAAACAAACAGGGAGAACATGCAAATCCCACCAGGGCCAGGATTTGAAGCCAGGATGTTCGCTGTGAGGTGGCAGTGCTAATGACTGAGCTAAACATGATTAGCAAAATGAATATCAATATCAGTCTAGTTGTGTTTCAATTGTCCTGATGAATTTAATTTTGACACTTTACTACAGTAATTTTTTCACCAAAATTCATTTATAAGCATTTAGTATTTGTCAGACTCACCCTGCAAGCCCTGCTGAGATGTGAACCTTGAAACATCTGGTCTGACCAGGCTAAAGGCAAGACGCTGAGACAAAGTCACCGTGACCTTTTCACTGCACTACAAAGTTAGAACAGCACCTGCAGCATTCCATTTCAATGTCCATCTCACTTCTCTACTTCAGGCAATATGAAACTATTTTAAGACACAATGGTGGGTTGATTCATACAGGGTTGTGGGGTTGTTGATGGGTGTGTGCAACACTGTCCACGTTTGCATTAAGCTCTGATATCCCAGCATTATAGTATATTATATGGTGTACTGTGAAAGGTGGTGGGGTATAAACATTGCAAATTGCCTTCCTGACCAGGTATGAATAAAACTTTACTTTAACTGACACTCTATGCTTTCCGATTGATGATTTCAAGCATTTTAAGCCAACATTTAGAAAGAAGGAAGGCCTATGTGTGTTTATCAGTACTGGTTTTTGTAAAATCGCTGGATTTTTCCCTGTCACCAGGAGCCCTGTCCTCTTGTTGAAAATGTGCCCATATATTCCATGCATTAATATGTACTATGCTCAGTGACACCTAATAGTTGTACCGCAAACCATCATACTGTTAGATTTAAATGACAAGCTGGAGCAAGCTGAGTGATGTAGTTATGAACTAACAAAGTCCTTGTCTGGAGGAGGTCAGAGTGGATTGGTGGGTCAACTAACCTTTGCATATTACAGTAACACAGGAACTTTAGTTTGTCTCCCGTTTCAAATCTAAAGTGCACATTGTTATTGTAACCACGATGATGATTGTCATGCAACATTATTTTAGTATTTTTTTAAGTATTTCAGTACTTTTGATAACATTTTGTGTGACTGGTCAACACTAGGGGTAATGATCCTCTGTAATTTTAGGCCCTGCAGCAGTTCACTCATAAACAAGTTCCAACATTAGCCTTTTGCCTCTTCAACATACATACTGGACTGAAATCTTGTTGCCTTTCGCTTCTTTAGATACATTTGGCTTCATGGGGAGCTCTGGGGAGAATGGTGCATCCTTTTAGGAAAAGTGTTGCGAAAAAGTATTGCGACAAGTAGCTCTTTAAGAAAGTGTAACTCCGTCCATCAGTATCAAGCCTCCTGTTGCTTTAGGTCAGGAGTAAGGTGCAAAAATCAGACCTATTCCCCACTTCTCCTGCAGAATCGAGTCAATGACCTGAGAAGACTGCTGATAAAGTTGGGGAGGAGGAGCGAGATAATGTTACCAGTCTGAGCAGTGACAGAGGCTATCAATGTCACAGGCTGCACACCGACCCACACCATCCATCATGTACAGGAGAGGAGAGGAGAGGAAAGGAGAGGAAACAAGAGGAAAGGAGAGGAAACAAGAGGAAAGGAGAGGAAAGGAGAGGAAACAAGAGGAAACAAGAGGAGAGGAGAGGAGAGGAAAGGAGAGGAAACAAGAGGAAACGAGAGGAGAGGAAACGAGAGGAAACGAGAGGAAAGGAGAGGAAAGGAGAGGAGAGGAAACAGGAGGAAACGAGAGGAGAGGAAACGAGAGGAAAGGAGAGGAAAGGGGAGGAAAGGAGAGGAAACAAGAGGAAACGAGAGGAAACAAGAGGAAACGAGAGGAAACAAGAGGAAACAAGAGGAGAGGAAAGGAAACAAGAGGAGAGGAGAGGAGAGGTCTTGTTTATAATTATAAACAAGAAGAGAGGAAACAAGAAGAGAGGAGATGAGAAGATGATGAAAGGTCAGGAGAACATGAGAGAGTGGAGTCAAAATGTTGGGGCTTGGACAAAAAGAGCAGAGGAGATGAAATCTGAGGAGTGATTAGATGAGAGGATGAGTGGAGAGATGATGAAAGGGAGAAAGCGCAGAGGAGGGATGGAGGAGAACAGAATAAAAGAGAAGACAAAGGAGAATAGAGATTTGAAATGACAGGAAAGAAAAAGTGAGATTTGATATTTGCAGAGAGGTTTAACATTTAAAAGCAAATAGAAAGGATAAAGTAGAACCAGAGAAGAGCACAAAACCCATAAGATTGTAAATTATATCACTATGTACAAAATATTGGTATTAGAAAATGTATGCAATTGAAATAAAGTCAATTCTAAAATTGATTCTAAACAAACTGATAAACACTGAAGATGGAATTACCTGAACTATAATGGCCTACATGATTAATTCACTATAAAGTACATTTCCATCAGTACAATAAAATCATGTCATAATAACTTTAAGAAACAGCAGAGTAGCAAGTAGAAAAACAATAATGTTGTTGAAATTCATATATGAAGACTGGGACGCATCTGCTGTAATATAAGATATTCTAATAAAAAGTGGTTCTCTCGTTCCTAATGTGCCAAAGAATCATTCAATCAGTGTGAAAGATAGTGATTAGACTAATTGCTGTACAGGGTTGTTTTCTACAATTTAAACAGGATAAAAATTTGTCTTATTTGAGAATAAAGTTACACATTAAATAATGAATTTTAAGTGGTTGCTCTTTGTGGATTTGCTGGGGTTTCTCTACATAATATTGTAAGGTCTTGATATATATTTTTTTTTCATTGTGTTTAGATAACATTGAATTGAAGTATTTCAACAAGCTTCTCTCCAGCAAAATACAACTGAACAAAGAAAAAAAAAATAGCAGAAACACTTGAGTCTTGAATAGAATATTTGAAATTCTATTAAAAATGTGTTGTGGGGTCATAGCTGTTGGGTGGGATATAGTTGGCAGAGAAGAAAAAAATGATGATGTCTCAAATTGCACTTACTTGTTTTCTTAATTCTCTTTCTTTGTCCACCATTAGCTCCACATGAAAGAACATAACAGCAAATTAACAAGTGCTCAAGTAGACAAAATATGCCGAGCTCATGTATCCAGCTGCAATGTCCTCTAAGTGGAGAAAAACAACATTGTAGATGTAATGAGGTGGAACAAGGAGGGGTCACAAATAAATGCTTGACTTCAGCAGAGCTGTTTGTTGTGCAACACAGCTGACAACAGCAGATTGGAGAAGTCAGCACTTCAGGGCCACATGTCTTCCCTTTTTGGGGGGGGAGACAAAAAGTTTATGGAGACGTTTATCTAACGGAAGACAAATTGCCAGCAGATGCTTTCTGGATATATGGACCTCTGTTAGGAGAATCCCATGCTTTATATGACAATGACAGCTAAGCCCTCACAAACATCTGTTTTAGGAGACTCTGACTGCAAGTGAAGCACAATGAATGTGGCCCACATTAGATATTACAGTACATCAGCACTAACAATCAACACAACAAGCTACACAGCTGAGATGTTAGCACTCCACTGTCAATCTGTGTGCATTCATCTTGGTCTGGACCAAAGCCTTCATCAGGATCTACACAAGAAGCTTTTGGGTAGTGATACACTCAGGTCATCTGAGCTTTGATATCACCGAGAGCTTAAATCACAAAAACACAGAGAACTAAAGAAAAAAAGGTTAAATGCTACCTGTGTCGGCATTTATTTAGCTGCTGACCTCAAATGTGTATTAGGTCTCTAAGACTGAAAGATGTAAAATGATTCTTTAGATGGAAAATGTTCAACATTCAGACACATGAAAGACATCATGATCTGCAATGCAATATGTGTATAGTCTACGTGAAGGCTGGTGACTTAAACTTGCCTTCAGAAACCTTCGATTTTAAACTATTGACTTCAGTGCATTCATCTGCTTTCTCGCCAAAAAAAAGCTTTGAAACTCTGTTGACACTCAAACTTTTCTTAAATGACTTGATCCATGATTTTACCTTGCCCTAAATTTATGAAGATTAACTTCAGCTTTGGGCTGAATGGATGCAATGTTTTTAAAAGAACCCACCCTTTTTCACTTCTTCCTCTCACAGAGTCAAAACTCTGTCAAAGCTGAACACGACATGATTTTAGATCTACAGAAAACTGACTTAGACATTTTGATGGTATCTCGAGTCGCCACTGCAAATAACTTGATTGAGAGTCATCCTACTGTTTTTTTCAGCATCCAAGTAATCAAGTGATATCTGTCTGTACGTTCATGGACAAGGGCAAACTGGAACTGCAAGCAGCTAATTTAGGATACTTCTAATAAGGCAATAATTTCTTCTTCTTTTCTAATTTTTGGCAGTGTGGACACTGCCAGGCACATTACTGCCCTTTGCAGAACTTTACAGAAAAAGAGAAAATTTCCATCCACCCATCCATCTTCTTCCACTTTATCCAGGTCCAGGTTGCGGAGACAGCAGCCTAAGCAGAGAAGCCCAGACTTCCCTCTCCCCAGCCACCTCCTACAGCTCCAAGGCATTCCCAGGCCAGCCGAGAGATGTAATGCCTCCAGCATGTCCTGGGTCTGCCCCGGAGCCTCCTCCCAGTTGGGCATGCCCAGAACACCTCCCCTGGTGCCCGAGCCACCTCAACTGACTCCCCTCAATGTGGAGGAGCAGCAGCTCTTCTCCGATCTCTCCCCGGATGGCCTAGCTCCTCACTTTATCTCTAAGGGAGAGCCCCGCCACCCGGCGGATTTCTGCCGCTTGTATCCACGATCTCGTTCTTTCAGTCACTACCCAAAGCTCGTGACCATAGCTGAGGGTAGGAACGAGAACATTTCTAGGTCCAATAATCTCTTATAAAAGGTTTTTCATCTGTGTTGCAACATTCCAGGAAAACATGTTTGACTGATTCAGGATAGAAGAATAAGAGGGAGTTGGTAAATCAATGTAGTATTAACTATTTATTTAAGCTGGACTCTCATCTATCTGTTCATGTACAAATAACTGCAGATGAAAGTCACTCTGCCAAAAGCCCTAATGCCTATTCAAAGAGGAAAAAAGGAAAGAGAGAAAACTGTCCTTGAAAAAAATAAACGCAAGATAAAAATTACAAACTTGTCAGAATTAGAGGTGGTCCATCTTTGCCTAAATTGGCCCTCTGCTTTTAATAATTCAATATCTCTGTCCAATAGCCACATAACATAAGAACAATAGCGGCAGTGAAGCCGATCCCACATCTGGAGAAGTGTGCAGTTCAGTGGGGAGAGTGGTAATAACCCTGATTAGTTCCAGTGTTGATGGCCGCTTATGAAGCTTCCAGGGGAGAACTGAATAGAGATGGAAATCAGAGCTCAGCTACGGATGATTATCCAGCCACTTCAGATCAAAGATTTCCCTCGGTCTCATCACATAGGATAAAGAAAAGATCATTTCACCCTGCACTATCACATTATCTGTATCTGTTTTATTGGTATACACTGAAAAGAGCAGCAGAGTTGTCTGCATTGAAACAAACAGAGGCAGCATGCATGTGCTTATGTGCAGATTGATGGACATATGGTTGTCATTTTGTATGTGGCAACACAAACTTAAATGCTTAGAGGATTTATAAAACAAAACTCTGCTCAAAATGGTTATTAGACTTTGGAGGGAGCTATGATTATTTAATGAATTAATCGGTGAAGTGCCAAGAGTTAAAAAAGTGCAAAAAAATTACAGCATAATGTGTTAATAAGAACTTGTATTTTCAGCCAAGGAGAGGGTCACGACAGCGCTGAGAAAGCTGTGGAGGAAGCGGAGGCAACCATCTGTGGTTTCTTGAGCAAGGTGTCTATGTACAGTATGTGCGTAGGGGGAAATGCCATGAACATGCCTACGTGTATATGACTAATTTCTGTGGCATTTCTTCAGCTATCAGCACATCAGAGTTGGCGCGTGGTGGCGAGAAGTTCGGGTTTCGTTTGTGATTTAAGTCTGTGTAAAACATGTACACTGATATCAGAGACTTTGATCACATACCTGCAGGTCTTCGCCAGCAGCAGCTTCTCAGATTTTGTTCTTTCCTCTTGTAAGATCAAACTACACTTTATTTGCGGTCTCCGCAGGGGTGAAGAACAAAACAACAAAGATGTTCTAAGACTGAGCTTCATGCATTTGAACTGAAGATAGGAAGAAGAAGGAACAACATGACAAAAAAAATCTACATCATGAAACTGACTAGAGGGATTTTTTAAGACACAATATATTTCTGCAAGTAACCTGAATAGAGTGAGCTCTGCTGCCCCTTTAATATAGGCAAAGGCATGATTATAGGCAAGATTATTTTGACAATTTTTAGTGTAATTAATCACAAGATTTGTGCTGTGTCATTCGCTGCAGTACAAAAATGCTGAAGCACTGCCTCTGACTCATGACTGGTGTGATGGTAAAGGCGTTTGGAAATTAAACCAACAGTATGGGTATCATCTGATCTCACTTTTTTTCCCACAGGATTTTCAGTACAAAATAAAGCCTGTTAATATAGAACGAACTCTGGTTCTTCGGGTGTGACCAACAAACTCTGAGAAACAAGCTATTTTTGGGATTCAAATTGCCAGCGAAAGTAAGTACAGGACAAAACTGAAAAATTGCAAATATATGGCACCAGCTACAGCTCTATAATTTGCAATAGGGTGTTGATCTGTGTATGTGTGCTCAGATTTGGGAATGTATAAAAGAATGTGAAATTATGTGCTCAGATAATTGAATCTAAATTGAGTAAGTATTCAACTAGAAACCACATTATCCAAGCTTATTATCCTCCTGCCATGCCTCAGATGTACAAATGTGTTTCTCTGCCTTGAGTCGGGACTGTCAGGCTGACAGAGCAAAGGGTATTAACTTTTAGAATATTTACATATGAATACATTGCTCACATTTAGTAAGTCTTGTACATATTAAGTTTAAATTATGTCACAGCTCTCCACAAACTTAATACATTTTACCCCATTTACACTTCAAACTGTATATGGCTTCATGTGCTGAAAAAAATTGGCTTTCAAGCACAAAAGGACTACGAAAGGTGCTTTGTAAATTTGTATTACTTTTAGTCCAATGATACATTTGAAAATGGTAACATTTTAAAGGTTCAATAATGAAGGTCGTATGTTTACATGAGTCTGTGTTGTGCTGGGAGATGGACATTTCTTGACTTTAGCTGACTGCATTTCTAAGCTAATGGTAGCTGGTGTTGCAGCGATAGATGAGCAGAAGATAAGCAACAAAGAACTAAGGAGTGGAAACATCAAGCTGAGTCCTACATAGAAATCAGTGTATTGTGGCTCAACAAACAATCAGCTCCCAGCACAAGGACTGCGGTCTGAAAGTGAAGCTAATGTGGAAACATTAAAGTGTAATACCACTGATGGCCACTAAATGCTGGCTCCAAAAAGCCTTGGTTCCCATAGACTTATATTGAACTTCTCCTAACCTAACCATTTTCCCAGGAGTCATTCTGGTCCTATTTGTTTTATTTTGACCCACTGGTGGTCCATCTTTAAATTATTCCTCTGCTTACAAGATTTTCGGGCTAATAGGAGGCTTTGATTCAGAGCTTCTGTTTATAGAATAAAACATGCTTTTTACAGCAGACTGTAGTTGTGGTTAATAAATTACACTAACAAGACCTTCAAATGATTTTGTTATGCAACTGTTTGATGATGTTTAATGTTTTACGGTGTCAGTTAGTTAGCATTTGGCATTATTTCACCCATCACCCCTTGCTCTTCCCCAGCTCCGCCCCTTTGTCTGAGTGTGGTCACTTGGTTCCAAAAAGCCAAGATGGTTGGCTTCAAAACAGCAGTCCAAAAACCAATGGGTCACATCATCCAGTTTTTATTTCCAGTTTATGACTCCAACACAAAGGTCATGTAAATAAACAAGTGTACACAAATCGTCCACCTTGAACCTTAAAAATAAAGTTCATTTACTAATAGCACAAAATACAGGCCTTGAAGGAAGATCAGAAGAAAGAGCCATCACGGTAGAAAAAAGTAAGCTTCCACTTGAGAATTAACATTAAAGTAAATAAATCTGTGCCACGAGATGTTATTAATGAATTGACCTTTGTTCTGTAATGCTACAGTGTGAATTAGAAGTGGTTTAATCAAACATCATCTAACTCTTCTAGTCAGGCTTCCAGAGAAGCAGACTGAGGTGTGAAGGTGTTTCCTGTGCTTCTCTCACATACTATTTTAACATGCGGTTAAAAATAGCAAACAGGCAAGAGAAATCCTGCTAATTGAAGACCTTGACTCACAAGATGCAGCTCTGATCCCAACACAATGTAACTGCTATGAAACAAGGATTCCACCGTTATAAGCTCCTAAAGCCAGACTCATTTCTCAATCCTGTCTGCCTGTAATCAAATATAATATCCAATCATTTTCACAAAAAAAGCTGCTTAAAAAAGCTCTTACTGTAGTTTGAATACTACAAAATGATAGTAATTGCCGTACTGCTATAGTGATAAAGGATATTTTATTCAATGCCTGACTTTTCCCAGTGGTTCCCGGAAAGCCTCCGGTCTACCAGTCATATAAAAAATTGTGTAGCTCTACTTTTTTTCCCTTAAAGGAAGTTTGTATTCAGAAATGATTAAATGTGTAAAAAATAAAGGTGTGATGAGGAAAGATTCCACTCAGATTTCATATCTAATTTACAGCTGAGGCACCAGCATAAGCAACCAAAGAACACAATCAATACAACATTGCGAAGTAAAAGATTAAAGAAAATAAAGCCAAAAGGCAGTAGGTTCATTATTTATAAAGATTTCAATGTCCTGAATGTCCTGAATTCTCTGATGCATAAAGTCTCTGTGAATTACCAGTGGCTTAGTTAAATTTTAAGTTCTTATTATTACTTTCAGAGTTGTAGCTTAGTAGCTTTTTTAAATATCAGTTACAAAACAGAAAAAAAAGTCTTTGACCTTAAACCACAAAACTCCACAGACTGGAGAAATAAAGACGTAAGATAGAGACACCCATGAGGTGGCCTTATAAATGAATGTCAGGCAGTGAATTGATCTGCACATATAAAGAAATTACTATCCAGCCACAGCATACAAATTGCAGTGATGTGCCTAAAGCCTGCTTCCGGTGCGGTGTTAAAATGTGTCTGGTTTCAGACACTGACAAAAGTAAAGCTGCTGCTTGCTTCTGAAATACAAATTCAAGATGTTCCGAATGCAAAGGAAGCCTGAATTGATTTGCTTAGAGATGTTACAAACTCTCTGTGATGCAGAGCCTGTTTCTGTTCACTGAGAGCTCCATTTACTTTCTTCTTTTGCAAGGATTCAAGGACAGCTTAACAGCTGAGAATGAAATGTTTCACATCCTACTGCAGCTAAGTAAGTGCCTTTATTGGCAGAGGTGTTGTTTGTATTGTAACCATTATTATCAACACAGTATAAATGAAAGAAGACCAAGTACACATCCCTGTGGTACACACTGATAACAATTTTGACAACAAGAATCATCAGTTGTCGAACTATTCTGTTGTTTCTTAAGACATCTAACACTGGGTGAAAACCTACATTTGGATGTTTTGATGATTTGCATGTTCACAGTCAGAAATGCACAGTACTCAGCAATAATCTCACATATTGCTCTGCTGTGCAATTCTGACTGTGAACGTGCATTTCAAGTGTCCGGAAATGTACATTTTCGCCCAGTGTAAGTACTTGGAAGCCTTAAACTAGTTCAGAATGGTTAACAGTAATATCTCAACAACTATCTATCTAAAGACTATCTATGAAAGAATGTCTTTCTTCTAATGTCACATGGTCAGAATTTTTGCTACCTTTCAAAATTTCTGATTCTCAAAACAAATTTCAGCTTTAAAGTGAAATGTTTCAGCAGCTATTTAATGGGTGGACATAATGTAGATACAAACAATGCCTCAGCATGAATTTTATTTTGGCAATCCCTTAATTTTTCATCTATCAGCATCAATCATCAAAGACTTCCAAGGTTGTCAATGCACATTTGTTAGAAACATATTCACAATGATGTGTATATAGTACAAGAAACAGGTCGTTCAGCAACAAAATGGGAGGAGAAATCTCGATTTTGTGATATAGGCATTTTTGACATTGTTCAAAAAAAAAAAACTTGAATGAATCAAATTAATGTGATACATCACCCACCCCACTACACTTGAAATTGATGCATTAACAAAACCTGTTACGAGAACTTTTCGTATCCTCCTCATCAGCTCATACACTTTCAAAACAATCAAGGCTAAACAGCAGTTCAGATCTAAGCATGAGGTGTGAATGT
>JAPQRN010000009.1:17495669-17507438 GCA_037367275.1 Coranthus polyacanthus
CCTCCTCATCAGCTCATACACTTTCAAAACAATCAAGGCTAAACAGCAGTTCAGATCTAAGCATGAGGTGTGAATGTTCTAGTCTCACTCCACACATCGGCCAAGCCTCATTAAGCACCCTTCCCAAGCTCCTCATTTAGTCCCTAATTAGGAGAGCCAATGGTTTTGTAGGATCTGGTCAACCTCCAAGTTGCTCCAAGCAAAGATGTCCTCCCAACAGCAGTGTTGAGAAGCCATTAGGAACTTTCAGGACATGGGATATTGGCATGATTCACCTTTAAAGTGCATGCGTTGAGAAATGTGTGTGACTAGCCTGTCTGTGCTGACTGATTACTGTGTATTTACTCCAAAGCATGGTGGGTGTCACACACAAAGCGATCTGTGAAGCTCAGAGGCAGCAGAATAGCACTGTCTGTCTATGTCACACAGCCCCGTGCCTACAGTCCTTCTCTATCTCTCCTTTAATCCATCTTCTATCATCCCGCTGACTGTCTCCTCGTCACCCATCTATTCATCTCCCCTTTCTCAATGACTCCCTCTGTTTCTGCCATCACCGTCTCCTCTCCTTCCCTCTGATGTCACAAATTCAGATATGAGGTTCTCTGATAGCATAGCCTTGGACACTGTGGCCTTGTTCGGAGGGGAGTGATCAGAGGATGAGGATGGGAAAGATGGAGGGAAGGCGAGTGGGAGGACGGCACGGGTATATTCCGAGGCAGCGAGGGAATGCAAGATGCAGAAACAAAAGAGGACATCTAGGTTAAAAAAACATGCATGAATGCCTCTGAAAAGGCCTGTGTTATGCTGCTGGCTTGTCTCATCCCTGTGACTCTGAGCCAGCCGGCACCGTGCCTGTCAGGGTACTACTGTTGAGTCTATTTCTGTTATCTGCTCTCTTTCTTGTGGATAAAACAGCTGACTGCTAATATCCATACCTGGGGGGCAAGGGGAGTTCTCAGACCCGGAACCTGACACTGTCCCAGAAATGCATGCGCTGTCATAAGAGCAGACAAGTCCTGAACACTTGACTCTGCTCTACATCTTGTGGCAGGCCTTACATAGTTTTCAGTGACACTATGACAAAAAAAAAGACTTTTCTTGCAACAAAAAAAGCACCATATATATCTAGTTTAGGCATCCCAGTGTTAAGCGGCTTATTTCCTTCCTTCCTGGTTTGATGTGTTTGTGCATAGGCAGGACTGAAGTCTGTAGGGCCTTGATTTTAACATTTTAATATTAATGACAGATCAAACAGGAGTTCAAACCACTGTGCCGCAAACCTGACACTTTCTTGGAAATGTCTTTTTTCATCACCAATCGCATTGATGTCAGGCAAAGGTAAACCTGCAGGTTATGGGAGGGGTAGTGTTTAGTTTGGCTGTGTTTCTATACATCACCTAGACTAATGAGTGATGACCACGATATTATCATCAATGTGGCAAGGGGACTTTTAATAGAAATTGAATTGAATAAATATGATGTAGACTGCTTAAACAGCTGCTGCCCCAAAATTTCAGGTCTACAAAATGTGAAAGCATGCGAGTAAATATGAAAATTCAAATATCATTTGCTTCCCTGTTCCTAAACAAGCATAGCATAGCCTACATGCATCAAAATAACAACCATAGTCTTCTGCCAAGACTTCAGGAAAAATTGAATTAGCCAAAATGCATTTGCATTTTGAACAAGATTTTAACATATTCATCTGTTGGGATCTTGCAATTTTTTCATGGAAATACAGTATATTTTATGAGCTTCTCAGCTCAATCCTTAGAGCAAAACCGATCCAAAAAGAAAACATTATGCTACAGATCAACACTGATAACTTCAGCGCATATGCTTATAAAAAAAAACGAACCTTGTCAATGGGATGAGCTTATATGTTTTTACAGCGCCCCCACTAGTAAGATGTGGGAACTATAAATTGCCTAAGGTTAAACTGAATTATTTGTAGGACGTTTTTGTTACACTGTCAGTAAATGAGAGGAGGAAAACACAAATGTGGAAAACTACTGTTCTCTAAACATAGCTCTGCATTGAAATCCAATAAAACATTTCTGCCCTCTAGAGAACAGCAGCCTGCCTCTTTTATCATCATTCTAGGCTTATGCACATCACAGATTGGACATTATTAAGTCTTACTGCAGCACAAGGAGAGATGAGGGAGGTTCCTTGCACCAGAAGGGGACAGTGAATGACAACCCATTTTGTGGCGAATAGGACTGCTGGCCATCAATGAGTGATACCAGGCTGACTGAAAGTGCGCCACAGCAATAGGCTCAGAGCGTTCATCTGACTACTCCACTGCAAAGAAATCAGCGACGTGCTTCTGTTTCTCCCATAAGCATCACTGGGGATGATTCCACTTTGCGTTGTCATAAGGCACTACTAAGACACGAAGACTGGAAAAACCCTTCCAGCACTTCAGGTGAAACGTGTAGGCAGGGTTTGCTTTAATACTGACTCGAAATTACTTTTAAAGTTTGCACAAGGACAATGAAAAACATGACTATCGGAGATGGTGAAGGAGGCTGGAAAGGTATACAAACAAACGTATTACTTCACCTTTTTCTCCACACTTCAGCCACCCTAAACCTATTAGAAAATACCCTTCCGACCAATAGCCTTAGACATAGCTATACTTTAGTTCGGTATGCAAAACGTTCCATAGAAAATATGACAAACTGATAAGTTACGCACCAGGTTTACCCAGATAACGCACCGCTCTCTCCTGGGTGGAATACCCAAACGCCAAACTCTATTCAAAATTGTTGCATTTAAATGCAGCGTTGCTTAAAGGCAAAGCTGTACTGCGCTTTCAAGGTGCATTCTACTTCTAGCTATATTTTAAAATAACCCCACGTACTGTACCTAAAAATGCCATTCCAACTTCAGTAACAGGAGGGTGGAACTAATTTAACAAGTGAAATATATTTAAGGAGAGAGATAAAACAAGCTGGCTGCGTTGTATGTTGTCTCATGTTAATGCCGATTTGAAGAGTTGAATCTGTTCCTTAACAAAATGTTTACGTGACATTCTAGTGCGTGTTTAAGCGTTATCAAAGAGCACTGACTCATCTAAGGAATGATTTGTGAATGAGGTGTGGCGACACTGTCTCTGTAGAGAAATGTGGCTACCGATGACTCCCTGCCTCTCTGGCTGACTGGTAACCCAGACGGCGGCCATCCACCAGCGGTCCGACTCCCCGAGCGCAAACCAGTTGGGCGTGTTAGACTTAACAATACAGTTGAATACTGCACCCAACCTGACCAAAAGCAAACCACACAAGCACATACCACGACAAACACACTAAATGCCCCTCAGATATAGGCTATTAACTTGACACCAGCCTTCTTTTTCTTTTTCTTTTTTATACGATTCAAAATAGTCCATAGAATTTGGACACGCATCTCACCAAAACAAAACGCACACAAAACAAACGGGCTTTGTGAATAATTAACCGGTGTGCCGTAAAGTTAAAGGTGAGTAATCTCAACAAGAGGACGACACGAGTGGTTATTTTAGAGAAATGAGAATTTACCTTGAGTAAGTTACCAGTCCTTGTGATGCATGCTGACAGTGGCCAAAGCTCGGTGCGTTTACAAGGCATTCACCAATTCCAAAAGCCTGCGGATAAGTCCTAGGATAAGTCCAAAACACGCATTATTATGAACGAAATGTTCTTCTCGTGCAGAGCAAAAACAAATAAACCCTAATCAAGGCAAAGATGAGGGAAAGTTCTGATTGTCCGTTAGTTCCGACTGCGCTCTCAGTGCGTAAAACAGGCTCAGAAAATCCCGAGTGAAACGGACACTTATTTTCGTATATTGTTCAAAAATAAAACGTCACCCGCTGCTCTTTTATTCATGAAGGCAAATCCTTTAAAAAAAAAATAGTTGTTAGTTATTCCAGAAATTCAGATATTTGTCTCAAAAAAAGTTATTCTCCGATTTGAAATCCTCTCCGTCTTCAGGTTGCACGGTCTTCCAGGTGAATGTGAAGGTTTAACGGAGGGGTAAATCAAAGAGGGCTCGCGCGCGTCTCGGGAAGCGCCGTCCCCAGCTCGCGGCTCTGGAGCGTCCTTGTCTGTCCGTGTGTCCGCGCGCAGCAACAGCCGGATTCCTTATTTGGAAGCCCAGGGCTCGCGCTACCGTCAAGAGAGACAAATTAAAGCAAAATGACTTCCAGCTACATCTTTCAAATTAAAACCCGGAATAAGCGACGCGAGGGGTTGTTTCAACCGCCTCTGGGGTAAAACTCCACTTCAAAAGAGGAATATTACCAAAATGATTCATGAATGTTTGACTATTTATATATTTGTAAAAAGACACGCGATTTCAACTGAGAATTAGCCTACGTCCGATTTTCCTAAAGAAAATCTTTTCTCCCATCTATTTTTAGATTTATATTGTTAGGCTTTGATTTTCACATATTCAATTTAAGAGGACAATCCTAAATCTTTTAAGGAAGGAAAAAGTCGTTTACTCGTACATATAGTGTGGTAGAAAAGTAGAAAATTAGCTAATGGCTAAATCTGGTACAATGCATCTCTTCTTGTATGAGATTCATATATTTTTTCCATGGTTCCAAAAATATCTTAAATAAACTACTAACATACACTAATTCTGCGCAGTTATAACCACTAAACCTGGCACAAAATGCCACATTTGTTCATGTACTAAAAAAGTTTGCTTTTAGACTTAGAAATGTGAAATGTGTAAATACATTGGTTCTTTGACACACACTTTGTTCCCGTTGTTCACCACAGAAGCCTGGTGAATAACAATATGGCATCAATAAAGGTAATCCCCTCGGGACTGCTTTTATTTTGAAGGCAAAATTGCCTAATATCCGGCCACATTCTGCCTTTGCTGTGTTCAAAGCTGAGGGGGTTCCTCTCAATAGAAAATCCACCCATCAGCCCCCTCTTCTGGAGTCAAACAGCGTCAATTGGTTGATGTGTCAGGTCTGTGGCACCACCTACATTTAGGTTACCACGCAAAGAGGAAATGTTAAAAAAAAAACAAACAAAAAAAAAAGAAAAACACTCCAGTGTTTTTTTATAGGCTGCTTATTTTTTTCAGATGGTAGAACAAATTCAGGAAGCACAGCTGATGAGAAGTTCAGTTAGAGAAACCATAAGAAAAGGTTCAAGTAGGGATGTGCAGGACTGGATTAACAGGACAGATACACATACGACCTCTTCTAGGACTGACGTTTTGTTGAATAAATATGCTTAGATCAGATATTTTCTTTTACAAAAATCTAATTAAACTATGATAAAGGCCTTTTTGATTCATTTTTTTGTATGGCATTCTGCATAATATTAGTGTAACAGTGTGAGAATTGCAATGAAACAGCATTTAGGGACAATTAATTATGAAAAATCTGCATTTTAAAACAAATGTAATACTAATCAATAACATCTGGAAATCTGAGAAGGCTCTGTTTGGTTTGCCAGCTTTATTGAAACTGAAACTGTATGTAAAAAAACAACAACAACACACAAGATAAATTAAAAATGCAGGGCCCATTTTAAGACCCTTATCACTGAAATAATGTGTTTTCAATGTATATATTTTAATTCACCACAAATTATCCCACAGTGAACCTGGGTTTCTGGACAAATCTATTGTCTGCTTTGTCCAGCTGGTAAATCTGAAGTCATTTGTGACAGTTATTTCTAAATATCGGAAGTGCAGTTGTACAGGTCTCTGGAAGTTAATTTGTTAATCATTTCTATGAAGGCTCTTCCACACAGTTGTAGTTCCTACTTCAGCTGCAGTTAGTCATCTGTGTATAAGTTTAACAAGACACAGAAAAGAGAAGAAAGTAAACTGATAAAGTGTAACTAAGCAAGCCATTTAAATGTAATGCATTAATGCATACGTATGTTTAGGCTATAAAAACATGTTTTCCTAATTGGTAAATCTTTAAAGACTGCTCTCCCATCTCCCTGCACCAAGCAATTACTTCACTGTTAATAATTAATTGATTGTGATCTATTTACAAATCCTTTAAAAAATTGCAGTCTGTTCAGATATTTAAAATCAGCAGAACTTGATGTCATCAGCAACAATAACTATACTTTGCTCAAATCCATTTATGGCCTTATTTGTTGCACCTCTGACAGGGCATAATGTAGCATATCTGTTTAGTTAGGTTGATGATTAATCCTCATTTAGTGGATGGCTGCCTGCCCTCCCTAAATTATGCAACAGAGGACATGATGTGACTTTATATTAGGAAAGTGACATTCATTTTACACAATCACCTATGAACCTGATTAAGTTGAGAATCTGGACTTGCAACTCTATTGCTAATGTTACATTGAAATAAACATCTCAGTTCTATGTCCAAAAAATATATACTTACAACCAAAAGGTTTAGACCTGCACTTTTAAGGATTATAATGGTCTGCCTTTCATTATTATTTCTTGCTATTATGATAGCAATATACTATTTTCTGCAGTGCAATATTGTCCAAATAATGCAACAGTCTGTTCTACAATCTGTTGCATTATTTGTCTGTCTGCTTTAATACAGACAGAGGGTTTGGAAGTAAACAAGCAAAGCATAAGTCAGGACACTCGTGGGAAATGTACGTATGCATCAACTTTAAAAGCTTAATAGATCCATCTTATTGACTTTTGAATGACTTTTTGAATTTGCACAGGTGTAATTGTAACAATAAAAAAATCCCATCTCGAGGCATCAGTTTCAGACCTTGGAATTCAGCTTACTGTTTCACTGGAACGGGTCAAACTAATGGATCAGTGCCATAGTTAATGTCTTCACTAACACCTGTGCAATGCTTGCTTTCATGAGCCAAAAGTTCTGCTGTGAAAAAAGTTGAAATTAATTTCCAGTGGTGCAGAAAACCTGGAAGTTTTTAACCCATTACTTGTTTTTCTAACTGAAATTTGCATTATTTTTCAGTGTTTGGCTATTTTAATCAACCTCTGGCAGTTTACCACTTACTATTAATGTAGTCAAGACCAAGACCAAATCATGTCCAAGACCAGACGGTATCAAGACCAAGGCAAGACCAAGTCCAATCCAAGACCAAGGCAGGACAAGACCAGAACCAGACCAGATACACTGCAAGGGCATTATGGCAGGTTCTTCAAATAGTTACACATGAATATGAGACAGATATGGAGTCATAAGGCCAAACCAGTTAATTTTCTTATCAAAACACTGAAACAATCATTTCTAAGGTTCTTAAAGTTCCACAAAAAGTGCATAGATGTATATGTTTTATTTTAAGTATCAAACAACCCGTGTAGGAAAGAGTCAAAACTGTATTTTAACTCAAAATTAGCAGTCATGTTATTTGTTACATTTGAAGCGGGAAGTTTTACATTAGTTTTAAATCAGCCAGTGCACAGGAAGATTAGTGGTCCTCTTTATCTTAGAGTTGGACAAGTAGTACAGTAAAGTCCGATACTAGGCCGAGACCTCCTTGAGACTGATCTTGAGACTGACCGGCCTCACTATCACTTACCTTTGTTCCATTTCAGGTCATTCACTGAACTACTTAAATTCTAACATAACTGGAAAAATGGGGTGTTCTAAAACTTTGGTGTAAACATAAACCTGTGGACACTTAAACACAGACACTCTGCAAATATGTAGTTGTAACTTGTTAACCTAAATAGTCTATTCTGATAACCTGTTGATGGTTGAATATTTCCCCCATTAGTGTCTAGCAGACATTTATATAACTTGTTAGCATAATTTCTGGGCACACGCTAAAGCTATTACACCATACCGGAATAAATGGAGCACAAATAATGTGCAGTGATTTGAATCTCACCTTGAACAGGAGAGTGATTACCGTCACAAGAGACAGTCATCAGTATTACATCATGTGCTGACATGTGGCCCAGAGGTGAAAATGGAAGCACCACATCACTCTGCTGTGCTCTTGAGTAGGAGAATTCCTGCTTGGAGTGTACAGGGACACTGTTTGAAGGCAGTGAAGAGTGTAGTGCGATGATTACACTGAGTAGTAGTGAATCAAAGACAGAGAATCATTCCTGTTTGAAGCTGCAAAATGTGAGGCTTACTGAAAGACCACTATTCTGGTTCTGAAGTCACTATGAGTCAGGTAAAGAGGATGAAAGGGTTGTGATATTTATTTAATAATGGACTTTATAAACAGGTTCAGAGAAAGCACACATGCGGTCACACTGGTCTGGGTCTGTGACTGGGCTGCTTTAATTTGAGGAGCTGAGACTTTCCACTTCAGTAGTTACATACTGACATGATTGGAAAGATCCTATCAGGTGATTAGTGAGGACAGCCAATCAAACTCAAGTCCAGAATAAGACACTAACTACGAGTATCTTTCATTATTCTATCAGAACCTTTAGTGTAGATTAAACACAGGGGAGTAACATTAAGTGGTTACTCCAGCATTTTGGTTCTGTAATTACCCACAGCGATGACCGAGTGAGGTAGGGCGGTCGGTGCCGTCTGTCTGCTTGTTTGTGATTATGTTAGCACCATAACTTCTTAACAAATACAGATAAGATGGTCAAACTCGGCAGCAATGTTAACCATGACCTGCCCTGGCCACTTGTTAATTTTGGCATCAAAAGATCAAAGTTCAAGGTCACAGGATCAAATTAGTTTAAATCCTATGTCCCTGTACTGATTCACACTCCATGCTCATTTACTGAAAATTTGTGTCTCTGTTTATATGGATATAAATACATATTGTGTGTTATATTTTAGAAAATAGAATTCTATCTAATAAACAATCTCATATAAAGGGGAATTAGATATTCTGAACAGGTACAAGGTGTGGGTCAGAACCTCTTTTGGGTGCAGTCTAGTTCTATATAGTTTGGATAAAAATCCGTGTAATGATGACTAAGACTGTTGACTTTTATTTTCTAGTATTGGATCTTACAGTTCCCACAAAACAACTTAATAATGCACTTCTTTTGAACCTTCCTTCCTGTACTCTTTCACTGTGTTTCATTTTTGATATTACATTAGTACACTTCCATATAGTACACTGTGTAAATTATGTACTTACTTGCATAGTGCATGCATTTTACAGGTTAGTGTTGTCTCAAATTGAACATGACCACTGTGTTGCGTCACTTACCAGCGATGACAATTGCTACAATTCTGGTTCATTATATTTGTCAATTGCAACTAGGTATTTATCTAGTTGCATTATTTATTTAATTAGAAATGAATAAAATTAACATGCTTTTATGTGGCCATCTGCACTGAAGACGTGTCATGTCATTGCTCAAGTAGCTTAGTAGCAACAAAGCTAAGGATATCTACTCTGCAGCTTCTTCTACCACTATTTTCACAAGTTTGTTGGTTCCTTCCCTTCTGCTACATTACCAAGATGGTGAACACTGAGGGTGATTAGTGATCCAGCGTTACACACTCATCTTTTTCACCATTACGAGTCCAACATTATCAACAACATCTGGGTACTTATAGTGCACAGCATTTTGCCATAATTGTCATTGTGAATGCACTTATGCACAGCAAGAGTAAGTGCAGAAGAATGCAAATTGAAACACAGCATTAACATTAAAAGATTGTAATTTGCAAACCCCAGGTATACTCTAGTACATCACCAGGGTTATTTTCTCAGACCTGACAGAGACCTCCAGAGACCCAGGAGACATTATTATTTATTAGATTTTTAGGCAGAGAAATCACAAGTTTTATAACTAACTGATTTCACAGATTTTCATATGTTAAATTACTGAAGTGGCACGTTGACATCAACCTGTGTATACTTTACCATTTCTAAAGCCACCATATTCAGTCTTATTCACTACTTCTTGAAAATTAACCTTGCGTGTCATACTACTATGTTGAAAGCTGGCTGTTAAAGGCATGGCTTACATACTGTACACAGTGGAGTACACAGATAGTAGTTGACTGAGCATGGTAAGTGGCTGGAGTTTCCCCACTGGTGTGATATAACAGAGAGCCCCCAGGACAGCTCCACTGCTGCTGAGCTCCACAGGATCAGGACCATGGAGAGCTCCACAGAGGACAGGCCTGACACTCGCAAACACAGGAAACATGCTTGAGATGTATTAATTAATGCTGTGAATTTTAAATCAACTTGTTTTTGTTTTTTATGTACTTACTTTTTCAGACTTAAATTTTTTATTTTGATTTGCACTCTTCTTTAAATACATTTTTGGGGGCATTTCCGCTTTTATTAGACAGAGTAGAGAATGACAGAAAAGGTGGAAGAGAGAGAGAGAGAATACCAAGACTAGGAATTGAACACGGTCACTGGAGTAATCTTTCAGTCTATGTTGTATGCACTTCAACAGGTGAGGCATCGAATTTGTCCTCTGTAAAGTTTTACATTTTTAACCCAAAGTTATGTCTTAAATTATTCCTTAAATTACAAGGGATGTTAAACTTTACAACACAGTTAATTGTTAATTAATTAGGATCAGTAAAAGTTCAATTTGGGCAAGAAAAGCATTTACAGTAAATGTATTTCAGCCCAACATTAATTATCTGACAGTACCTGTACCTGTAGAAACTGAGAGGAGATGTAAGCAGACAAAATGATATTGAGAATAACTAAAAATATCAGTCATATATTATATTATGAAAACTGATGCTATATTCTAATATAAATAAAGACATAATTTGCAGGGTTAATATGAAACTGAAGCCAGTGGCTGAATGGATTTTAGTAAATCAATAGCCCTTCTGTAACCTGCTGTCTCAAGGGATAAGTTACCGAAAAAACATTCAGAAAGTGTTATTGATTGACCAAGTGGCATCAATGCAACATAAGATTTCATCCTTAAAATACTGACCCATTGGTTTAATTGTATTGATACACTGATGATGCCTACATGAATCCTAATGACTTTCTCCCCACTACCAGCAGGTCAACATTTTCACTTACCCAATAACGTATCTTAACATCTGGACATGGGTTGGTTCCCACCATATGAAGCCTAACCTTTGCTCCGGTGCCATCAGATGGTCAAAAAAAATTAATTAATCCAATTTAGATTGTGACCAAACACCTGCAGAGATAAAGATGCAGCCCCAGCTGTGTTTTGTGTTTTGTGCAAATTAGCAAACGGTAGCATGACGCCACATTGATTAACAAACTAACAGGGTAATTGACCGAGGTTGGTTGACACAACAGCTAAATGGAGCGAATGATTTTCTATTTCCAGTCATGTAAAAGTATCATAAAATTAAAGTCAAGATTGGCATGATTTGGTCCATTGTTCTTTCATTCACCTCTCCCACATGTGTTACAATAATGATATTTTATGATGCTATTGTAATTTAAATGTTTGATGCATTTGAAAGGTGTACGTACGTAGGATGCTTACTTGTCTCTAAAATCCAATGGAAAAAAGATAAATGACGTTGGTATTGATGTGGTTGATGTGGTTGATGTTAGAGATAATTAATCTGCCAACACTGGCTGACACACTGGTTGTGAAATTAATTTTGCATTTTGATTTTCACTAGTGTGTATTTGTAATGATTTATACAGACAACACAAAATCGAAGGGACAAAATAGTAAGACCAGTTATTTCCAGCATTGTCTTAAATCATTTAAAGAAAAAAAACAAATCCTTAAAATTTAAAACCCTGTCATGACAAATATGTAAATATGTAGTATGTGTTGCAACCATATACTGCCACCTCAGCCCTGAAATTTGGCTATAAGTAATATATATACATATATGTGTATATATATATATACTGTATATACACAGTATATAGA
>JAPQRN010000009.1:17511549-17524903 GCA_037367275.1 Coranthus polyacanthus
TATATGACACACAGACCTTACAAAGAAGAGACATTCATTGGCATTGAACTTTGGAGCATGTAAATAAAAATTACATTTCTGTTTGCCTTGTACTCTAAGTCCAATAGATGCTCTTTGAAATGTGGTTATGAGAATATTATAATTGCCTCAAGATACACAGTGGTAGTGCTAATTTTCCACTCAGGTGTCATTAAACACACAGTATGTAGTTTCTGTCACTGGGGGAAAACAGTAACAAAAGACACAGCAGCAAATGACATTGTGAAGTAGTGTGGGGTCATGGAAGTTGCTCCAGTGTGGACAACTCAGGCAGAAATCATGTCAACAGATGAGGTAATGTATTTAAATTTTATTCATATTAGGTTTACTAATGATGATTTACATTGTGTCTTTTCCCTTGTTATATGTTATGACATAATTGACAGGTGACTAAATGAAATGGACTATTACACTGAAAAAAGAAATTCTCAAATTTCAGCAATGTTGATATGGTGTAAGTTCACAAACGAACTGAATATATATAAAAAACCCATTTCTGTTAATGTAGAAATGTATCGTATGATAGCTTTAAACCAAACCAGAAGGAGGTACAATGAAGTCATTGACGTCAAATGACGTCATTAAAAGTAACTGGTAAAACTTAATACTGTAGAAAAAGTACATGGAAATAATGATAGAAATGTAACATTTCTGTTAGTTTCATTCAACTGTTTTTATACAGGTGAAGGGAAATTATTCCAACAATTATGCAAACTGATCACAGTCAGTGGCACATCTCAATCAGTCTGTAATTAATAATTCTGCCAGACCTGCTGGGACCGCTATCCAAAAAGAAAAGACCAGGCAATGTACTAAAGTCTTCCTGCATTACCCACAGTGTGAACGGGTTTCATCTGTCTCGTGGTGCAGTCAGTTTGAAACTCTGGCTCTCAGTCTGAGTGTCTCATGTCAGAAGTTAGTGTAGTGTCGTCCTTGTTAGAGCAGCAGTCTGACCCTGAGCCTTATGGACAAACGGCCAAAACAAGTCTGTCTGCATCTGCCTCCTCAGTCTGTCTCTTCTCTCTTCAAGTTGCTACATGATACATGTATTCAGGCATCACCCTCCCTCTCCTCTCCACTCTACTCACACACAGACAGTCACACATAAGCGCTATTTTGCTATCTGATGTGAAACCCAGAGAGATCTGAGAGGCTACTAGAGGCGAAAGCACAAACAAAAACATCTTCCTGTCTTCACTGTCATTGTCTCTCCTTCAATCAAATCCAATCAGACATATACAAGTGCACATAGAGACGCACACACAGAGAAATCCATCTTAAGACCACTTAGCAGACTGTGTTGTCAGGGTACATATGAGCAAGCTGTTTCACATATGAATATTTGATGTTGTGGTTGGACTGGATGACTGAAGCGTTGATGCATCCAAACCTGTTCTTTAGAATTGTGATGTCTGATCGTGTTTTTGGTAATTTCCTCTATAAGCTGCAGAGTATATCACAATGTTTGCCAACAGCCCGTGTTTTGCTGAACCCATGAAGCAATCAAATTCCTGGCACAATCAAAGTCTTTTGCAGCCTCGTCATGAATTGCATTTACAGGAGGCTGAGAGTGCATTTTCTGAGGCCCTTTGTGTTGGAATTATGTTCAGCTAGAGTCCAACAGCACAGGGATGAGTATGCGGGGAAAGCAGCTGTGTTAGCAGCTGAACTAATAAAAGAGCATTTAAAAAAAAAAAAAATCCACCCCGACTCCTATGCCTCACACTGACACAGAGGAATTAACCACTGCTACGTTTCCAGGAATTCATTAATGCTTGGCATGAATGAATATTGCTGTTAACATAATTTAAAGTAACACAAAGGCTGCAATGTAAATGTTTCCAGGCTTGCAGTGAAAATAAGGTGCTAATATTGGGCACATTGGCTTTAATTGCCAAGAATCTCATGTTATGTCATGATTTTGTGACCTGACTGTGCCGATGCTTTTTATTCTAACGTATCCCCACATTTTGAAGGCCATTTTCACACTATGTTGTGTGTTTTCCATCCTTTATAAGCGAAGTTAAACATGAATTCAACCTTCAAAGAGTGTTTTTCTCTTTCTTCTTTCTATTACACCCAGCATGAGCGGGCATTTTAATTTTGTTCTCTTTGTGTCTAACAGCGCAACAAGTCTTCCAACGAGAAGCGCTATAAAGGTGGTTTGTATGTTATTAACGCATAGGAGGTTTTCCTGAAGCTTCTACTGGTGGCAGAAAACTTCAACAAATATTGATGAAAAAATGCTAAACATCATATTCAAAATAAGTAAAAACAACCAGACTTATGTTATATTTCGACTTCTGTGCTTTATATATTTTTATGTTTCCAACAATATTCAAATTTAGACAATCACTGTATTTTTGTCACCATAATGGCTGTTTCATTTGGCTGCATGGCAATCGTGTTACCTGCAGCTATTTCATTAAAAATAAATGATATAATTTGAATGTCACTGAATGTAATATATATAAAACTTTAATACAACACCTCTTCTGTAAACATGATTTCTGTCTTAGTCACGTCACATAAATTTTCATCAACAAAGGCGGTGAAAACAACTCCCATGATCCCACGCTATGCCACGATGCCATCTAGGAACTGAGAAATCCAGGTTTGTCAAATCATTGATAGTCAGTTCAGCTGTAAACAAAACATTAATTTCAGCATAATCTCTATCATGTAAATCACATTTGTTTTCAGGTTAAAATTAGGCATGAGTTTACTTTGGTAAACCCTTGTAAACACTTCAGCTTTTGTGCCAGTCTAAACACAACCTCCAGCTATCCGTGTACTGGACTAAAAGCGATGAAAGTGATATTGATTTTCTTTTGTGGAAAGGTTTCACAGCAAACAAGCCGATTTCCTTTAAGAGTCGACAACAATCACATTTCATGCTTTCATGTTCAATTCGCCCGATACAAAAAACACAACACGCTGAACTGATCTTTTCTGTTCCCTAATGTGGACAAGCAGGTTGGCTTCAGGCCTCTGGAGCCTGCAGAGCACTGTCATCTGCATTGCACACCATTATCAGACATGACTAATTCAGCATGTGGCCAAAAGACTCTAAATGTGTAATTAAATATTTAATAAGGCCACAGACTTTCCACCCACCTCACAGTAGCCATTTCTGTGCTGCATTTCAGCAAAAAAATCAGCGAAAGCTTTGTGCTCCTGCCTTACCTGAACACTCTCAGGACTTGTCGTCTTGAGATGTGCCACTGGTCAAATCTGACAAGTATCCTCTGGGATTTAAAGTATATCTGAACTTTATACAGAGAAATGCTGCAGTAGGAAACACAGTGAGCCATCATCTTCTGTGCACACATGTAATTCGCCTGCTTGCGTGTGGTTTGCCTAAATTGTTTGTTCTCTGTGAACTCTAGCAGCTATCTAATCTCTGGTTGCAGCCCCATGTCATTTGGATTTGTACAGCTCATGCTGGATAACACTGTCAGACACATTAAAACCCAATTTGAGTGTGACCTTTCTTGCTGCTTTTATCTGAAAGACTCAGGGAAAGACGGCCTCTCTCATTGAGGATTTCTTCGTGAATCTGCTCACCAGCTATTCATAAATTAGCTTTTGTCCCAGTCTAATATATGCCAAATTGTCCAAACCTTACTGTGGCCTAATAACCTTTTAAATTTGGTCACAGCCACGTTCCACACAGCACTATTTTTAGGAGGCTGACTTTTGTACAAGGCTTATTTTAAGTGATACATTGATCCTCGGTGCCTAGATACATCCAGGCCTTGTCAAGCCCAGCATGCTGAGCTGGGATCTGGCCCTGGTCCAGTTCCTCCAGAGCTCGGGTGTTAACTGTGCGGAGGAGGACGGGGCTATCCAAGCCAGAGAAATCATCACTGCTCACATCTCATCCCCTCGCCGTGATTCTGCTGAGAGACGGGGAAAATAGGCACCGGAGATGCGAAAATGTGTCAGCTTATGGAGCATACAGTGAATAATGTGATTGCACCATGTGTGTATGTGTGGAAAGGATGTGATGTATCTACGTTCACGCTCTGAATGAGGGCAGGCCTGTAAACAGATACAAGGATGTGTTGTCCGTCGCATCCTGGTACTAACGTTCTTGTAAAATCTACACAATGTTGCCTTTCTTAGGTGACTGTAAAGGTTAATAATTCCATCAGCACGATAGCATCAACCAAGATGAAAGGAGGAGATATTTTTGCCGTGCTGTTATTTAAAAGTTTGTCTGCGTGTCAAAAGGGAAAATTGGTGAAAAATCAGTCCAAAGCTGCCTCTCTCTGCATTATCTCGTCTGGTATTTTAGTTTTTCATGCAGATTTGCATGAAAGGGTTGATGATATATGTGTAGTTCTGAGTTTATGCTGCAGCTTTCATGTCAAAGAGCACAATGCAGTATGTGGGTTAAAAAAGCGACAAAAAGGCAGCTGAGATTATAATCACATTTTTTTATAGAATAATATTAACTAAAGCATCAAAAACATTGGTTTTAGTTGAAAGGTTTTTGTTGAAAGTTTTCTGTCATTTGGGCATTTATTTTTGTGTCGTTATTTTAAAATGGATACTAAAGAGATGGTATATGCAACAACTGGCTCCAAACCTGGAGTCAAATCTGCAGAACTGCTGTTCATTGTTGGCACAATTAGTCATTGTACTACTCTGCCAAGCCAAAGTGTAAGTTTTGTCTCATCTTTGACAGTTTAATTGTAACACCTTTTTTAAAAAATAGAGAAATTAAAGCTACAATAGGCAGAAAGAAATCAGAAAAAGGCACAAAAAAGTCGTACAGCTCCCCCCTCTCTGTCTTAACTGTCATATATAATAATCACTTTCATGTGTAGGTAAATATACCTACACAACCTAACCAACCACTACAACACATTCGGATACTACAAGAAAATCAGCTTACCTGTCCGGAAGAACGGAAAGCCTGCCCGGAATACAGCCTGATGCCGAAGCACTGGAGAAGTTTTCTCCACATCTGAAACAGTTATTGCTGATATTGACACATTTCATCATGAAACTCGTAATAAGTCATCAATATCAGGAGCAATATGGGCCATTTAGGACCTGCCTCCATGTTGTTTTAATTATTTAAACTAATTTAGTCACACCAGCTCCTTAACATTCAGGTAATTATGCCACTGATTCCAAGTGAGCAGCATATTTAAACAACTATTTCCCCAATTCTTTAGGGGCACACATAGCAGGACGGGTTGGGATTAACTTTCCAGCAGTAACTTTTCATACTTTTCCACATACTGTTTTAAAGGATGTAGATCTGTAAGTGAAATATAAGCAGACCAAGAATAGACATAAATAAACATAAATAAGATTATGCAGTTTTTGGGTGTAACCCTTAATGCAGAAGGACCAATAGAGATTAAGGCCATATTTAGACCAAATCTAGTTCTGTCTAAAAAGAACCTGGCATTCAATTTACCACTGTGAAATCTTTCTCTGTGGAGGTTTAAAATTCTAGTTCTCAAACTGGACTTTCTAGATTGCATTTCATGTTACTATTAGTAGAAGAAGCAAACTCCCACAAGTGTAGTCCTATACTTTTGGTGTAAATGTCCGCTAAAACACTGGTCAGGGGGGAAATGCTTAATGAAAGGTCAATTACTGGTAACATGGCAACATTAATCTGCTAGACAGTTTCTAAAATAAAAATAGCCTCTTACAAACCCTGTTTTCTGCAAGGTTCAACTGTACACACAGTTTTCCTCTAATGTTATGTGCGCCACACAAGGACAATATCTGCTGAACTAATGTAAGGCTTGGTAGCCTTGACTTCTTTATGGTCTGTTGCCCAATAAAAGAGGTCTTTGAGAATATGTCCTATGAATATTTTCATGCTGAATAGCTGGTAATGCGATGGCATGCCCCTGTGCTCTAAACTGATAATTTAGCAGTCAGTTTGAGAGGTCTGAAAAAAAGAAAATCATAACCTACGTACCCAACTAATATCCATTTTCAACTCTGTTTAAAATGAACGTTTTATAACAATAATAAAAGTATAGAGTAGTATCTGCATCATCTCATCTCACCAAAGGGATTAATCCAGGCCAATTTCTGCTACAATTGCTATCCAGCATAATACCTGCTGGGTCGCGTTAGGTGGGCTGTTTATGTCCTTGATAGCTTCGCCTTTTTTGATTATTGCTGCTACCTTTTTTTTCCCCATCAGCGTCTGCTTCCAGTCTGGATACTGCAATGCCATTTTTGAATAGATGATCATTTTCCAAGGTGCCTTGAAGGTCTCCTGGGGTGGATGAGAATTTGCTCTCATTTCAAGGTGCCTGCTCTCGCCACAAGACCTGGAATTATATGCATGGTCCTGCTTGTGCATGCCTCTGTGCCACTCCTATGTATTAAACTGCACCCACACACTGTGCACGTTACACAAGGTTTCTCTGCCCACATTTAAGACGCTGGCATGCTTTTGATTAAATATCAGTCTCAGAGCAGCGCAGCTCTGGTCAAAATGAGAATCAGTCAAATTCTCTACTCAGCGTTAAAATTTCCAGCTGATTTCCAGTCAGTCCAGTTAAATGAACAGAACAACATTTACTTCATGCAGACAGAGTAAAAAAAAAAAAAATCCTTGTGACAAAAACAACAGCTGTTCGTGTCTATTGTAATCAATAAACTTTACACCTATAACATGTAGCCTTTGCCCGAAAACACAAGCACATGAAGATAGGTTGCTCTCATCGTGGTTAATCCAATATTATACATCGTGGTTAATGTAGTATTATACATACATTTCCCCACTCCAGACAGGTTGGAGTTTACCCTGCTGGAAACTCAATTTTACATACATTAACAGTAGAATATAGAAAGATGAAACCACATGAGTTTGCACGCGTGGGCAGTCAAGAGAGGGAGCATGTAAATGTTGGTTAACATTGAGAGGTGTCATGAAAAGAAAAAATCTTTGTCATGTAATCATGCAGTGCACTTCAGGAAATGATCCTTGTTTATTGGTATAGTATATCATCAGACTGCAAAATAGACACGTATGCTGTCTGAAAGGGGTATTAATGTTAATATATTACAATAGAGTAGGTAGAATAATATGAAGCACAGTTGGGAAGCTACTGAGGAGTGTTTGTTGACAAAGCATTAATCCCTTGTTTGGCAGTGGTGACCAGGGACCGTATTCAAAGAGCATCCAGAGGATTAAAGCAGCTATTACCTGGCTATGTTACAAGATCTAATTGTGTGAGATACCTCACATATATCACAAACAAGAGGCATTCATCTCCACATGTGGAAATGTACATAAAAAGAGTCAAGGAGAAGGTAGGGGGTTGTAGTGGCTGAAGAGTTAATGTGTTAATGTGTGGTTTAGAACATGTACACACATGTATAAAAGAATAGAAAAACTCATCGCATTTTGTTATTTGGAGGCTTTTTGATGATTGCCAGGGGAGCCTCTGTCTGTCGTGTGAAAATATATATTTTTTTCATTTTGTTATTTAACCAATAAGTGCCTTTATTATTCTTTAATTGATAAGCAGGGCTGATTTTGTGGCTTTTGAAGACTTAGACACATATACACTGAGTGATGGAGATATTCATCTGGCAGTTTGTGCATTTTTAACATTTCCATGATTTTAACACATTTCTGACATTTTATGTATGTTTGACTGAAATATAATTTGGATTTGATTCTGGTTTATAATTTACCATGGCCACATTTAAATTGGTGATATATCTGTTGATATTTTAGCTGTTAAATTGGTTTTTGAGCTCATAGGCAAGTGCTATGTTTGTTTTGATATTTGACTTTTTAGACTTATGTTTTTATATTCAGTACAATCATTGCCTTTTGCTTGGTTCATTTTACCCATCAATCATCACCATATCTGGTCTTGGGTATCATTAATTCTTTCTGAGGATGCTACTCCTTGTATGTTTGCACTGAAAGCAGCTTATTACCGTAGGTCCATCTTTCCAGATAAAAATAAAAATCTTTCCTGAACAGGAAAACGGTTACACATAATGACACAGAAAAACAACAGATCAAAACTGATATTGTATTCAAATGCAGAAATATTCATTAAACTGCCCTTAATAAAATGCTACCACAAAGGAGACACATGATTGATATGATTTATTTATACACTGAGGCACTTTCGGTTTGTCTCTGCACAAGAGCTGAAGGCACAGAAAGGAACTACTAGCTGAGCTGTGAAAAGCTCATTTTCCTATATATGGTGTAGCTAGAGAGCACTCAAAGGTCAGAGTTAACTGCAGTGTCAAAGCTGTTTATCTCACCTCACTTTTGTCATATCCTGGCTGTTCTGTGTGATATTCCCCTTCCTGCAGATCTGATGAACAGACTGAAACAAAACCACGCTTCAAATAGCCCCCCCAGCGGTGGATGTCACAGCCCTGGAAACCAAACATGTGCTTCGTGTGTTTAGCTCGGGATGCCCAGAGGTGACGCTCACTCAGAGATGCCATGCTGGCAAAATGACCCACATACAGAGGAACACACATGGTCACAGTAATAAATATTAGCTTTTGTGCACACACGCTGACATCACACAAATGCGGACCCAAACAGCATATGTGTTCTCTCGCCCAGTTAGATACTGCTCCCCTACGGCTACAGTATGGAGGAAGCGTTTGATTCCAGCTGCCGCACCACTAAGTGCTCACTCTGATATTTTGGTAAATACACTTCTTTTCCATCATATATTTAATCAGCTTAAGTAGATTATCAGCAACTTAACTAATGACGGGCTGAGGTGTTAAATCATTAAAGTGTAACATTTTAACAACAACTTTGTTAAAGCTAGACCATTGCATTTCAGCTCGTTTCCTTCATCAGAATCCTGATAACGTTGTTCTATACTACAAGTGCTGCTGGAGTTCTTAACCTGCTATCAGTTTTTTTGCTTCTCCATGCATCTTGGAATTAGGTGAAGTTGTGCCAATACCTTCTACTTTATAACAAACAGTTTTGCAGGGTTCTACTGAAAAATTATGAGATCTAGTTGAGATTACAAATGTATTTACCTCCATGACACCTAATTAATTGGGATTGTCATTTTTGGGCATTGTATAAAATGTCTATTTATTTCAGATTCAGTCAAATCATTGATTTCTGCACTTTCTAATAATGTACTCAAACTGGTAATTAATTTTGAAATAATGACTGGCTGAACATTATCTTACTTAAAGGTCCAGTGTTATGGGGATCTAACTGCTGAAATAGAATATAATATGTTTTATGTTTTGTATTTTGTATGTTGTATGCATTTTATTTTTGTTACCTTAGAATGAGCCATTCATAACTGCAGAGGAAGTGGGCCCTCTTCTATGGAGTCCACCACGTTTCTCCAGTATCTCTTTCTACAGTTTTATAGCAGGTGGCGTCCATTGTTAAGACATATTACTGTCACCTACAATGCTGGAGACCGGAGTTATTATCCCCTTAAATAAAAAGACTTGAATGGACAAACCGAACACTGGCTTTAATGAAGGCCTTTCACATTTTATCTGCCACCATAAAGGAGGATAAGGTGAGAGGTATTCAATATGCAACTTCATCACTGAACCCTTAATTGCCATGTGCACAAAAGGGTTATTTTGAGTTAAAAAGAAACATAGATGATCACTACGAAATTTTGACATGAGTGGTCGCATTGACTGTGAGCCTACAGCAGCTTCCTGGTCTGAATATCTGGTGGTGAATGTAACACAACACATCTATAAGACAGATAAAGTTTAAAAAGACTCAGTACGTCATTATAAAACTTTAACAGAGGCTGCAGATCAGTTTGCAAGCTGTCATTACAAGAGGTGAAGCTGCAGGAGTCGGCGGAACAGTGTGTAGGTAGATTTTCAATCTGTTCTAGCCTGATAGCCAACACTAGCTAACAGCTGTCTGCAGATATCAGACTGATATTGTTGGGAAAAAAAAAAAAAAACTCCTGTGTGCATCTTTGTTGATCAATAATGACAGCTTTACAGGTGGTGGAGGATTTCAATTATTACACTGTCTTGAAAATCAATGTTTTTTCCTTGCCGTAATACTCGACTCTATTATATACACAGGAAGTTGTGTATGTACTCTATGTATGTACTGTATGTAGATGACATGTACTCATGAGTACATGTCATCTACATACAGTACATTTCTATCTTTGTATTATGTGTGTACATCAGTAAATAAATTGTATTCTGTTTGCTCTAAAGTATTTAGAGTGGTAAAGTGGCTGTTCTTGCTTGCTTATTCTTAACATTTTTTGGTAGGTGATCCAAAACGGACATTGTTGGATGTAGAAAGACCCCATGGTTGCAGAGTTCTTGTATTGCAGTCCATAGTGAAGATGTTGAAGAAGGAGAGCAGTGTTGAAGGAGCTCCTACTGAAGAAGTTTTAGTGTGCTCGGTCCCAGGTTTTTATGACTACACTGAATATCTAGCTGTTCATGCTCCTGGTTGTATGCAAACTCATAATGTTGTCCATTCACATGAAATAATCGTAACAACGACAGATATATAGGCTACCAATATAACAGCCCTAGCAGCTACAAGTTCTCACATAGGTGTTGCTGCTCAACTTCATGGGCCTTGACATCTGTGGTGTAAATCCACCAGAAAAAATTGTTTGTTTGAGTATTGTTGCGTTCTTGTGTGTACAGATATTTTGCAAAAGGAAGGTCATGTGAATAGATTTCATATCCACATTAGTGTGGACTAAGCCTCAGGTGTTTTACGCTGAAGCACTTATTGAAACAAGCAGGATATCAGTATGAACAGGAGAACAGTGATGACTATACAAGCTGACAGTGTGCACTGCCTTTAAATTCTGAAGGTTACTCTCCTAACACATCTACTTGTCTACATTTCCAATCTAAGGTGGAAGAAGGAATGCAAATTACGCAAGGTCTTTCTCCTGAAACAAGAACAGGGAGACACTCTTCATGTCCTTGATGATGCTGAGTCATTACATTCTTAAAAAGTGAGGCACTTCTTGTGAGTGACCTCTACCTAAAGTAAGAAGAATCCCTTCACATCAGAAACATATACAGGCTGGATTAGAACAAAGACTTGCAGTTGCCTTAATAGTGCCATCACCATCACCTTAAACACACCTTGTACGTTACTGTCGCTGTCAAACACAAATTGTACACTATGAGGACAAAGATTATGAGATGGCAGCTGTTGCATTCTCTGTCGTGCTTTGAACTTGATGAAAGGATTTTTTTTTCTTTTACACTTCTGCAAGGGTAGCAGAGTTCTCCTTTTTTCCTAAGTTCTTTAGGTAGGCAGGATGCAGGGAATCTGTAATTATCAGCAGTTAACAGACTGGCACACGAGGACAGCACAACAAAAATGGGAAGTGGGAGAAGATGGGAGGTTCACAGGTACAGATATGAGGCAGGAATCGGACAGGTATCCGGCAGATTCGGATACAGTGGCAGCTATCAGCAACACTGACAATCTGGCAAAAGATGAATGCAGGTAGGCTCCAATAAACTGGGGGTTAATTTGCACTGGGAACAGGGAAGACAGGCAATAGATTTGGGGATCTCAGTTAAATTAATAGACATGAGAGGGTGAGGAAAGCTGTATCATCCATACAGACCATAAGCTTTGAGATGATGATAGATAACAAAGTAATGAGATGCAACAACACAATAAAGGTAATAGTAGAGAGAGCTTCTATAAGCCAAACACCAACTGTTAATGTCATGCTCATTTAGGAAACTTGAGCACATTTCGTTGGCTGGATAGAGCATGTTGGATAGCATCTATCTCCTTAACCTCATGTGCACCTGGTCGATGTTGTCTAACCCAGATTCTCATCAGCTCACTGCCTGGTGTGGCCTCTTCCCTTCTCTGCGGCGCCATTTTTAAAAATCCTAGAAGAAACAGTCTGACATTTGAAATCAACAACATGCACTCTAGACATAATACCATCTGACTTTTAAAAAAAAAACAAACTTTTTTTTAAATCAATAGAAATTGAAATTGATCTACTACAAATAGTAAACGTCTTTTACTACTAAGTATTCTTTTAATAATTTATTCTTTTAATTTTTGATCTTTGGTTGTTTTAGGCTTTTATTTTCGTTGTTTTGGCATTTTGCTTTTGTTCCCTGTGTGCCTGACGAGCATTGAGTTGCCTTTGTGTATGAAGTGCGCTATATAAATAAACTTGCCTTGCCTTGTCTTAATAACAGTTGTCATACGTAAACAGTAGAAAGTAAAAAGAGCAACATTATACAGACCAGAAGAGTCCAAAGTCCATTCATTGAGTCATTTTAGAGTTCAAATAAAGTCTACTTCCTTTAAAATATAATAAATAAAAAATAGTAAAAAAGTAATGTCTTAATAGCTTTTTTGTTTTTCACATATTTGATTAAAGTGCCATAACGTCTGGCACTTCAGGGTGGAGTTTAGAGCCAGACCATTTCAATTTATGAATGTGGAATTTGCCAAGAGGGATCAGAAGCTGAATTATATAGCTATTGCTGTTCAACCCACTGTGCGTAAATATAACATTACATCAAATACGTTTGTCAGTAGATTAGTTTTCTATTCATAAAATTGCACATATCTTTCCAAAATAAATTTGAAAGGCCCCAGTGAAAACAAACATTGGTATAGTTTAAATTTAACTTAAATCTTTCTAAAAATGTATTTTGCCATGTAAATTCAATGTCAAACCTTGAAGGATAACTATTATTACTATTATAACTATAATTATTATTATTAATATTGATTTCAAATGCAACAACCTTTTTTCCGCTTGTTCCATGATAGGACATGAGAATAATTTTGCTGCAGTGTGTCTAACACAGTCCAAAGTATTTCTAATGTGTTACTGTACAGTTTATTCCAAATATCAATAAATCCAATAAAAATGTGTTACTTCATGCACCATGTTCCTGGTGATTGTAATGATCGTTATCTCAGTTTGTACCTCATTTTCTCATTGGCCAAAATGCTCAGGTTGGGCTCCTCTTGGACACTAATAACCTGGCATTCTGTATTCTCTGATTTCTTTCATTTTCTGCTCATCTCTCTGCTCCCTAGACCACACATCATACACATATACATACACTCATACACAAAGGCAGCTCAATGTGCTTTAAATACATACAAAGAAGTTGTAGAAGAGAGAATAAAATCAAAATGCTAATCACATAAAATTATAAATACAAATAAATTAAATAACTAAAGTACTGGTAATTAAAATGATTAAAAGAATACTTAGTAGTCAGTCAGTCAGTCATTATCTGTAACCGCTTAATCCTCCTCTGGAGGGTCGCGGGGGGGCTGGAGCCGATCCCA
>JAPQRN010000009.1:17530785-17554170 GCA_037367275.1 Coranthus polyacanthus
TGAATGATGAATGCTTTTAAATCTCAAATATTCCTCTATATAATCAATATTCTGTACATATAAAGCAAAAATCGTCCTGACGCTGCTCCCTCACGGCTATGAAAATTTGATTGACATTAATTAAATAACCCACCCATCATAATTACATCATTAATTTATAAATTAGAACTTGGAATCCCAAAGGAGTATATGGCGTCAACTTTGTGCAACCAAGTCCCTCCTGAGTTGTGTTAAAAAAAGAGTCTTTTTTTCCATCTTTTTATTTACAACTATGTTCAGTCTGGGGGCCAAAGGCAACCAAACCTGGCTTTTTGTGACTCAGATGTGTTTTCTTCATGACAGTATGAACAGCACAAAACACACACAGCTTCATCTTTTCAGTTCTGTTTGGGGCATCTCCCATAGCATCCTAAATCAGATACAAATCTGACTTTTTGCAATGCAGCTTCAGTCTGAACAGTCTTATCAGAACTCATGCGACTTTTACGTCACTCTAGACCGACATTTATCACAGTTCTGGTAGGAGTCACTCAGTGAATCTAAACACGGAAGACAACTGTGATGGAGGTAGTCAGTAGAGGAACAGTGAGCATAAGTCTCTGGTCTGTGTTTCAAAGCGTATCGAAAGAAATGGCCAAACGGGGATTCCACTGCACATCAATTTAATACTTCAGTGGTCGCCATGTTTACATCTGTGGAACAGTGTGCTACATGTGATATCTTTGTTATTGTTCTTTTGCACATGCAGGTCAGTTCAGGACAAGATCACACTGGACTCTGATATTGGATAATTTAGATACTGACCACATTTAAGAAATAATGTGAACAGCCAAACAAAAAATAAATCTGAAATAAGCACTATGGTTTACTGTGTGAACATTGAGCATTTGTCGGTGTGTCATTTTTTTTTTCTTCTCTCGAAAGGCTGTTTGAAAAATTAGGGGTTGTCCAGACTAGGACAAGACTAGGATAGAATCTAAGTAGAAGGTTCTGGCACAACTTCACCTACCTCCAAGGTGCATGGAGAAGGAAAAAACTTGTAGTCGGTCAAGAACTCCACCAGCACTTGTAGTGTAGAACAAATTTATTAGGCATGTGGCCTTCATCAGGGTAAATATCTGTCTATGCTCTATTCAGATTGTATTCACCACTTTAACTTGCCCTCTTTAGTGTTAGTCCTAGTTGTTTAGTTCAGTCTAACCTACAGGAGTTTCTGAAACCTTGTGTACAGAGCTTTGATGTCTTAAAATAAATTCATGACAAATACAAAGCGAGTCCAAAGTAACCCCTGCAACGGATTAGGAGGAGCTGAAAAAGGCAAAAAAGTTGCTCTGAAAAATGCTAACTTCTCATCACTGACCTGGTTCTAACATTCTGTCCATGTGCTATGTTTGTAGTTGTTCCAAAAGCCACAGTAAATGTTTGGGTGAAAAGCAGTTGTCATAGAGAGAAGGAGGAGGTGCAATATTATGTGAATACAATGGTGAAGAACACATTATCAGATCCTGTCGAGGGGAAATGAAGTGGGACAAAGCTGAGAGAGAAGAACAGACCTGGCTCCTTTCTTGACTCCATGCAGTTGACCAGTCGCTGCCCAAAGTGACTGGAATGTGAGATTCAGAAAAAAACTGATTGACACAGTTTTCCCTTTTTTGACTTTTACCATTTTGAGTTGTGCAGTTAATAATAGTAATAGCTGGTGGCGCTGCCTGGACTGTAGCCCTGAAGCCTTTTAGACGTTTAGCCTGACTAATTTTCCACTCTCAGTGCTTTGTCACTACATAACTGAACTTCAATAAAAGAAAAAAAAGTCATGTACAGTTCCTTGATAAAATCTGTTAAAACCCTGGAGCCGAAAAAATACACACCTTCATTGTTCAGCTCTCTCCTCTCGGTCCAAATCAAAAGACTGAATATAGATGAACACGATGCCGTATCACGATGAGCTTTCGTGTCGAGCCAAGGAGTACATTAGTAGAGTCATAACTGAGGAAATCTTAATTATAGCTGTCAATCACGTATTTAACCCCCTACCTGTCTGAAAACGGCTGTGATTAGACAAAGTCTGTGTCACAGGGTAGATTTTCTACAGCCTGAAAACAACACTGCAGCTTTAATTAAAAATTGATGTAAATGCAGATTTTTAACATTTTCTTACCAGTAAAGTAGATCCATCAACCATTAAATTACATAGATTTACTCTGTTACATTGAGTAGTTGTTTTCAGCTATATGATTCATAAATATCCATTGCATTGTGAAATTGTTTATGGATATTTTGAGGATTTTCCATCGTATAGGTCTAATAATGTCGACCTGATATCTCACTCATTTTAGTTTAAGACATTCAAGTTGTTGGAATATTCATGTGGAGATTGTGTGGTCTCCAGTTTTCTGATTTTTCAGCAACATGTACCCCTCAAGAAAAAAATGCATGGAAACAGTCTTTTTACATAAATGTTTTTATAAGAGTTTTTTGATGGAGAAGAATCTGGTCCAACCAATGCCCCTGGGAACAGGATTTTGTATTTTATCTTCCACACATAAAATCATCCAAATCATTAAATAAAACAGATGCCAACTTAAGAATTGTTCATAAATTACTACAGATCAGTTCTCATATTGTTTTCTATAATTTGATTTCGATTTGTTCTGGCTGGATACAAGATATTAATTGGGAATAATCATGGTGTGTATTGAAAACTGCACATCATTATTTCACACTGGCTCTAAAACTGCATCAGTCACAGAAAACTACAAGCTCCAGATCATCGGAGAGCCTGATGGCTTCCTTCACCCTGACAAACCAATCCAAGCCAGCCCAGCTGCTCTGGAAGCACCAATAAGTCACGGTTCACTGACTGACCCTCCAAAGGACCAGTCATGCAAGGCTGAGTGTGTGAACGGCATGAAATTAGTTGGCTGGAAGAAGACTGTACATGCAAGCAGAGATCACTCACACGTTCTCGTCCCTCGGAGTTTCCGCTTCATTTCCCCTCTCGTCTTTACGCAGACATGTGAAATAAAACCTTGAATATGAAATGCTGTTTTATGGCTTAGAAAATGAAAAATTGTTTTGGTGGAACAGTATTGATCCAGGGCATCAAAGTTCTTTTTTTTTTCCTTCCCAGAAACTTTTTGAATGTGTTTCTATAAATGCCTCTCTCATCACATCCCAATGACCAGTGTAGTTCTCCTCAAATCTGTTATTTATCCCTTTTTGATTACCTAAATGGGAATAAATTACGGCACCAAGATTACACTTGTCGATTCTTACATTTGGACTTAATTCATCTAACGCCCATAAACAAAAGACACAAAAGAAACACACCTCTGTTGGATTGTGTTTTATTTCAGCGCAGTGATCGATCCTGTCATGTTTGAGTCAACGGCTGATAAAAGTGTCTGTCAGTTTATCGCCTTTATGCGAAGCTGAGAATCAAAACACATGCTGTGAAATGAAAAAAAAAGAAAAAAAGTGGCTCAGCTCTCTTCATAAAGCCCAGGAGTGACAGGAAATCCATTTCTGTCGTATGCAATTACCAGCATGCTGATTCAGGGAAAACCCTCCTGCTTTATATTTCATCAAGGCCAGAGAGAAGCTGAGGTGGCGCTCAATACTGGCCTCCAGAACAGCAAACACACAAACATATAATGCGATGTATGTGTGACCACGTGTAGAAATGCTTAAGACAAAATATGAAGAGCAGACAGAACACAGAAAGGAGCTTTTATTTTGTGCTATTTCTTATGCATTAGTTACAGTAGTGGAGTATGAGCCTCTTGTGCATGTGCACACTGAAACTGTGTCTTTCCTCATATGTAGACTATGATATTTGATCTACACACACACAATCTTGTTGTAATAAAGATTAGTTCTACAACATAAAATAGGCAAGTAAATACCAAGAGTTTTGAATTGTTAATGTGCCTTAATAAAAATAGTTGATAACAAGTGTCTAAATGAGACTACGGAGGCTGTCTGGGACATTAAGCTTATTGTGCAAACTATTCTAATTACTACGTCATGTCACGCTAAGAGGAAAAGTTTTGGTGTAAGCAACAACTCCACCAAATAGTGACTTTTCCATCTCACATGGTTTAATTTAAATATATGATAAAAGTGTATGATATCTCACCAAAAATTAGAGATTAGTGAAAAAGTTCAAAAACTGAAAACGGTATCAGAAAGTTGTTTTTTTTCTTCTTTCCTCTCCCATTGATTATGTGATGAACCCATTGATGTACCTGGTGTCCTGTTGATAAAACCGGATATAAAGCAGTTCAGACGAGCTCCACCTCCAGCAGAAACAACAGCACCGTGCTACTCTAAGGTTCAGTATTAATGATCAAATGATGACGAACCAAACCAGGATTTTCCCTTCAGTATTTTTACTACATTTTACTTCAACTAGTTGTGTTTTTTACTTAAGTAGCATTTTTTATGCAGGACTTTAACTTGTAATGGAGTTTTTATTCCCACCACTGCATGTTGTTAATTATAGTACGAGAATAAACAGTATTAAAAACTACAGAACTGGTCTGTATAGAGTACACACATCCAGTGTAGTTTTTACTCTAACACCCAGTAGCCTTGAGTAGCAACAGTCACCACACCAAGTTAAATTCAGACGCTGCTTTTACTGATTCCTGATCTTTAAAAAGGAATAATTAAATTAATGTTTTAGATTAATTCCATTATCTTGCAACACACAGAGAAAGTATGTAAAGTGATATGGTAGATTTGTCTGTAATGAAACAAAAGACAATATGATTCATTTTACAATTTTTGTTTTACGGTAAAACACACTTCAAATGCGTAATAGAGCTTGATATAAAAGTTGTCGTGGAGTATTTCTTATGATGCATGTTGTTAATATGCAGCCTTTTAGAAAACTTGAGAATCAGTAATTCTTCTTTGCATATGTTTGCTGCTAGTTTTATGATGTTTTTGCAGCTCACAGCCCAAAGCGAAACCCTCCGCATCATGAAATATGCTCACAATATGAAATACATGTTATTTAAATATAAACTGCACCATTTATTTGTTTGTTTCCCCATCACTGCAAATATATCCAACTCCACTAAAATTCACCCCATTAAAATTTAATTAAGATTGTATATGTTTAGGAAAGCATGATTAGCCTATAGGGTAATTCAGTTTCATATGGAGTTTTAATAATACAGATTTATAGACACTACAATACGGTACTCGCCTGAAGCTTGTCCTGTTTAATCTCTTCTTCTGCTCACAGTTTTTGGTCTGTCTCACCTGCAAATATATTGCCGAATAGTGTTGGAGCTCGCTGTATGAACCAGCATGACAGTTATTTTGAGGTGACACATTTTTCTCTGCTGTGTCATTCACCAACTGACTTCCCCCCACCTCCTTTCCCAAATCCCAGTTTAACCCCAGCAACTAGTGCTTTTAGGAAATGATTCTCAAAGGGCCACATAGCTGCTGAACCCATTAATTGGCACCGCTGCTACTGCAGCTTGTGCAGTCTGGCTCCGGGCTACTCTGATGCATCTATTTATCATCTTTAGGACAGAAACTAAAGATGTGACCTGAGCATGATTCATAGTTTTGGTTGCATGTGATTTTAAAGGCAGCACCCTGTTACATTAGTGTTAGCAAGAGACTGGTCATTTCTTCAGTGGTAGCAATTTTTCACAATCTTGCGCAGGGAACAAAAGCCTTAAGCTAAATTTTAAAGCAAACAAGGAGCACCAAAACCAAAATGAATATGTTCTGTGAATGAAGCTGGCAGATGACCAACCTTACCTACAAAATAAAGCTGACGTTTTACTCTTTTACGCTTTTTTTTCTCATTACAACGTAGCCCTCCACAAAACATGGGGGTGAACAGGACTGGAGTTCTATGTAAAAGCTCTTTGGCAGAGTAGTTATTTGAACTTAATGCTAAGGTCAGCATGCTCACAATGCCAGTGCTAAAATGCTCATTCGAAGTAAGTCATTTTGATTTATTTTACACATAAAATAATGCGAGCATGATGATAGAGAAACATGCTTACTGGTATCTTTCTGTACCCTCATGCTCTATATGAATGTGTGCGTTCGCTCACCAGAGATTGCATCATCTTCAGCGTTTGACAAAAAAGGCCACTGAAAGCACTGCATTTTCCATATATTCTACACCATGCAGTTGTATGTGCTCATGAATTAATTATCTTTATTTACACTGCACTTTTACACCACAGCCATCTCTAAGACACACTGCAAACACACACTGAAACATGCTGTGCTGTCACAGTAACAGGCCTGTGTCATATGAGTTAAATGTAGGTTATGCTTTAGCCTCACACTGTCGTTTTACAGTTTAAAGGTATGATTCGCACATACTCATGTGCTTACGTGAAGTTTATTTTGGAGTCTGTATGCTGGGAGCCAGCCATTTGTTAATGTTGGCTAATTCCATTTATGAAGCTAACAATGGTCTAGTTTCAGGTCAGATTTTCAGTAAGAAATCCTAATTCTTGTTCTCGACATCTTCTCTTCTGTTCCTCTACAGCTAGATACTGTTAGCTTAGAAATGCAGTCAGCTAATGTCAACAGACATGTGGCTCCCACCACAACAAAGACTCAAACTTTATGTAAGCACACGAGCACGCAAGTCGAATAGAAGGCTTCGATGTCTGTTGTATTGGGCTTCGATTGACAAGTCTGTGTGGCAGCTTACTTTCAGAGTTTCTGTTTAATGTTTCTGTTTAATAAAACACATTTTTTCCTAACATACAGCTCGACTGTAGTTGTGTTTAATAGGTTACGCTAACAGCAGCATTAAATGACTATGTTACACAAATGCTTGATGAAGTTTACCATTTTACTGAGTCAGTAAGCTTGCGTTTAACATTAGCTCACCCAAGACCCCTCAAAAATGGCTCTGATACCTCGCGTTCCCACAGCTCCGCCCCTTTGGTCCAAATATGGTCACTTCTGGCTCAGGTTTATTATTTATAGAACATAAACACCGTGAAATAATCAGAAAATAATGTTTTATCTCTGTTTTACTGCTTTGTTCTTGCTAACGCTGCTCTCTCACTTCATTCTCACTGCTGCTTTCTCCCTAGAGGAGGGAGTTAGAGGAGGGACTAACTTGGAATCACATATTTACAAACATAAACCAGTAAAAGCTACATACTATGCCTTTAAGATATAGACTAATTCTAATCAGTGAGTGTGATTGACTAGTGGCATTAGAATGTGCTTAGGCCCCACATTTTGACTTTCACAGCCAAATTATTTTCTCTGGAGGAGGAAGTGGTGTTCTATATAATCATCTTATATGAACATACATCAAAAAGAGACAGGGCTGCTACTTTGTGAATCTCCTAAAGGATGCTGACAACATTAAAAGAGGGGCAGGCTAATTAGACAACATTAATTAAAGAATTCAAGAAAATGAAAAGGTTTTAGTGTGCACTGGTGTGGTGCCAGCAGTGACACTGTGATTTACCTGATTATACAGCCAAAGGAATCCTTTTGTGTGTGTGTTGGAGGTCTGACCATCCTCTAGAGATAACAGCAGTCCTAACTGGGATCCTGCTCCTGTAGGTGTGTGATAATGGATGAGGTTCAGGGAAAGGAGGATCCTGCTGGGCCAACACGGTGACATGCAAACAAAGAGTTGAAGTGAGTGTGTGTGTGTGTGTGTTTGCATATATGTGTAAAACCGCTTGCAGGAGACGTAGGGAAAGGTGCGTGCATGCATGTAGTAAGTGGTTTTGTCTATTTGCTTTATTGTGAAGGAGCCGGTGCTTTGAATTGTTTTAAACAAGGAACTCTGTCTTCATTAATAATGAACAGCTTCTTGTTTTCCAGCTTTAGTTAAATGTAGAAAAATGAAAACTTTATGAGTGTTTCATGCATGAGAAAGCTTGCTAATAATAAATTAGTGAGCCGCGTTGTCTTTGGTTTTACTAAGAGAAAAAACATTAGGATTTAAATTTAAGAGAGCCAAGCCTTCTTGTCATCTATGTTTATTTTCTTTATAGTGGTGACTCAAGATTTTTTTTCCCAGTGGTCTGGGTATAATTGGATGCACATATTGCATGCATTTTATTCAATCTAAATTCTGTTTGTGTGTTTTGTATGTAATACATGTTTTGATTTCCTGTTTTCCTTAAAATAAAGTTGTTGAAAACAAAGTCATCAAAGTGTATCCTTTGCAGGTCAGTTTTAACCCAGCACTAATTGTATCTTAATGTGTAACTAAACCCCGGAACATTCTGTTTTAAATCTCTGTTTAGTCTGGAGTGTAGTGTAGAAAAAGAACAAATTTATAGGATAGCTTCAATTATGTTACCATGGAAAAGAAAAGCCACAAGATAACAAAAAATAAGTAGCAAAAAACACAACAAACTTCAGGAGGCATTTTACTCGCGATCCATGAATTTATAAAACAGTGAACCAGCATACATACAGATTCATCAAGGTAAGAATTTGTAATTTGGGTGAAAACATAAACAAATGAGGCCCATATACAGTACAAATATGACCTTACTATGACAGTATAACAATATTGTGGAGCAGACTGCAAAAGAGATCAATCTGACCCAATAGATTGTATCATTTTCATTTTGAAATGTGTATTAACACCTACTGTATGCCCACACGTATTTGAGGGCATAGACACACACACACACACACACACACACACACACTAAACACATAAATACAGTTGGAGTGGAATCAGTAATTGAAAAAGAGGAGTTTTGAGCAAAATTGCTAATAAGAACAGCATGAGCCCCGTATAATCTAAGCAGCTGTACTGGAAATGGTTCTTCACACAGCAGATCTGCATGTACATCTCAGCTTCACACTACACTTCAACTCCAGCTCACCAGGAAGGTCTAAAATTAGGAAAAGTAATTTAAAAAACATGACATGACTGAATTGAGGTTTTGTAGCCCTGACGCATCAACATTTGTGTCAAGTTTGGTGTATGTTTTTTTTTCAGAATGCAAAGGAGCTTTTGTAAGTGTGCCAGTGGCAGATGGGTGTTTAGACAATTGATGTCAGTGTAAACGTTATGTTGGCATAGCAGGGTTACAACTCAAAAGGCTCTGCTCAGGTAAATCTATGCTCAGTGGTAGATGTGACCCAAATTTAATGTTGATATATGTATTGCATTCTTTCAGACTCTGCCTTACAACAGACTGAAGAAGTCTAGAAGTCTACCAACAACAGAAAATGAAGTATGTAAATTATTTGGTTCATAAATGTGCCTAGGAGCTGTACAAATTGGGCAACTTTTTCTTTAAGGTGTCAAAGGTATGTCTGTATAGTAAGGGAGCTTTCACACCCACCTTGCCTGGCCCAGACTTTCCAGTTTGATACGAACACCTGGTCTTTAGTCCGACCAAATTAGTCCAGTGTCAGTCCAGATCAAACTGAACCATGGCTCAGTTCATTTACAATGTGAAAACACTTTATGAATGGCTCAATTGGCAAAATTGCAGCTTGAAAGCGAAACATGGACCAAATGCACAAGGTATAAAAAACAAATTTACCTTGTTTCGAACCTTGGTTCTGTCAAGGTGTCTTGGTTCTGTTGGACTGTCAGGTGTGAAGAGAGCCTTAGCCACACACATCTTGCTGCAACTATATGGACCAGGTGAGTATAGAATAAATCCATTGCCATACACGACCTCAGAGTCAGCTCGTTATATATACTGTACACACAAGAGATACTAACAAAAAGACACAATTGAGAAGCGCCATGAGCGGCTAAAACACTATAACGTTGATATACATGTATCTAGAAATGCTGATATAAAACATATTTTTGTTTCTCAGATCCATGGTTTGCAGAAGCATAAGATGGCAACAGTTTATTCTGGTGAATGGGTTGGAAGGATCTAAATGTCTTGCTTCACCTCCATCAAGTATCACCTGAAGAAGTGCCAAACATATGATAGCTGCATAAAACAGATGGTTAATGGGGATTTCACCATGCGGTGACCACCTCCTGAGTTACTTAATCAGACAGTGTATAAACAGTAAAGACAACTGGATGATACCATGCTGCCCACCAGCAGTACCCCACTGTACATTTCTGTGACCTGAAACAAAAGAGCACACAATGAAAAGAAAAGCACTCCTTTCACTTATCAATCAAATTTTGAAACCGTTTCAAATCATTAATCCAGTCAGATGCCTTGTCTCGTCTAGAAATCAAGACCACAGTTTGCACAAAAACATCATCAATTACACCAAACTGATTATGGGTGGTGTTCAGCAAACCTTCCAAATGAGAACATGCATGGTAGTCTATTTTAGTCTTAAAGATGTGACTTACCTTCTCTGCAGTAAAATAATAGTATGTGAGTGTTAGTTAACTTTAATTGTAGTCACAGATACTGAATAGGCAGAGTGGACATGTCCCATTAACACTGGCAGTAAAGAGGGATCTTAGACTGAAGGACAACGGTAAAAAAATATATAAATAACAAAATAATGTTCTTCATCAGTTGTTTTTCCACAGTTCCAGAGCAGGATGCGTTTTGCTCTTCCTCCCACACTCTTACTCAGCAATCCTTTTGGCTGTAATATAATTAAAAAACCCTCTGAGTTCTTTTTTTTTTTTGGTAAGATTGGAGAAAAAAAGAGTGGAGAAAAAGATTAATTACAAAAGAAAAAATATCAATATTTATTCGGTTAATTACCACAAGTGGACAGAACTGCTCCAATCACATTGGAGACTCTTGATGGGTTATGTAGAAGGATAAAATCTTTGCACAAGCAAATAATGAGCTTTTATGAACCTCAATTCCACCCCCAACAAGTTTCTTAATGGTAGTGCTGCTGAGTTCATCAGTTCATTGGTGCTTGTTTAACTCTGTGCTCTCATGGCGTTACAATCGACATCCAGCACTTAAGCAGCTCAGACTGAGTACCTTCCCCTTCACTATGTCCTCCTGTTTTAAATGCCACTTGCAAATGCTTCACAGGGTGACTTAAAAATCCATTTCCCACTTCACGTCCTTGTTCGTAGTCCATTCATCTTGCAAGGATTCCTGTGTTTTGTGTATCGATTTGCTGCTGCCAGCTGTCATGCGTCGAACCAGAGGAGACCTTGAGCAAAGAGAAGGCCAGTAATGGAGTCGTCTCCCCTCCTTGTTATCCCTCTCGGTGTCTGAGCAGGATAGGAGACAGCCACGACCCCTGTCTGACCTTCACCTTCTCCCAAAAACAAGAGATGACAGGGCATCCTGTTGACTCAGTGCACGACATGGAAAGGTACAGTGGGAGACACTGCTTTGTTCTCCTGGTTTTTTGCCAGAATGTTGCCATTGTACTTTTCTGCAAGCCACACCACAGACTTACTACATGTAACCAAAAATCATGCTGACATTTTCATATCATATCAACATCTCAAGATATGTGTAAATCAGCACTGGTGTTTTAACTGCTCATGGCACTTTTGGTGTTTTTTGGGAATAAAATGAAGCTATAACAACAACTATGTCTCCAGAAATGATGTTCTTGTGTAACTAAACTACAAATATGTTTTGTTATAAATGTAATGCCATCCACATTACAATGTATATTAGCATATAAATTGCTCACAAACAATATATTTTGTTTGTTTTCAGCCAAAACATCCACCAACTCAATTTACGATATCAGCTGGTTGTGACAACAACATTATTATTCTTTTTATGGTTAGGTTTAGACACTGGCACCTCTTGATTGGGGTTAGGGAAATGTAGCAGGGCTTACAGAAAAATACAGCAAAGTCCACAAAGATGTGATAAAAAATCAATCACAATGTTTGCATTAAATCACAATGTTTTCCTAACCTTAATCAAAAGCACTTGTAATTGCCTAAAAAATAGTCAGAATGCAAACTCTGCTCTCTGGTGGCAAAGTCCTGGATATTGTGTAGTAACCAGATTTATATCAGATATTTGTTTTTCTTGCATCTTTTCATCTTTAAAATGTGGGTCATTTTCAGTTACTCAGAGAAAAAAAACTTTCATTCATTCATTCATTCATTCATGTGGTGGTAATCTGCATTTGATAATTTACATTTCATCTGGTATCGTATGGACGATTTACAGTGAAAAACATACTTCTTACAGTTAAAAGCTTACAATTCATATTAGGATATGAACATTATGGATTAGTAATTATTATTGTTTCAGTGCATAAGAAGAGTTAAATAATATTTCATGTTTACTTTAAACATTTATTGACCTGGAAGTTTGATTTCAGTTGACCTCTCGGTCATCACATGAGAAGGTCAGGGTCACAGAAGTAGGTGTATAGCACAGAGCCCACATGTGTTACTGTTAGCATATATAATGTAACATGTGAGAGATGTTATACTGTGTTTTTCAGTTTATTTTATCCTTACGTTGGACTCTGAACATTGCACTCTGAGGTGTGTGAGTTTTAGACTGTTCGTTGCAGACGAAGAGTACTTTTACTGTGAAGAAAGCCAGTGGAGCTAAGCTAAGCTAATGGTTGCTATTGTCAGAGAAACGCCAGCTGTTTCTCTGCCTGCATGGATAGAAAGTGAGACTGTTGTCGGAATAAACTTCAGTGGACGTTGTGGAATGACAGCCCAGGGGCCTCATTTATAAAACTCTGTGTTGGAAAGGTCACTACAGGTGGCGTACGGAGGAAACTCAGGAAATGCGTTCACACTAAAACTTCCTGATTTATAACAAAGTGTGCGAGCATGTCCTACGCCTGTTTCCATTTATAAATCACAATCAACCCTAAAATTTGCGCACGTGAGGAAGTGCTTTGCCCCACCCATATGGCGCCTATTAATCCTTTGTGAATGATGGCCCAAGAGGGGAATGTGAAGATGAAGTAATAATTGGTGGCCCTCTCCATGACAGCATGTGTCTGGCTGTGGCGCACATTGTAATTGAGTTCCTCTGTGCTCTGTGGGTTGGCGAAAGGGGTGAGCAGCCACCATTTGAGGGGGTATCCACTGTCACCTGCAAGGTTAGAGAATGGGTTAGGTGCTGCAATAGAGTAATTGCAATAATTCAATATTTCGACATAGTAATCCTTATCTATAAACCAGCCATCCTGCACAGCTCCAGCCTCAAGTCTGCGCCCCACACTGCTATGTCTCAAAATGAATGAGTCATCGGTAGACCCAGGCCAATGAGTCAATACATTTGCGAGCATCATGTTTGCGCCACATATGATTTGCGTGTTTAGAGAATGAAAATGCTTTCGATTAAGGAAAGAAGATTCAATCTCACTTGGTGCCCTTATTGCAATATGAGGGCAGTCAATGGCACCGATTATGTTGGGGAAACTGCACATTGTTGTAAATTGCATTTTTTTTGTTTGCCTGTTCACCCACCATGTAAGCGGGTTTTTGTACCATTTTGACAAACCAATGATGCCTCCTAACATGTCTGGCATAACACAGCTGAAGGTCGGCTGTGATATCACCGACCTGTCAGCCAGTTCCCTCTGGAAGGTGCCGGTTGCCAGAAAACCCAGTGTTGTCAGCACTTGCAGAGGGACTGGCACAGTGTGGTTCCTTCTGGAGCCTCTCAGTAAGGCCGGGCCCAATGCATCACAGAGGTCCAAGAGCACAGCACGTGGCAGTTGAAACCAGCTTATGACTTACTCGTCATCATTAGCCAAGAAGTCTTGCCAGTCTCTGAAGATGTGCTCCATCCAGAGTCTCCCATGCGCCACATCCTCTAGCACTGCTAGATAAGCCATTGTGCATCTTTGGGCATTGTGAGTGCATGTCTTTTTATATCCAACCATCATTTAATTTTCGGACCACCTACAGGTGTAGGTAATAGGCCTACCCTGATTGGAGCCGAATTGACCAGCAGTTTTGTGCAATGTTGCAAAGTTTGTTTTTTGTAAATCCCAAATGTTGCTTACAAGTGGCGTATGCCTCTTTTTGGGCACACACAGTATTTTATAAATGAGGCCCCAGAGCTGTGGATATTCTGCTGTTGCTGAAGGTGTGTTTTCCTGCTGGTCATCACTGCTGTGCTGCTGCAGATGAGCGCTAGTCTGACGAGACGGGATCTGTGTATTACCTGGACACTTGTCGCTGCTGCAGACCAACATTGCCTTGCAGGATTGTATTTCTACACACTTGGTAGGAGCTGCCTACTCTACACACGGAGGTACTGCTATTCTGTTCATCATTTTTCATGAGCTCCAACGTTAAGCGTAACAGGTGTGAGTAAAGCAAGCTTGCTAAAGCTAAAAATCAGGCCATTAACAAACTAAAGAGTGCACTCTTAAAAAAACCCTACGGTAAAAGGCAATAAGACTCATAAAAACAAAGAGGGAAACACTGGGGTCTGTTTTTATTGTATATTTTGGGTTCATATTTTGTTTTTGGGGTTTGTGTTCATACATTTTGTGAAATTGGTTACCACATAAGTTCAGTTGAGATACTGTGGTTGTGTCGTATTTTTTTTACATGTTACATCTTAAACTGAGTTATTTAACAGAGGTTAATTTATAAAGGACCATTCGGTCCCTGTACGACTGAAGTCAGAGCTTGGTTTGCATCGCAGGCAGTTAGTCAGACTCATTCCCAGTGCGGGCTGGACTCCGTCAGGGCTGCCCTTTGTCACCGTTTTTGTTCGTAATTTTTATGGACAGAATTTCTAGGTGCAGCCAGGGCATGGAGGGTGTCCAGTTTGGTGGCCTCAGGATAACATCTCTGCTTTTTGCAGATGTGGTCCTGTTGGCTTCATCAAGCTGTGACCTCCAGCTTGCACTGGGATGATGCAGCTGAGTGTGATGCGGCAGGGGATGAGGATCAGCACCTCCAAATCTGAGGCCATGGTTCTCAGTTGGAAAAGGGTGGAGTGCCCCCCTCCGGTTGGGAATGAGTCACTGCCTCAAGTGGAGAAGTAGGGATCTTGTTCACGAGTGAGGGGAGGATGGAGCAGGAGATTGACAGATGGATCGGGGCAGCGTTTGCAGTGATGCGGACACTGTACTGGTCCGTTGTGGTGAAGAGGGAGCTGAGCCAAAAGGCCAAAAGCTCTCAATTTACCTGTCAATCTACATTCTTACCCTCACCTATGGTCACAAGATTTGTCCCGAAAGAACAAGATCACAGAAATGAGTTTCCTCTGGCAGGTGGCTGGGCTCTCCCTTAGAGATAGGGTGAGGAGCTCGGCCATCTGGGGGGAGCTCGGAGTAGAGCCGCTGCTCCTCCTCATCGAGAGGAGCCAGTTGAGGTGGCTTGGGCACCTGGTTAGGATGCCTCCTGGACGCAAAAATTCAACAAAACTGTGCTCCAAGGTAAATGGATGTTCCTTCCCCTCCCTGAGCCCCATACCCTCTGGTCACTTGAAGGGTCACTGAACAAGTTTTATTGCCCTTCTTTGCCTGTGAAAGTAGGCCTTCTATGGCTCTGAAGGAGCTTTGTTAAAGATGAAAATATTGCTCGTAGAACTTCTGAGTTATCTCACTAACAGAAAGCCCTGCATTACAAACTAGAGCTCTAATTAAGATACATTATGAGCAGTGATGAGGACTTGGACCTTGAATCTAAACGCAGAATTAAAATTACAAATGATTATAGTCATATAGAAAGATAATAGGGTGGCAGATCACTATGCATAGATTTAAATATAAGTGTTAAGAAGGAAGCATTACTTCTGCGCATCCAAGTTAGTGACTAGAAGAGTAATCAGTAGAAGGCATTCCTTTGCCAAGGCCTCACAATCCTGTATTTCTTTAATTCTTGAACTGTGCCATACCCTTCCCCCAATTTTCTTGAAAATCCTCCAGAGTCAAACAAATGCAGATGAAAACATTACTTCCTTGAAAGAGGTAATAAACAATTTAAAAAGCTAATTAGAAAAATAACAAAACTGCATTAACATTGGTGAAGGGTGCAAATTGGCTTGTTTAGGACATCAGGATGAACAGGAACATAAAACATAAAAATGTGTTCTCTTGTCCTTGTTCAAATGATATCACGTCTCCCCCCTCTCAGTGATGGACTTTCACAGAGCCTTCCGGTGTGGACATGAATCCAAACGCTAACCTAAATGTCTTAATAAAAGATAAAACGACTGCAGGCTGTTGTTATTTTACAGTTCACTGGTTCTTAAAGGTTCTTTGTGTAACATTGAAAAAAACCCCTGTTATTAGTGACACCATTGGCCATTAAGTGAACTGCAGACAGCGTCCAGTTGGTCGCACTCGTGCTCATATGCTTATATCTAGTTTGTGTTGGAGTCTGTGTTGTGCCAGGAGCCAGTCAATTGTTGAGGTAAGCTTATTCCATTTCTAAGATAGCATGATAGGTAGATAGGTAGCTAGTGTCTCATACTGTTGCTGCTATGGTGGAGTCGAAGAGATGTATTGAAACACTTGAGAGTGAGCATAAACATCACATCCTGAAAAATCCAACCCAAGTACAAATTCTACAAATGAGGCTGTAATAGGTCTCATTTTTTAAAGGTACCTTACATTCTCTACACACATTGAATCAATTAATGCTTGCACAATCCTTCACATTGTTACACAGTACATTTAAAGTATAAAAAAATCAAGTTTGATTGCATAAATCAAACCTCCTTATCATCGTGTGTGTTATAGTAATCACATTATGTGTTTATTAACAGTAGGCTTTTATACTGGTGAAAATAAGACTATCAATATAATAGGCTTTATACAGACATTTAAATGAAGATTTGACAAAGAAAACATATTATTTCCTTCATCAAGACTTTTCATTTTCAGTGAGCAATTCCATATTTCATCTGTTACTATTAATCTATTTGTATTTCTGTATCAGCCTTTATGTTTCTTCTCCCACCACAATCTTCATTCTGTTTCAAAGTTTTACAGCTGGACATGGAGAACTGACAGTCAAAGCTGAATATGCACCCTCCCTCTAATATAATGCCTCCTCTTATTTGTGCATCCATCTTTAAATTATTAAAAGTAGAGCAAAGCACCTTCTAATAAATAATAAATACTTGCTGTTTGATAAATCCATGAATCCGTGGCATGTGTCTGGATCAGGATGGTTCATATCTGTGCCTGAAAACAGGCTCAAAATCTACAGTGCATCTGGTTCTTAGAATTAGTCAGTATTACTCACTTAATTTCATGGCACAAAAGGAATGTTATTTTTGTGCCGTCTAGCAGATGACTGATTTTGAGGTCATTTATGAGGAAAATGGTCCTGCTGGGACTCTCATACCTGTCAGCCTCACCTGGCACAAAATAATGTGAGTGAAGAGCAGAGACCAAACACATTTGGACACTGCAGGGTAGCTATGGCAGCACACTGACAGAGGTGTTATCAAAGAATGGATGGACACATAGTTCTAAGTGAGAAACTAACAAGGCTCCACACAAACTGCAGGGCCCCAGGAGACCTCTGAGAGACACCCCCAGCCCATCCACCTACAGACTGAGACAAGTTTACTGTCACCAGAACTTCACCTATTCTCCTTTCATTTAGGACAGCAACCAGCAGCTGATAGAGGACATGGGGGCACTTGGGTGAAAAATTGTTCCTGACACAAAGCAGACGGTTAGACTTGACAAAGTGGGGAACAACAGGTGTTACTGATAATGTGCACAATACCTCAACTGTGAAGCAACTAAACAGAAATTGGCCACTTTTACTTTTCCTACCGTCACCTATGAGTAATTTTTTTGCATCAGTCTGATTTATTTGTTTTGGTTGTGTTTTGATGATGGTAGTGGGGAGGTGTTTAATTAGGGTGAGATCTGATGATTGTGATGGCGATAGCATTTGATTCACATCATTTTCATACTCATCAAACCATTCAGTGAGCCCTCTAAGTCTATGGATAGGGGGCATTGTCATCCTGGAGGAGGCCACTCCAATCAGGTTTTTCCTTTAGTTTGTCTGTGCGATGCATTGGTATTTTGGTGGTTTTGGAAAGCTGTGAAATAAACAACAACAAATAAAAATAAACAGAGCACTAATTTGCCAAAGCTCAAGTGTAACTCCTACATTTTACTCACTATATTGGGACTCTTTCTGGCAAACCAGCACTTCTCACAAGCTGCCAACGCTCTTATCAGCCTCTCCAAATTAGGTTGTCTGGATGACACGTGATGTCTGTAATTAAATTACATTAACCAGGAGTCACTACCTGGCACAAGCACCTTATCTGTTTTTATTCTTGCCCTGTTGGTGATCAGGGGTACTACTACCAATGTTAAAAAAAAAAGGGCAACAAAGAGAAGATGGACAGAGTCAAACAATTAACTCGCTCGTTTGAGTTAAAAGTCAGCTGTCAAGTGAGCCCACTCTCACTCCCAAGTTGTCACATTTTGCTGCTTGGTCCTGACACCTTGCCGTCAGCTTTCAGTACCTTGGGTAACCCGTCCATCCATCCATCCATCATCTACCGCTTATCCGACCTTGGCTATAAGGTTACCTTGGGTAACCCTATAGCATCAATTTTCAATGTGAATCGGTAGGTGATGACATGGGCCAGGTGACATTGCTAAGTAGCAAATACCGTAATATTCTTATTTTAGCCTTTTCCTGACCCTTTATTACTAACCCTAACCAATTTTTTTTATGCCCAAACGTAACAAAACTTTAGCCATGGCAATGTCCATATTTGTTGGACTATCCCGTGTGTTGGAATATCATGCACAGGGTAGTCCTTGATGTACCCTGTGCATTGAAATGTGACGAGTTGGGAATGAGAATGTGTCGGTCAATTTGGACAGTTTACCATCAGGAGCTTACAGACCTGGCAGACTATGAATGGAGATCTTTTTTTTTATATGAGACAAGGCGTATTAGATTCTATCTCTAATCTGAAGCTCTGCCTTTATAAAGTGAATGTGTGGGAACTCACATAAAGGGATTGCCATTAGGCTAAAACTTATTCATATCCTAAAGACATTAAAAATCAATCCACAGTCAAAAACATCTCAAAAACTACAGTGACTAGACATACAGATTTATTTCTTTTAAGTTATTCTAATATTTCTAAGTGATCTAACTTGCTCTGAATGTCTTAAGTGCAGAGCAAACTATGACCCACTGTTCCATTGGTGCAGCTCTGCTATATTTATTGTAACGTTATTTTATCAGAACCTTTCCAATAAAGATTTTTTCCTTAAAATGTTTTTATCACACACAACATTCATTTGTTCTGGGAATAAACCGTGACTGCACCAATCACACTATATATCTAAGTCTTTAGAAAAAAGCGTAAAATAAGGACTTCAACACGTCTTCTCTCTGGCAAAAATCTGAGCCAGTCAGCTGTTCGCTCAGAAGACGATGCCCATCATGCATTGAGCTCTTGCAGTTGCTGGAGAGCAAATGTGTTGTCTGGCTTCAAAAACTCACTTAGATCTCATGAGGTTATCACTGGAATTGCCCTTGTGGCGTCAGAGCAATTCGGGATGCATTGTGTGTGGTGCTTGCCGATGATTGCATCTGCGCAGGTCTGGCTCAAATTGAACAAGCCTAATGTCATCTTTCAAATCCCACTCAAACAAAAGCAGAGTTAATGTGCACTGGGAACAGCCGAAGCAAGCCTAAATCTGCAAATCACAAATTTGCTTCAATGGGATTTATAATCTCTACATTCTTTAACCCCCTCTATCCGACCCTTACGAAATGCAGTTTTGGCTACAACTATCATCAACAGTATTGGCTTAGATGAACGACCTTCATGTATAATATATATATGTTGTGTGGCCAGGGAAAAAGTGGTATGGCACCTAATCTTCCATAATTATGAATCATTCAACATTGTAGGTTTTCTGGTTTTCTCTTTATGAGTGTGGCAGGACTGCGACTACAAGCATGTTTACACAGAAAAAGTATTTTTAAGAAGACTAAAACTAAACTCATAATGAATCAATTATTCAAGGAGATAATCAGCAGATTAGTCAATAATGAAATAAACTTTGCTTTTGTTCAAGGCCCAGATTTTCATGGAATACACCAGTCAGGCCAGAGACCGTCAGTGACTGGCAGTGACACTGAGAATAAAATGAGAAATGTTTCCATTTTTAAGGTTTCAATTCATGCTGCATTTAATATGAACTATACACATGCTCATATAAGGGAACAGTCATTTTTTTGATGGATGGAAATTGACTTTGCTTATTGTAAATTATATACAGTACTGTATAAACAGCTATCATTAAATAAAGTAGAAAATGTGTGCAGTCCACCAAATAACATGATAGTGCTTTGATGCAGTTCAATAATCAACACTGTGGAACCCTGTGCTTTATAGCCTTCATTCAGTGGAGTGGGTGGGACAACCAGCGAACCCTTCGTTCAGGAAATAATTTCGGTACTTATTAGACTGACTGAGTGCTTTGCTTAGCGCTTGGTTTACATTTTCCGTCTTCACCCTTGCTCTCCTTCTCCAGGTGTCTCCAGTATGATTACCGTGTGAATGATTTCTCGACTCTCTGCCATCTGGGTGGGAAGACCGAAGCACGTAGCCATTTCACCGCCCGGCCGTCTGCAGCATGCAGAATCACAAAGCTACTCAAACACAGACATGAAAAGAAGATGAGAGGCGCAGATAGATGTTAAATATAGAAGGTTGGCATGCTATCAGCCTTTAAAAGCCACAATTGCATTTATTTATTTATTTCCCCCTTTTTAACAGCATATCTGCCTGCTGAGAAAACGCCTGTAGGATTCATGCATGTCGTGCTCCATATTTTATTGTATTTTTATATTATTTACCACATTTATTCTGTTATATTTAGTTTAATTTTTTATTCATTACACTCATTTAAGGTATACATGATGTACTTAGTTGCTGAGTTCCTTGTCATTAAACTGAGCAGCTGATTGTTTTGCAAGGTTCATTGCTTTTTTTTATTTTTTACACTCTTAATAAATTAAAATTAATCTTCTTTTAATTTGGCAAATCCCCAATAACAACAACTCACGAGCACTAGCTGTGCTGTCCTTTTTTTTTTTTTACCTAATATTAGCTCATGTTTCCCCTTGAAACATGAGCTGAGGAAATGCGTGAACATCCATCACACCCCCTGTAGCTCTGCCAGTGATTCACTCATATATGTGATTCATATAAAGCTGCATTAACTATGTCTAAAATATTAAAAAATATAAAAACACGTGCTCATATTTGTCGCTACCCCCCACAAAAAACAAAGATTTTTTTTTCTGTATATTTAAAAGAAACACTATGTTGTTTGGATTCAACATAGTACATTTTTGTTGTTGGGTAGAGGCAGTCACTGCAAACAAATGTTTTCTGTCACTTCATTGAGATTTCTGCTGTCTCAAGTTCTCCAGCAAATTTCCGATCTTTCCATAGATGTTCGATAGGATTTGGATCAGGACTCATAAAGGCCACTCGAGAATAGTATGAAAATTGGTTCTTCTCTGTACTTTGGTGCTTTTAGCCGTGTGTTTCGGGTCATTATCCTGCTCTAAGATGCCTTGATAGTCTTGAGATTTCATTATACTATAATGTAATCCCATAATATAATTATTTGAACATTTCGGCTAACTCTAAGTGTAAGCTAATGTGCCAGGCACCGATAGCCATAGTATACCTTGAAAATTCAGTATTCAGTTATATGAGTAAACAGGGTTAGCCCACAAAATCATTCCAAATGTATCACACATTTTTAAAAATTGTCAAAAGAAAATGTGAATTTATGCATTTACGTTTCCATCAACTACTGTTATATGATTCTATTATATGATTCTATATCTATATGATTAGTTCTTCATCACGTTCATCATTGTCATGGTTTCAAACTTTGCCAACTCATACAGTAACATACCTGTCGGTCTGCATCATATATTGTTTCAAACTCTTCCACAGTTTGTCAAAGCCTTTGTCTAACATTTGTTTCTGCAGCTCTTCATCCATAGTGACGTCTAACATTTCTTTCTTTCTTGTATGAATTTAGTGGATGTTACCGTGTCCCTACTGGTCCTTATATGCAGACAAACATTTTTTTTTTTGCTAAATGCAGTTATTTGCATTTATCTATTATCAATACACCAACTTTCTACCTCTCCCAAGCATAAAAACTTTTTTTTGCCGTTTCCTCTTGGGTTGTTTATGTGAAAATTAGAAATACAGCTGGATGGAGTTGTACCTATTGTTGGTCTATTGGTTTGCGTGAACAGGACAGTCTGGGTCAAATGTCGATGTTGAATTCCGAGCCTGAAATATTGTTTCAGTTTGTAGGTATGGTGTTCTTTTCTTGTCACTTGTCCAGACATTTCCAGTTTGGACTCATCTGTCCAAAGGACATTCTCCCAGAAGGATTTTTGCTTGTCAATGTGCAGTTACTTGACTTTTTTGTTCTTTGAAAAATGGAGCTCTCGAGGCTGAAAAAGAGATGAGTTGTGTGTTCAGAAACTGATGTACATTGAAGTTGGGGTTCAACTTGTATCTCTTTGGCAGTTATCCTTGGTTCTTTTTCTTTCAATCACACTATCTTTATGTTCAATCTGGGGTCAATTTTCCTCTTGGGGCTGTGCCCAGGAAAGGTTGGCTAAAGGTCCATGGACCTTAAACTTCTTAATGATATTTGCACCTGTTCTCACCAGAATATCAAGCTGCTGTTCTTTCTGATCTCCAACAACTCTCTCCAGTTCATGTTTAGTGTGGTACATGTACATAACTTAATTTATATAGCACTATCAAAATAGCAGTTTCAAAGTGCTTTGCACTTAACACAATCTGAACACAAGACAATCCAACAGTAAACGTTCTAGCAAACAAAACAACGCATAATAGGACACAAATGCATTCAACAAAAGCAGCAAGACAATAAAATGGAAAGACACTCAATAAAAGCAATATAAATACAAAATTAAACAGATAAAGCTCATAGGGATTGTGACTTATATAAAGAGGTCAGTCTATACAAGTGATGTTTTAAAAATATGGTACAGATTCATTGAGGAACATTCAATTCTATAGTGTTGAGGCTAAAACAGTAAAAGCATAGTCTGAGTAATTTTGGTGCGCAGTATTTAGTTATCAGAGCAAAAAAACAGAATGAATACTTTGGTTCTTTGAAACTGGTTTAATGACTGATTTAATGATTTATTTGATTGCAGGCACCTGTGACTCACCACATGTGAGCTCAATGTGACTCAGCTGCTTGAAATCCAATTACTATGTAACTTTGTAAAAAGGTACCAGTAATATTGTCCAGGACATTTTTGGATTTAGGTGTGGAATGAGCTAGTATTCAGTATCTTTTCAACCTTATTTAATTGTAAACCCAAAAAATACATGTGTGGATACCAAACAATGTTTTAATTTCATAAGGTATGTGACTTCACGTGATTATGTTCTGCATTGGATTATGCATTTCACATCATTGACATATAGCATGTGACCCAGGTGAGGTTTG
>JAPQRN010000009.1:17568193-17588792 GCA_037367275.1 Coranthus polyacanthus
TATATCCTGTGTGGTGTGTTATAGCCATAGTGTTTATGGGTGTTGTTCTGATGACTCATGGCTATGGACAAGAGAAATTATTCTCAGAATTTGTGTGTAATTCGGGGTCCAAAATGCATGTTCAAATTCACACACAAATACCAAGCAACATGTAAAATAAGTTTACAAATGCACACCTAATGAACAAATATTTTTTAAGTACAGATTTGTAACTTCAGTTTCACAGATTTGATCATTTTGACTTTTGAAAAGCTTCTTGTGCATAATAATGTCTGACATTCTTTTGCATTGTACATTAAAGTGTGTACACTGATCACCTGACATACACACTTACATACGTGCACAGAGTGTTGTGACTCTTCTCAGTCTCAGTTCCATTCAGATCCACAGATGTATGCTGTGTTAAAGTGAAATATGTAACATTTGTACGTGATTGTGTGCTTAAGTGAAGTTTGTGTTGGATTTTATGTTGTGCTTGGAGCTGGTCGTTGTTGACCTTAACTAGAAGAGACTACAAAAGAGGCATTGAGGAACTCTGGAGTGATTCAAGGCCTCTACATAAAATTCAGTGTAGAGGCTCATGGATGTAGGCAACCGAGACAGTCGACGAAGGTGCATACCCACATTTCCTCAAATAAAAGCCAGGTCTGTAATAATAACCTGAGGCAAGGTCGACATGAACAAATAAAGGCTGGTCTCCAAATCCAGGCCGGGAAAAAAATAATATGGATAAACTTCTGGTGTCTGTCATATAAAGTGCATTTGTACAAACTTGAATGCGCTACAGGAAGGCAACACTTGCATAATAAAAGCCCTCTTCACCCTGAATTGCCAGATGGCTTTTATTTTGAAACAGTCAAGGAAGTGTTGAGTTTGTATCACAATGTATTAATTATAATGTTGCAAACGGGAGTGAACAAATAAAGGCCTTCCTCTAATACAAGTCTCTTTCAAATAAAGGCCTGGTTCCTGGACATCTGGGCTTTCGGTGGAAAGTGGAAAAGACATTTTAGACAGAGGCGGTAGCTCGTGATTAGGACAAATGCATTTGCCAACTATAGAGTGAAATATACCATGCCTCGGAGATGGAAAAATAGCCAATCCAGGCAAACGGTAAATAATGCACAGATAAGAGAACGCTATGGCAGGATATCCTGGAGGTTCATACTCTGAAGTGAGAATAACCCGAACTTTGAAATATGAATATACTCATAAGCTCAATATTTCATGTAATATTGAGCTTATAACTCAGTATTACTTATATTTTTGCAGAGAATATGACGTTTGACGTATGACGCATATTTTGGCCCTCAAAACTTATATTGAAAGTGCATTTTGGAGAGTGTTTTTTGACAAACAAAACCTGTTTCAATGTTCATTCATTTAGAACACCTGACATGCTTGAAAAACTGTCAACCTAGCCTTTAACATTCTCAGACACTCAGAGAGGAGTGTAAAATTGAAATCTCCTCAGCGACACACCCAGATACTCAGCTGTGTCAGCATAACATGAGTTCCACATCCTTCACATTTGCGAGTATGTTTACGTATGGCTCCCATTCAGAACTGCCATCTGCTGCAGTATTTATACAAATAAACGATCATCCGTTGGCAGACAGTCACAGTCACACTGTGTTGATAATTTGCCTTTCCTTGGTATTGTGTGATTCATTTCAGTGGTGATGGTAATAAAAACAACCCTAATTCCAACTGTACATCTCAGAGACAACAGTAAACATGGTTTCTCTCTGTTTGTGTATGTTTCTCTACAATGTGTGTACTGGGCCAAATCCAGTTTAGTGAAAATGTCATATTACTTTGACCTTTTATTATCAGCATTTTTGTTACATAATATAAATACATAAATGAATAAAATTAATTTGTCTGAAATACAATTTGTAAAAGAAAAAAAAACAAAACATGAGAACATTTTTTTTTTTCCATCTGCTGTTGAATCGTATTGAATAGTTTGTTAAACCCTCTCCTATTCATAATAAACTGAGATATTTTTACTGGGAACATAATGAAAGAAACTTATTTGCAATTTGAACTCATTGTCCACCTTTCCAGACCTTTGAACTGCATGCCATGCACAGTGGGTCCCAAACTTTTCTGCTTGCTTAGTTAATTAAAATTTAGTTTGTGGTATTTTATTTCAAAAATGATCATGGAAGAAGATATCACTATGACAGCATCAAAAGTGTCACAGAAGCATGTTTAACTGTTTAGCAGTCTTTGTTACTGTCAGTCGGTTTTTCCAGCTGTAGGGCACAACATTTTTTTCTGATAATGTCAATCAGCTGTTTGTGTATTTCGGTTTGTCAAAATCCCTGTTGGCACGGGACTAGTATTACCTTCTGGTACTTTGGAATAATTATGGAGATTGTCTGATCATAGTCCCTCGTAAATCTGTCAGGTCCGTAACTCGAAAAGTGAACATTCCAGCACAAATTACCCAGCCAATTTCTGCAAACAGAGGTCCTGTGATAATATTAGTCATGCACAAATTGGCATGTGTGTGATTTGAAATGTTTTTGTTTCCTCAGCACATTTATTCTTCCTGTTAGTCAAGAATCATGGAGGCTAATTAGCAATTACAAAAGGAAGTTTTAAACGCATTTTTGGTGCAGATTAAGGAGGCTCATGTCGTGGCACATCATAGAGGCCCATTCACAGAATTCACCTTTGAGAAGAGTGCAATCGAAAGGTGATCAGATGAATGACATGACATGACATGACAGCAGCGTGCAGCAGCATTTTTCTATCTTTCAAAAGGCTCAACAGTTTGTCAGTTTGTAAGCGGTAGCCTGTTACCAGTGAACCTTATCGAATGTGCCGCACAAAACACAGGTACAGAGGCTTCATTTCTTAATCACATGAAGTCCTCCAGATTATACTACTCTCCTACGAGTACGGCCATACATGCATGTGCTTGGCGATATTGATAAACCTTGTAAACCTGTAAACGCAGCTTTTACCGAACAGTTGCGTAAGCTGCGCATTGAGGGGTTGAGAGAATCTATGGCAGAAAGGTTAGAAGGACTCTCTCTTGCCTTCTAGCTTTCTTTGTCATCAATCATTTTAAATGTCAGTGTAGCTGAACACACAGCAATTATTATGATTAACATGTTGTATGTTGATTTTGTCAGATGGCCAAAAAAAATGAGCCTTTTATTATTGCAGCACAGCAGCTTCAAAGCGGTTTGAAAGAGCAGTGGTTGATGGCCATGTTCAGGGTGCAACTGAATTACTATTTGATACTCATCCCATTGTTTGACAACAGGAACATGCAAATGAGAATGTTATTGTGAACTGGGTTGTATTAAAGCATATGTATATGTATGAGCAGAGAGAGCAGGCGAGGACAGAGTGGAGGTATAACGAGCTGACACTGGACACAATAAGTGGCTGTGTCTGCAGCCTGTGAGGCAGTAAAGTGAGGACTTTCTGTTGCCTGTATAATTTACTGTGACACGATTATCAAGGGGCGATATAGCTGATCATGCTGCTGATCATATATGTTTATTTGGCGACTATAAAAGAGTTTTATTACCACTGCTCAGTAGCTTGGAAATGACTGCTGAACATATCTTTATGAGCCGGGATTCTCAAGGAGCAGCTGGAGGACAAAGATGAGAGAAGGACATATGGTCCTACCTGTCCATAGTAACCTAGACCCTGATAAGAAGCAAAAATACAAAGATAAGATAGAATTCTTGAAATGTGCAGTGCATTTACATGTTATATTTTAGTGCAGTGATCTTGAGCACATGTATTTAGCCTTGAAAAAGCAATGCAACATCTCAAGAACCATAGAAAAGAAAACCCTACTAGCATACAACTATTTTGGACTCTTGAGCTTTCATCCAGGACCTTAGGCCAAAATATCTACATGGTGTGCAAGTTATCTCATCGGCAGTTTACCCAAAATGTACGGTCACTATAAGATGAAGCCTGTCGGTTTTAAAGATCTCATGGCATTTCTTGTAGAACCAGGTAGTAAGGCTCTTAAGAATAACAACACCCTCACAGCGTATTGTTTGTTCTGTATAAATATTGTTGGATTTTTAGCTTGAAGTTGCAGTCTCTCGCGAGGCTGCACACCTTGGTTCTTGTTATGACACAAAATGTACAATGTGAATCCAAATGTCTTCATCTTGCCAGTCAGAAAATAATGTTGGAAATTAGCAGGTTAGATTGGATTGGAGCTGACCTAATAGCATAAGTAAATGACCTGAATGCTGGATGGCAACTGAGAACCTTTAGTAAGGACAGAGAGGAAAGGGAAGGGAGCCTTTTTCTGGATTTAATTTGTGGATTCGGGGAGACAAGAGGCCTTGCCGTCAGAGATAACAAGGCCAGGGTCTGTGATGTGTGAATAATGACTGGACAGAGGTTTAGACATCATTAGAATAATCAGTTCTGATGTGGACGGAGATGCATGGCAATACAGGGGAGGCCTACTGATGAGTGATAGTACACTAATTAAGATTCTGCTGGTGCAGTGTTCTCTGTATTTTGACAACGCAAATGTACTGTGATCCAACCTCTGCCTGGGAGTTTGGTTTTAATATGCTTCTGCACATGGTTTCATCCTAATGTGCCCATTAAATGTCATTCATCTCCTGCTTTTTATGTATTACATTTTGCGCTTTGTTGTGGTGGTGCACTAGACGGTTTTGCTTGAGTAACCAAAGATTTAATATTGTTAGTTTTCATCTGGGAGCCAAAACGCCTTTATATTTGCATGTGCTCCCTCATGTTAATGCCAATCAGTTGAGCAGTTGGGAGCAATTTAGCTTCAGCTGGAGAGAATTCAGCATGTTTGAGGTTTTATTGTATTTCGCTACTCATCTTGCTGTCCGCCGGATTGGAAACACCATTGATCATATCAGATTGCTTAAGTAATTGATTGTTACTGGTTATTAACCTCCCAGAACTTTGGACCCGCTTGCAAGCCACTGAGAACAGCCTGTAATCAGTCACAAATGGCAGCCGCTAATGAAATTAGTTCCTGGTTCTGCCTCACAACTTTGTTTGTTCCACAAAGTATTGGCAAGGGCATAGAGATGCCATGGTTTCCTCTCCCCAGAGAATGGAGTGATAGAACAACAGAATGCAGATAATGAGCTGCTGTGTCTGTGTTGTCTCTTTGTAATTACTCATGTGTCTGACCAAAATATAAAGATGAGGGCATGAAAAGTTCCACTTCCAGCAGTTTCTGTAATGTCCACAGTGCCACTGCAGACGTGGGACCTAAGCTCTGTTAAATTCTAAAGACTCATCAAAGCACACAGTTTTGTCTTTTCCCAGTCTAATCCAGACTAATTTCTTATTAAATCCACACAATATTTCCCTCTAGCACACAATGCATTTACATTTAAACCCTTTTCTGACAAATTTCTTTATCATCAACCTATGTTCCTTATAGCTATAATAGTTGCTAACTTTGTCTGTTGCAAAAATACAGAGTTTGATGAGAATGATCCAACCGTAAATTTACCGGCTGTAAATCCAAAACAACAAGCTGAAAGGCTTTAAACACAGCATATAATGCCTGCAGCTCGGGGTCTCTCAGTTGAAACAGTAAGAAAATACCTACCTTGATGATGTTGTAATGTAGAGTGGGATCATGGGAGTTGTTTTCAGGATCATTGACAATGAAAATCTATCTGACATGACTCATACATTATTAAAAGTTTTATTCACATTTCATCTAGTAACATATATTCATGCTATATCATTTAATTCCAGTGAAATATCTCAATTAATTGACAGGCAGCCAAATGAAATGGGCCATTACTTGGAATAAAATTAGGAATTTAGCAGTGGTGGAAACATTCGATATAATCTAAGTGCACTGGTCAACAAAATATATTACACAGACAAAGTCGATTTTGTTACATACTATACCTTTAAAAACCCTTTTAGATTACTCAAAATTGATTTTTGGTATAAATGCTTAGATTAGTACATCTTAATTACAAAATGTCCTCCATTATTTATACACATTAAAAATATTGATTGGTGAAAATCTAGAATCACAGGAATCAGTGTTAACTGCCAGAGTACCTTTGTGAAGCTTTTTTTTAAATAACCATTTCTCTTGGGCTTTAGTCTCTGCGCTTTCTTTTACACTTAAGCTTCAGGGATCTGTTGTGCATTTATTGTTACATTTGACACACACATGAAATCAATATCAGTGCTCTCATCTGAAGTCACGAGCTCTGTTCCTTTAAAAGCAAAAACATACTACTAATTAACATTCAACAACTGACTTGCATAGGGCTTTACAATTGTGGTTTCATTTCTTCAAAGCCCTCTTTCATGTGTACAATTTTGTCCACCTGCCTGTGTAGCTCATCTACTATGTCAGGCGGAGCAAATTTGATTGCAACATAATCAATCACGTTTGCTTTCAAAGTATTCCACAGATTAGCCTCAGCTTATCAGTCAGCCAAAGAGGCCTGTTTGTTTCCCAAAGCATGACCAGATGACTGCTCGGCATTGTGTTTCCAAAGGCCTCTGATTATCTTGTCATAACCAGCAAGAGAAATCCATTCACTCAAGAGTCAGCTTTTGTTGAGGCTTGACTGAGACACATCTTATCGTCTAGTTCCAACAATTCGGCTTCATGACATGTGAAATCTGAATATTAAGGAATATTAAGGGAAAGTGATGGCAGTTACTCACAGACCAGCATTACCAATGTGTCTATGCTGATAAAATAATACCCGACAGCGACTTTGGAATGCCTCACAAGTGGTGATCTAATGCTTTAAGAGGGTTTTAACGCTGGTGTGTGTGTTTGTGTGCGTTGAGGTCTGTTCCCCACAATTGGGATTGTGTAGCCATGGTGACGGCTGTGAGAGACTGTGAGAAAGCAATCTCCAGGAAGTCATAGCCGCGGGGGTGAAGCATATGTGGCATGAGGATGGCACCAGAAGGCCGCATCGTGGATGTCCAGTTGGCCATCTGTTGTGCTCCTGCAGCCAGGGCCAGGAAGCCCCCCAGAAACCACACAGGAAGAACGGCATTTTCAAATGCCAGAGCCTGGTACAGCGCTCGCTTCCCCCGGGAGCTCCTCGGCACATCCCAGACACTAAGCTTCAGACGCTCTCAGTGGGACTTCCACAAAACATCCTTGACTGGAGCGATGATTCCGTGTGGTGCATTTGTTGATGTGCAGAATGAGAGTGGAAGCAGCCACAGCATGGCTCACTCATCGGCCAAAGATTATTACTCTTCCTTATCTCGGGCCAAGTCCTCAGGCTGCTCCACTATGCTCCAAACAGGGAGCCCATTACCAGACCACGTCACTGGAGGCCTGTCCACAAGGCCGGTACACAAGGCCTGAGGAGACCTATTGACATTCCACTGCTAGTGACATTATTATTAGAAGAATAACTGCATTTCCTTTAGCTGTAACAAACTGAAAATGAAATGCAATGCTTGGTGTGCTGGTGCAGGTTCTTGTGCCAGAGAAGTGATGACGTGATTAAATCAGAGCCTTGTATTAGAGATTTAAGAGAGTCCATAAATACAACAGGTCCTAGTCATTCAAGCGATTCAAAAACTTGTAAAATGCTGTTTGATATTCATTTGATACTGTTTTAAAGGTGCATTATGTAACATTTGCACGTGCGCTTACGTGGAGTCTGTGTTGAGCTCGGAGTCAGTCATTCAGTTAGCCAACTGTTGCCACTATAGAGGAGCAGAAGTGAGGGATTGACGCAAAATGTGGACTGAGTCCTCTACATAGAAGTCACTGTAGAGGCAGTTATCTTCGATGTTGACAACCAAGACAGTCGGGAATTATATGTTACAAGCAATTCACACTTTGGAATAAAAAAACAATCAATACATGTACATTTCTTGACAAATGTTGCATATTCCACCATTAAGACTTACAGTTTTTTTTGGATTGCTTACTGTTTTTGAAACTAAAGGCAATTTTTTTTAACTACTCAAAACGAGTAAAACATTATACATCTCTTGCAAAGCAAATGGTTACAGAGAAAGACTCATTACAGATGCATTACTACAAATCATTCAATCAATTCAATTTGAATATGCACATGAAACACCAACTATGTGCTGATAGTATGAAGTAAAACACTTGTACCTTTCGCTTTTTCTGTGTGCACAGCACCGCAGTTTGCAATGAAGTGCTGAGATACATGTAGTAAAACAAACACACACTCAAACAATAAAACAAAAGCTGAAAAAATTTGGTGAAATCTCACTTTCCTTGTGGTTGTGGTGTTAAGACTTCATCCACATCATATGCAAGGAATCCAATTTTACAATTTTGTTTTGTTACAATTTTGCTAGAAGTGTGTTTTTAAATTGCAGATTGAGTATAAAGCAGATGACGTGCAATCAGTCTGGAACACTTGGTAAATGCATTGGCTATATGTGTTTCAGAGACAGTGCTCCTCGAATCACTGTTAGTGTTTAAGCATTCAGAAAAAAACTGTATTTAACCATGAAAATGTTGACCAGCTCCAGAGTGAACATGTTTTTTTATGGGTTCAGCTGTTAAGCTACTCCTGCCATTGCACCATTACTGAATATTTCACATAACAAAACCTGTTTTTAACAGAAGGCTGTGTTACAAACTGAGTCGTTTCTGAGTTATTGGAAATGTAAGATCCAATGTTAAGCTGGAGCTTAACTGAAGACTAACCATGAGGCACTAAGATCAAGAACAGTCTCTCAGATATCGTATAGTCTTTTTAACACAGCAAAACAAAATTCATTTAATTTGGATAAACTCCTGGGTAAGACAAGCTGTTAGATATCCATAGAAAACAAGAAAAAGATAGAAAATCAAATTGAATTATTTATTTAAAATGATGGTTGGGATAGATTGTTTTTTTTTAAATTTGTTTTAACCATTCATTCCTTTGTCATGATCTGGCTCAAAAGGACAAACTGTGAATGTCACACCTTTTATAACACTGAACGTTGGTGAATAAAAGTGGTAGTGGTGGAATAACTTATTTAACTGTACATGGGAAATTATTGGAAACTTGGGAGTATAAGTTCATATTCTTATTATTTGTTTGTCCCTTTTTAGAATGAGTTTTTTGGACATTTGACTGTATTTGAGCACTTCAGCCTCTTAATAACAACAGTGGAAGTATGTTTTTTAAGAAGAAGAGCAGACCTGACCAGCAGCTGCTGTGCCTTTCATGTCTTTATGCTTGTGTTGGACCAAAAATATCACATTGACATTTGAGTTGTGATATTATTATTCCTTAGTCTCAACTACCCAATGTGCACCTTGCGGTAATTTTTTATTTACTTATTTGCCACTGTCAAGGACCAGCGTTCTTAAAATACAATCAGCTGAGAAAGCTGTTGAAAAGCCTGACTTGAGATATTACTGTTCGTATGTGGGACCATGTTACACAACCCTCAGGTAACATAATAACCACTTTTTTCAAAGGTCAGATGAAAAGGAGGCCAGATAAAGTCTCCTGCACACCATGCTGTCCTTTAGAAAAAGGCCAAAGCCAGATTGGGAGCGCAAGGCAGACAGGATGAAGGAAAAAAAACAGAGCAGAGCAGTTCTTAAACACAGATTAGTGAGAGGAGTTTGTCGAATAATGAACAGTCTCCCCTTAGGATCATCACCTGGTCTGTGCCACATTCGTATGCAAGTGAGGCAACGATGCGTGACAGAAAACTTTCATCCTGCCATTGACAATCCAATCAAATAAGTGCAGAAAGGACAACCTTTTGGGTCCTTTCAAACAAATGAAAGCCACATAGCTCTTTAGCCCTGACTCAAGGTCACCTTTCACTAAAGCATTCTCGTCCTGCTCTGGGACATGTAGGCACCCCCCACCCCTTTCTGTAAAATGCCCGGACACCTGCCTCACCAATAAAGCCACAGCTGTTTCCTTTTAAACTGAGCAGGCCGATAATCATTGCAATAGTCTGACCTCTGGATTAAAGGATAATTCTGGAATACTGCAAAAGAATAAATCTGTAGCATTTTGGACAGAACACTTAAATGTAAAATCATTTTCCAGAATACTATTAGAACCACACAACTGAGGTTGGAAGCAGTTTTGGGAAGGTTACTTTTGAAAAGCAATAGGCATTGTAACTATTTTAATTACTTAGTTACTAATGTGAGGTATTACATTTGATTACTTTTTAATATTCAGCAAATGTTCTAAAGCAGGAAATAAAGCATAAAAGTCCTAAAACCAAGTCACTAGTAGGTAAAGCGCAAAGAACACACTCAGATTTGTCTGTTTGGGTCTTTTAATCATGCAACACCATTGCTGTAATCTCAGAATATATTGTGATTCAAACTCAGTGCAATTCTGAACAGTTAATTCCATCATTCCCTCTGTTAAATGAGCACAACTGCTTTATAATGATGTCAAATGTCAGAATAGAGAAAAATGTACTGTCATTATTTATTTTATTGCATTCTCAGAGAGTTAAAAATGTCACACACTTTATTATTTTTTGGTGAAATCAAATACTTGGAGTAGCTTTCCACAAACTCCAACACTAGATGAATTTTGGTCCATTCCTCTTGACAGAACTCGGGCAACTGAGTCAGGTTTGTGGGCCTCCTTGTACCAACCCGCTTTTTTAGTTCAGTCCACAAATGTTCTGTTGGATTAAGGTCAGGGCTTTGTGACAGCCACTCTAAAACTACTTTGTTTGCCTTAAGCCATGTTATTTTTTTTTTTTGGAGCTATGCTTAGGATCATTGTATTGTTGAAAGATTCATTTGCATCCAAGTTTTAGCTGATGACTTCAAATAAAGTTTCAAAATAATCACATAATTCTCCCCCTTCATGATGCCATCAATTTAGGTGTACTTGTCCCTCTTGCATTAAAACACCCTCCAACATAAGGCGTGTTGGAGGATTGACAGTCCTGAAGAACATCCTGTTTGCCCATTTAACAACATATTAAACTATTTTGTCAGACCTTGAATGATTCTCCTGTTGGCTTCTAGTAACTGTCAATTTCCGTCATACACATCCCAAGTGTCTCTAACTCCAGGAGCCATTTTGTTCCACTTTGTAGCACAATAAGCAAAGCGTTCCGCAGTTAATTTGTCACTAGATGGAACCTACTTCCTCTGAATTGTCTTTGTGGAATTGTTTTGGTCTAAACCAGAGTATGGTTGCTGCTTTACATCTGCCCCAAAAGTCATCATTCCAGAGAAAATGAACCAGTTTTCAGATTTTGAACAGCATGAGTTTGAAAATCTCTTTGCTATGTCATACATTTTTTCTGCGTAGTGATTGGGTTTGTTTTTTTGAGAATTATTTTAACTAAGGTTGTAAAAGTTCAATCAGTTTAAAGAGTCCAAATTCGAGGTGAGTCATTATTCTAAAATAATGTAAATAATAATGTATAATAAATAGGTTTGAACTTCATTGTTACATGAATCAGACCCTCATTTGATACACAATTGCCATGCAGGACAAAAGAGTCTTGCTCTGAAAAACTGTGGTTCTCCTGCTGTGCTGATATATTTTATTCTTCTTAAAAAAATATTCACTAGCTGGACTTTAGTGGCAGAGGTAGTGTGGGCGATTTTTTTTTTTTCCCTTTCTTTTTTTTTTTGTCCATAATACATTTCTAGTGGTCGAGACATTTCAGTCACAGCAAAGCCAAGGCTGCCTCACTCAGCGTCATCTCCTCTGTTGAAGGTGTCTCTTTCAGCTTATTAGCTCCCAGACGGAGCAGCTGTCTCCATGGTTTCCAAACCCAATTAAAGAGGTTGTTCCAATTAGAGAGCGGAGAGAGCCTGGGTGTGATAGGTAAGAGCAAGAAGACCCTGGCCTCACCCAGTAGGCTAGCAACCTGCTCTTTTCCCTAAACTGTCAGACTGCTGTACTTTTGCCTCATAATTCATCTTGTCTAGACAGATATCTAAATAGCAGAAACTGCTGAGCCTAATAGTGTTTCATTCTGCCCACATGTTGGAGTTTCTGCCAAAAGGACATTCCAGCGACACTGTGCCTAACAATTTATTTTACATTTCTGCTTGGTTATGGCTGTATTATTGCTGTTTTCATGTTATGATAATGCATATAGATTAGTTCACTAACACCTGCAATCCAATCATATCCTCTCCTGAGGAATCATATGTTAATTATATATTGAATTAGCCCACAAGCTAATGAAATAAGAGAAGTGTGTGTCACCTTTAACAGTGTTATGTATTGACTGAGGTGATGTTTGTCCTCCTAAAGCCAAAGCTGTGACAAGACAACAAACAAAGATAACACATCCTTTTTGTTCCATCGAAACCCCCTCTAACCATTTACTTTATCCCTGCCAATCCACACATGCCACTGCAGAAGAAAAGTGCTTGGTATAGATCACAGGGTCTTGTTTGTGTGATGGCGTGAATCGTATGGCAGTGTGAGGAAGATATAGTGTCGGGCTGCTAACTGTTCCACATTACGACTCTATGGTACCATTAGCCAGCTTGCTTTGCAGCAGCAGTGGTGTCATTATTTGTAATCACTGGGAAATGTGCTGATGTGCTCTGGCATCTCGGAGACATTAAGTACTGATGTAACGTTATTGTGAATTTGTTGAAGATTGTAATGAGTGATGGCAGTGATGTGATGTAAAAATATGACTCTCGTGAGATCCCAACAGTGCAACGTTACAGTGTCTTTGGGACTGTCAGACTGTTCAACATTGGTCATTCCAACCCAATACAGTTTTTGGTATAAAGACAAAGGTGTTTAAATGATATGAATAATTGCATAATTATCAGCGTACATGCTTTGAGTGGCAGGTGGGTACCATCCATGTCTGCCCCCTGTGCTGTGTGGGGTTTGATTGACAGCTAAGTGGGACTTTCAAAGCTTCTGTTTATTGAATGAAATATATTTTTTCCTGATAGACCCCTAAGGAGTTACACTTTGAAGACCGTCAGAGGACTCTGTCATGAAGTGTACTGATACTTTGGCAGTCCACAAACCAATGGTTGACATCACTGTGCTTTATACTTCAGGCCTGAGTATGCTTACGTCATCACCTTTTGGGCGTGGTGACATGTGCTCTTCTCACATGGCTTATAAGCGCTGTTCAAGGTGGGAATGTTGTGCCTGTTTTCCATCTCACTGTTGTGTAGAAAGCAGTTTCCATTTAAGGATCCTAGAACTGGTGTAGTGTGGACGCTAGGTGTCAAGGTAGCAAAAGTGCTTTAAAACAAAAATGTATAAAATTAAATTTAGCCTAAAATCACACACTGGCAGCATTATGCCAGCTTTATTTGGTTCCGTTTGAACAGAAGAGGCAGCATATTGAAGGATCCTCTTAAAGGCAACATAGTGGGATCTCTGTGTAAGAAAGGCTGTAGATTTTGATGTTGGCGATCACATCAGAGATGTGTACCGTGCCCAAGTCCAGCTGAACCATGAGTCCACTTGTTCAAGTGGGTTGTATGCCAATACGGGAACACTGTACGCAGTGATCACTAGTCAAACAAAATTAACTTTAGGGGTCAAACATGCTTGGCCATAGTACAGATCGCCTAGTGTGAGTACACCATAAGATAAAATAGTTGCTTTGTGAAAATCTGTGTATTATAAACCTCTGCACATTTTTTTCCACCTGAGAAGTCTTGAAATTCAGAGATGAATCAACACATCCGCTTGCATTGTTTGAACATGGAGCTAATTGTAGTTAGCTGGAGTTACCTTTCAGTGCTTACAGTATTGTGAACTTGGGAGAGTTATGGTAACGTATCATGCAGACAATGATTCCTGCAGCATACCTTACTGTCTTGTGTAAAACAGTTTGTGTGGTGGCTTTGGGCCCTACCTAGTCAATAAAAATTTTGCACATATATTACACTGTCACATCAAACCAACCAGAGGCACTACTGAATCCTCCTGGCAGACAAAGCCTCAGTCTGGAGTATACATGTGATGGCTCAGCCTGCATGGCAGGTGCCACTGGAAGGTAAGCTGAGGCAGAGTTTAGTTATGGAATAGAATGGGGTGATTTATCTCAATAATGACTCTTTTTGTGTGACAAGGCAATTTCACTGCCCAGAGGTGTTTTTTCTCTTTCTCTTCTTCCCTTGGCTGAAGGTTGTTTTCAAAGAGAGGCTGATGGAATGGCCTGAGATCAGACTGGGGGATGAGGAAGGAAGCTTTAGCAAACACATATGAGCAATCCTTAAGTTTGGCTGTGTCAGCTGAAGAGGTGACAATAAAGAGAGGGGATGAAGCAGAGCCACTTCCCCGGAGAGACAGGGAAAAGGAGATATACTGGTTTGGAGTCCATCTTTCTTTTCTTTCTCTTTCTGAACAAGTTGCTGTTGAAGATGGAGCCTCTAAACACACTGCTTTTTAATTTCAATCTCTGCCTTTCATCCTGTCATGCAAATCTGCTACATGATGCACGTCTGTATCTCTTGAGTTTGCACATCAAAAAGAATGCAATCAAACAGCAATAACTCCATTCCCATTGTGAAAATGGCAAAACATACTGTTTGTCATCATCAGAGTGACCTGCATGTAGATTACATCAGGACCTAATCAACGGTTGTGCATCTTGACAGTTTTATTTTATATGGAGCAGGGCAAGCTACTACATTTTATAACATATTTGAAACAGTTAAGAATGGATCAAAGACACACTTGTATATATCTAATGTCTTTTAACTTTGGGTTACTTTTCACAGAAATGAACAGTAACAAAATAAATGAAGAAATAATATGCATTTAATCTAAACCATGTAAGTTACAAAGAAAAAACAAGTTTGGCGATACTGCTAAAGCAACATTTAAAAGTTGTAACAAATAGCTTTATTAATAGTTAACATAGCTTTTACATTAAAAAAGCCCAAAAGTTTCAGTTCAGGTAGTCCTGTTATAGAACCAGACCGTTTTCAGTTTCACTTTCTTTACTGACTGTGTGACATTGGCATAAAAGTTTGCTGATGTTTAAAGGAACCCATCCTTCCTTGGATCTGTGCGATTCAATTGTGCCACTGGCTGCAACACAACCCCAAAGCATAACATTTCTACACTTCTCTTTGGTGAAGTGCATCAAATGCTGACCTTTTTGCTTCTCTAAATATACTTTTAGTGATTGTGACTAAAGAGCTCAATTAACTTCACCTGTCCACAGCACTTGTTTCTAAAACGAGTCGTTGCTTGTGCAGGATCTGGCTCCTGTTGATTTAATGTACTGTAACTTTATTTAGGCATAAAATACTAAAACTTAATATGTTAAGGCTCTTAAAGTGGGTTCTCTAATGGCTACATTTTAGGCCCTGTCTTGGAAATAGCCTCTGTGTCAAAGATATAATCCTTAGGTTGCATATTTGTGTTTAATCAATGCAGACTATTTGTCATGTAATATTCCAGCGCAGGAATACTGAACAAAATGTACAAAGAGTAGAAGCAAAGTGACCTAGCAGCTCATTTTTACCCCAAGAATCTGAAAATTCATCCAGCCATGTTTAAGTTTGTAAAAACTGCACTTAATTTTCTGAACTTTTAACTATTCATTCCACCTCTGTGATAACAAGATTGCATTAAAAAGTAGTTAAGAAGCACAGTACCATCAGTACCCGTTTTTTATTTTTCTATTTTTTTTGTCTTGTTTAAAAAGTTTGACCTGTCTTTAGAGCCAGTAATGCTGTCCTCGGATAGATGGTCTGTTTTATCTTGACATAAGACGTTAACTCTGTGGCTATTTCTGTTTCTCCACGCGACGGCTACGTAACTGTCCCCAGGCACAGAAATATTAGGGAGAAGCTTTACTGCACACTGTGGGATATAGAATAATTCCAGAGGACATTTCTGGGTTGGTAACTGAATCATATCTAACAGATTTATATATCCGTTGACCTGATAGAGTCACTTAATCGAATTGTGTGTGCGAGATAATTAGACAGTGAGCCTTCATCAGAGTGGGAGATGTGGATGTCTTGGATGTCAGAGTGAGCAGATTGGTCAAAGGAGGCCAGCTGATTAGGGTCACGCTTGTCTTAAAGAAACAACATCAGCATCGGCTTGAGTCCAGTAATGCAGTAAAACAGATCACAGGTCACTCAACGTATTTCATCAGTTAAAGCTTGACTTATATTTAGATTATACCAAATGTTTTCGACAATATTCAGATTCCGCGAAACCTTTAATCTTATTCAATGTAGCATCCTGTTTCCTTTGGTCACCTGTCAATGGTGTCATATCCCCTTTGCCTACATTTAACATCACTAGTAGCTATTATATTAGATTGAAATGACATAATGTGAATATGCATGAATAAATGCAATGTGAAAAAAAATGTAGAGGTCCAGTGTGTAAGATTTGGGGAGATGTAGGAGGATCTAATTGCACAAATGGAATATAATACTCATAATTATGTTTATTACATATACGTGTACATGAAAATGAGAATCGTTGTCTGTTACCTTAGAATGAGCTGTTTAAATTGCCTTCTATAGTCCGTCATATTGTGCCGACATGTTTCTGCAGTTTGCTCCAAACAGATTCCCTCTTCTTGTTCCGTTTTACACCAGGTGCAGCATTTAGGTGCATTACTGTCACCTCCTGTGTTTGAGTGTCGATCAGAGTTTTTAACCACTCAACTAAAAAGCCCAGAACGAACAAAACAAACACACTGAACCTTTAACAGATTACACTTTATGATTTCTGCCTGAGTCATGTCACATTTTCATCACAGTGGTGGTGAAAACAACAATTCACATAACTCCACGTCATCTACTTCTATGTGTTTTGTTATTATTATTTCGATGAGAGACCCTAATGGAAACATACTAATACCTTAATGTCACATTAGGGATACACTAATTTAGTTTCATTTCTTTTTTATATTTACACTTAAATGTCCAAGGGATCTCTGAGGAGAATTGATTGGTCAGTAGGTGTTGCTTTTATACACCTTGATCCACTATCTTGAACATAACCTGCTCCGGAGCAGGTTTTACGTCTGGCCAAGGAGGTTATGTGGTCACTCGCCTCTGTCTGTCTGTCTGACTGTGCAAAGAACTAATACTCAGATTTTCATGAAACTTGGTGGAAGGGCAGGGCATGGGCCACGAGTGAAACCTTAACATTTTGAAGTAGATGTGTGAAAAATAGGTGGAGGCTGGAATTGTTTTTCATTTTCTTGGAGAGCACTGGGCTAACTTAGAGCATAGAATGGTAACATTAAATAACAATAATAAAAAATAAATATCAAAAATAAAAAAAAACAACCTTGGAAATGCTTGAACTATTAAAATGGAAAGATTTCAGAAAAGAATAATAATAGTTATTTTCTGAAAATACTTTACTTGACCGAATTATTAACTCATAATTGGATCATCTTTACACATGACCTCTCTCCCTTTAGCCTCTAATAATTTAAAGGCCTCAAATCAAAAATCACTGCAATTGTTTCTCACTGTAATGACTACATAATCGCTCAGTCCACTGCAGGAAACTATTTGCAACTACTTTTCCATTATTAGAAAAGGTGCCTGCAAGTGGATTTTTATTTTATAATGAAAGGCACAGAAACCAAAGGCTTGCTTGGAGGAAGAAAATGAATCTAAAATCAACTGAATGCAGCAGTCTAACAATTTATAGTTAAGTCAGAGGACAAAAACAAAACATCAACACTAAAGCATACAGAACAAATCAAACGTAAATACTGCTGAATGCTTTTAATACAAATAAAAAGGACTTAAGCATTTGATCAGTTTTCTTTCTTCTTATTTAGAACCTAAGTGCAAATTTTCAATCAAACATGTAACAATCAATCAAATATAAATATGCAAATGACGGTTTTCCGGTCCGTGTCCTAACTGTATTGTTTTTTGGGGCGATCTCCTTGTTTTATCTGATCGGCGTCCTTCTCCTGTTTAGAAATACATTTTACGTCACATCCTCTTTCCTCCATGTTTGTTTGTGTTGCCTTTGTGCCAGAAGAGCATAAAGTGTCCAAACAACTAAAGATATGACTATACGATCCCTCACAAAGAATGTACAGAGAGGGTTCAGTGTGTGTGTGACTACTGATGCCACTGATGCTACTGATTTTTTATTTTTATTTTTTTATCCAATTGACAACTGAGAAAAGTGATGTTACACTTGTCACGTACAGTTATCACATCCATTGGATTGAGATCGGGTTGTCCTTCCTTAGACCACTTTTACTACTACTATGTTTTACTAACCACTGCAAACCAGGAACACCCAACAAGACCTGGAGGATTGGAGATGTTATGGCTCAGTTGTCTAGTCTAGGCCCTTTTCAAAGTTACATAGGTCCTTACACTTGCCCATTTTGCTGCTTCCAACACATCAACTTCAAGGATTAAATGTCCACTTGCTGCCTAATATATTCCACCCACTGACAGGTGGGTTTTAATGACCTAATCAACATTATTACCACTTCACCTGTCAGTGGTCATAATATTATGGCTGATGGGTGCATGTCGTTTGTAGGGCTGGGTAGTATATTGAAATAACTTGAGCCTTTTCTTGCTGAACAAAATCTCAAAAAATTGTGTGTTGTAATATAGTCATTGTGAATATGTTTATCCAGTCACAGTCTACCTGTGGTGCTCTATATTATTCAAAAGTAAGTATTTTACCAAATTATGGCCATTAGGATGTATGCACATATAGGATGTATAGCTTTAATAATAAAGAAAAGTACTTTTGAATTAAGTTTTACCTTACCAAAAATTTACCAAAATTAAAAATAGTCCATAACATTGAAAAAAAAAGAAAAAGAAAATGGAGATTTATTTATTTTTTTGTCCTTATTTCTCAGCTGTATGGATGCTTGTTTTCACAAATATGTCCAAAAAATGTTTAATTCTCTTATGGAAAAATGGAAAATCCATGTCCTTTCAGAGCTGTTTCAGAGGCCTTGAAACATCAAACACTTTCTAAAAAAGAATATGCAGTAATGATTGGTCACTTTCTGCCTAAAAATATGGATTTCTGCCTTTAAAAAAATAAGTGGAACCCTCCCTCCTTCACACACACATTCATGCATGTCTCCGCCTCATGTTGACCCTTGCTTGTTTGCGATAAATACAGCATTTGTGTCCAGGGTGTAGGCTTATTTCTGCTCAGTTGCCTGCTCGAGCTAAGCTAAGCCTTGTGTTGCTGATAATGACAGCTGTGAAAGGAGTGGGGGACTGAATGAAAACCAGTGGGGGTGGTGAGTAGCTGTGGATCCAGTCACTCTGCCCTGCCAGGCCTGTATTTACCATCCCTCTGTGTCCTGCGGTGTCACACAGGGGTGCACTTCTTCTCTGTTTACCAGTGCATGGGCCTATTTTTCTTTATAAGCGAGGAGTGTGTCTACTCAAAAGTGCCATTTGAAAAGCTGGAAAAATCAGTCACCAAACTGAAATTTTTAGAATTATTTATATATATTTTTTGTGAGCTGCCTCAAAAGATATATACGGATATTGGAAAAAGAGGACTTGCTGGGATACTTACATTTCAGTCTTCTGATTGAGGTTTATTATGTACTAGCTCTTTTTATCAGTTGTGAAGGTTTGATTTGGTCAGCTGCAGAGGAGATGTTGAGCTCAAAGGCAGTTTTATGCACCATATTTTCAGTATTTTATATGTGCAGTTTTAATGTACTGTATTTGTATCAGTATGTGTATTTATTGCACTGTATTTAACGTAAGTATTAGCAATAGAACCGATTTGGCCGATTAATCGCACTGATCAGAAGTCTTACAAACTATCAGTTCCAAATTCATTCATTGATTTTGTTTAGATATGTATTACATTGGCTTCATTGGTTCAACAGTTTCCCAGTTTTAATTTAGTTGGAGATATTTCATTTCTTACAGTGTCCGTGTGAGGCTGATTTACAACTGTCTTTTTCCAGCTCCAAACTATCGTTATTGTATCAGCTTGTAAAAATGCACCATCTTTCAACTTCCAGCCAGCAAGCAGTATATTTTTATTTCAGTACTTGTTATCTTTATGTAGCAGTTCATCCTTTTAATTATTTCTTAATTTCTTTTTTTTTATTTATTTATTTTATTTAGCTTCTTTCTGTGTTTTCTTTGCATATTTTATCTCAAGTGTGTTGCATTGCAGGATCACTGTGGAAGTGAAATGTTTGCATAGTACATGAGATGGGTATAGTAGCTATTTTTGAAATGTGTTATTTACATCTGGTCACGGCCCAGGACTGGGAGGCAGGTAAGGAGGACACTGAGGCAGGCACAGGTGGTTCAAGAAATGTCTGTAAGAAATGTAAACAATGGCTTACAGGCAAGCAGACGGGCAGGTTGGCACATGTACACAAAGGCAAGGTCCAGGAAACAGGCCAAGTACAAAGAACACACAGATAAGCACAAGGGAAACAGGTGAGAATACACTGGCTGGGAAATGAGCAAGTGTAATAATGTGGCAGTGAGTGAGCTAAGGTGAGCGGTGGGGCTGATCAGGGGTTGATCTGGGGCTGATCTGGGGCTGATCTGGGGTTATTCTGGGGTTATTCTGGGGTTGATTGCTCAGTGAGGAGCAGGTGTGGCCAGAAGGTGTCTCGATCAGTGCAGGTACATGGGGGGGGGGGGGGGGGGGGG
>JAPQRN010000009.1:17615302-17634059 GCA_037367275.1 Coranthus polyacanthus
CTGTCTGGCTGTTTCGACTGTGTGATGATCTTTAAAACCTAAAATACAGTTTAGTTCTATTAAAAACTACCTTAATAATAACGACTACCATGTTGTTAGCTGTTTAGCAATTAACGATATTACACTAGTTTGCTTTGATGTTAAAGTTACAAACTAAAACACTTATGTGACATTCAGAATGTGGAGTTTTAACAGTGTGTGGCCCTGCTCACAGCTGCACTAAATACTCACTTTATCATGCACTGGAAAAAAAAATATGGACATTAGTTGCTGAAACAAAATATGACAACACAGTGACACATATATAGAGATTTAAAGTTCTAAAACAATAATCAAATGCAAACTACATTGTGAGTATAACCAAATTCCAAAGCTTTGGTCATTTTAGTTAAAATAACAAAAAATGTTCAATAAATGTAAATTTTCAATACTATACTGTTCAGTAATAAATTCTATAAATATCTTGTGATAAATAAATGCAATGCATGGAAACCGTGTTTTCTCTTTTTCTACGGAATTGACACCTTTTTAATCATTAAGGAGAGGTATGTAACATTTCTGTCTTGTGTTTGTGAACAGACCTGCTCTCCTCGAGCAGAGAGCGGTGGTCGACTGAGCTTTAACGTAGCTGTGAAATAAAAAAAATAAAACATAAACAACAAATTTCTTAGTAAAACAAACCTCTGCAGCTGTCACACAGTAGCAGAATAGGCACATGCATCTCCAAAGAGTGTGCACATTTACGCACAGTAATGATAATTACATTAATTATTTATATGTGCTGATTATCTGAATCTAACGGGAGCTCTCACTCTACTTTTCTGTAATGACGACGAGCAAACAAGTGGATTTCAAGTTGATCACGATAAATACAGCCACCTGAACTCCATCTGCATTTTGATTTTCAGTTCTTAAATTATGAAAAAAAACAACAAAAAAACAACAGTTTACTGGCCACAAAAAGCCAAGTTTAGAGTTCAGAGTTTTTTCTAGCTTCTAAAAGATGATCAGAGTTTACGTATTCTCTCAAACATATCTCCACTCAATAATAAAGAGTAGTGTGCAGAATACTGGTTAGTATTTTACAACACACACTTCACTACACTTCTGGGATCACGTAAAGCATTGTTCATGCATCAGTCCAGCTTTCTGTTCAGCACTGCGGACAGACCAGTAAGAGTAAAGATGCTCTTATGCTTTCGAGTAACGATGTTCACTGAAAAATAACAAAAAATGGTAATAATCATTTGAAACACACATCAGAAAGGCTTCCTAATTCAACAAGGTAGATTTCACAGAAAACACAAGAGGAGTCATGCCTATATTATGCTAATTCCAGGGCCGCCTGATGCCACTGAGCTGCACCCCCTTTTTGCCTCATGTTTCTGTCTGGTTCCATTTGTTAAACCCTATTGAGCACTAAAATTAAACCTTGTCGACTCCACCTGAAGCGCCAGCTGTTGGGAGCAGTTTGGGTCCTCATTCTCTCAATCAGCTGCTCGGTCAGTAAATTGCAGATTTTTAGGAAGAGTAAAATCTGCATCAGTGCACTGAGGAGAGACAGCTACTGACCCCAGGCATAATGAGATGGGAGCCCTTGATTAAGTTCCTCTCTGATTTGAGAGTATAATTGAACGTGTTGCAGATAGCACATTTGTGCTATCGACAAGACACTCTGTGAGGGCATGATGGTAATTCATCCCTGGTGTGCACAGAACTCTCACTCGTTACAGTACAAGAAATTAGGGCACTTTGTATTGATTATTCAGAGCTTAAAACAGAGAAAAATAAAGCGCACCACCAAACTGATCATCGTGTATAATCAGTTCACTGGTGTTTATCATTAGCAACTGGAATGCAAAATGAGATTCAACCCTCGGGTTAGATTCTTCCAATTTCACTTTAGACACTTATTTTGAGATACAAACTTAGCTTTTTCATCAAAATCGAATCAAGGGCATGGAAAACCAAATCCATTTCTATGCAGCTTCATGTTGATTCAGGATCCGAAAGATATGATTTTCTATCTATTTCCCATATTGTTTACATTTTTTTCATTAATCAGAAATCTTTTTTTTTTTAAATTAAAGAAAAATTGTTGATCATTAAAATTTCAGGAGAGGGGCAAATGTCACTTGTAGTGGAGGACACACAGATAGCAGCCTTTAAAGCTGCAGTAGCCGAAGAAAACGTAGAAAAAAAAAATGGCAGAATTTGAAAATACACACCTTCGTTCTACAGCTGTCTTCACTCAGTCCAGATCAAAAGACTGAATATAAATATACATGACCTGACAGTAGAGTTGCATCTGACAGAATCTAAACATCTGTAATGAATTCTGTCAGTCACGTTTTTAAATCGCCTACCTGTCTGAAAGGTGCAGACGTCTCATTTGCTGTCAGACAACTTGAATTACAATTTGCTGAACAGTAACGACAGTGACATTACCTTTATAGTATTTTGGTGCCAGTGACATGAGAAGGCTTTAATGGATGATGTGTTTCAAAAGACCAGCTGTTACATAATGTAAGAAAAGAAAACACGCAAATATGGGTGACTCTGGTTTTTGCAAAAGTTGCAATATATGTACCATTAATTTGTAAAAAAAGGAAATTACCGTAGACAAAAAAACAACAGTTTACTGGCCACAGTAAACTGTGGCCCCGATACCTTAGACAAAATATTACTAAATACCTGCAAAATGGTGTTAGTTTTCCACCACCATGGCTGCAGATCCCATAGAAGCATTTCTAAGATGCCTCTGCAGGGATACAATATAGGCCAGAATCAAAGTTATGCCTATATCAGACACAGTGCTCAAACCACAGAGAGACTAAATTTGTCCAGAGTGATTTTGTGAAGCCACTGTGCATATCAGCACGGCTTTGAAGTGGTGTGCTGATATGAGCATGTTAAAAAGTCCACATGTTAATGTGAGGGGAAAAGTTTCAAGTGTGAAAAGATAAAAAGCTGCTGAAATGATCCAAACCATTTACCAAACACTGGACCCCCACCCCTTTCTCCCCGCAACCTTCCAGGGAACACAGTGTCAGCGGAGTTTGTGAAATGAGCATGAAATCACAAGTTATGCATTGTAGTCTAATGTGAAAATCATACTCTGCCGCTATGAAAAGGCGAGAAAGTGGACATGGATACATACGTGACAGACAAATACAAAACAGAACAGGATTAAAGGTTATTAGATTTATGCTTGAGAGTGCAATGAAAGGCATTTTTCTTAGCAAATTGATATATTAAAATGTATCTAATTAACATGAAATGAGGTAGGTCAGAGTTCAAAATAATCTGTGTGCAAAAATTCATAGAGGAGTCACGTTGGTTAGAGTAATATCACTACAAAGTCTGCAAAGGTTAGAACTAAAAATCAACTATATTACAGAGCCTTCTGGATGATTCTGCATCTCGTGATTTATTGTATGTCCAGTGCCAACATTTACTGCCAGTGTAAGAAGTAATGTTCACCCTCTAAAGGAAAATGAGAGATTGTAGGTCATAGAGCTCTCCAAATTGAATGTGAGTGACCAGAGTTGAGTTAACCATTTTAACATATTTACATAACTTTCACCATTGTATTTTCCACATGAACTGAAGACATTTCTAGTAATTTTTGTTTCAGCTTCATCCCAAAAGCGTCCATGTACACTGTAATCAAAACAAAGTTAAATAATCCTGACAAAAGGTTAAAAAAAACCCTTTTTTTAATACATCAATTCGATTCTGCAGGACGTCCGTTCTCTCCTGGTGTCTCCTATCCTCAACCACTGCCATTTTCTCCTCTGCCTCATTCAGGAAACTGCTTCCACTGATGTATTTTTCTTCTCCGCAGAGATGTGAGATAAGTTAATAAGAGATGGCAATTCCCCGGTACATTACATTTTATAAATCCAGATGAGGAGCAAAAATACTCACCAGCCTTTTTTTAGATGTGGAGTAAGTTGGCCATGCTGTGTGGCACTTCTTTTTTTAGAGCAATTATGGTCATTAAAAACTTAAAAATATCAAAATGTGAAATTGTACTCAGCAGTTATTTACCTGACACTGAAATTGCACAAAATGGCCCTTGAACTGGAGATAAGGTTCACATATCACTGGGCCTGCTCTCCACTTCTGTTGGACTGTGTTATTAGTCAGCTCTGTTTGATTCTCTCTGATTTCACCTCAAACCTGCACTTTTCCCTTGTTTCCTTCATGTGAGCAACAACTTTGGCACTGTATATACAGTATATATATATATATATATATATTGTTTTTGTTCCTTCACAGCACCTTTTATCCATTCAAGTTATTTTTGTTTTTTTAAGGGCTAAATTAGAAAAGAGATGAAAACACCACCACAAGACTCAAATGTGTTTACAAATGATCTTTGACTACTAATGATGAGCTATTGGTTCTTTCTTTTGAAATTATTTATCATGCATCTAGTAATTAGGCCACAATTTTCTTTGCAGGAACCTGTGAAAATACAGCCTATACTTAATAATTAGTTAGTTTAGCATGTCAGCAATTGCAGTATAATCCACTTTTATTTGCGATAGTATTGGATTTCAGAGTAGGTGCAATCTCTCAGTTCAGTGGATATCCAGTGTTCCATTTTTATATTTAAGGAGTACCACCTCCTATTATGGAAAAGGTTGGCTAAATGACCCACCTATCAATGTGATCTGAAAACTTTACACATTACACACAATGCTAGCAATGTCTAAAGTTAGCTCTTACATACTAACAAAGGTTGAAAGGTGGATTCAGTTTTGCTAAACCACAAAATATGGGCTCTAAATGTTCATTGTTTAACAGTTGTTCTCGGGCACCACGTGTGCTGTTGTCTATATGTTGTTGACTCAGACCAACATAAGCCGCACGCTGTAGTTTCTGAGCTGAAATTAAATGCAGTGTAAACCATGCCCATCCTGTACAAACCAGCACTGTGCCCGTCGGGTTTTGTTGCGCACCCAGTGCCAGGTGAGTGGGTGGAACTGAGGGCGGGAACACAACAGGAGCAGATGAGGGCGGGGCAGGAGCTAGAAAAGCAGAGTTTACAGTATGGCTCCAAATTATGATTATATTATTATTACTTTATAAAAATATACATCTTAATTGTGATGCAAAAATATGGTACCATGATGTATTTTAGCAGATTTTACACATATTCAATCAGAACACCAGTCACTGCCATACATATTTTAATGTAAGTAGCCTATTTTTGAAAGTACAATATATAATGAAATTGCACAATAAAAGTCAGGGATATGAAATGACAAACGACTGCCATTAGCATGGAAGCGGGGGGTGCTGTATCCCCCACTGTGGTGCTGGAAGAAGTCCCTGTTTTTCCGTTACCCTCGACTCTGATGAAGTTTATCAGTAGCGGTAGGTAAAGCCCAAACACACACCTAGTATTACTCTGGTGGCAGCGGGTTTGTGGGCAGTTGGCAGCTCCCCTCCTCAGATTGAAGCATCTTCCTGGGCACCTGACTACTGCTTCCCCTGCTTCTGGAAGGTCACCTCCAGCCTGTAAGTCATTCCAGATCCTCCTTGAAGATTCCAGATAACCTGCCAGGCCACCTGCACCTGGCCCACATCTCTCCCACCTACCTGTCCATCTGCTCGCAGAAGCAGCTGCTCGGAGAAAGTAATTTAACGTCCAAACTCTTACCTCAAATCAATAATCTATGTGAAGAATTAATGTTAAAAACATCAACCTGCGGAGGAAAAAGACAAATACGATGCTAATTTGCAGTCTGGTATCTAATCAATGTCATGCACTAATGTTACTTTGCACTCACAACCTATAACGATACTGTCACCTCAAAGTCAAACATGTACTGTATAATATATATATATATTCACATCAAATGCAATTCAGATATGTGAGTACTGGATGGCATGAAGTTATGATGACCTGGTGTTAATTCATTTCCATTCCATCTTACTCCCACAAGGTCAGGAAAAGAATATAGAAGCAATTAATACAGAAGAAAGGATACAATTAACCCATGTAAGTTATTTGTTATGTATACATATATATATATATATATATGTATACATGTATGTATGTATATATATATATATATATACATGGAGCACTGCAATTTGTAAGCGAAATCTGTTGCTTATGTGAAAATCTTAACTGACAGGATATTAGTTTGAAAAATATTGCTGTCATGAGAAAAAGTGCATGAAAATGAGTCTATAGTCTTTTAGACTGTGTATTTTGAATTATAAAGTTGAGCCATAGAACTGTAAATACTTTATACTTTCTGAATCCAGTGGCCTCTCATTGTCATCCACACTTTTAATAAGGGTTTTCATCACTGAATAGAATGCTGTCCTTTTAGAAATAAAAATTGAAGATAAATCTTGTTTTTGAACCACTTAGCTGACCTCCACTCCCAACCTGTATTATGTGACTGTCTGCTTTTTTTTTCAATTTCTTTCAGTTTCCATCAGAAAAGAAATATCAGAACTTTCTAGTAAATACAGAAAACATTTGAAAATGTATATTTAGGTAGTGATACACGTCCTGCTAGCCTGTTCAGTGATAGCGATATAGTGTACAACCGCTGGAGAACGAACACTCAATGTCCATCCATCATAATAAATGAAATGTGGATAGAGTGTGTGCTAAAGATGTGCATGTGCTGAGATAACATTAAAATGCACTAAAGGTCTTTCAGTTGAAAAATTACCCATTTCCAAATGTATCACAATCTTGTAATGCCGCTCGACTGACTGCATGCAATCATGTTATTACCTGGGCGATTTGTCCGTATAGCTCAGTGAGTGCAGTTAATGACTTGTGATGTACAGCCAAGGTCTCGTGGTCTTGCCAGTCCTCACTTTTACACCACAAATACTTTTTCACCGTCCTGCTCTGCTTTGTCTCTTTGTCTGTCTATTTCATGCCAATATTTGATCCCTTCTCCTGAAATACTGCAGCTTTTGAGTATTATCTCACTTCCATATTTCATCTATACCCCCGTGCTCTTGACCATGTTAGAAAAAAAAAAATTGCCTATTGCAGTCATTCCCGGATGCACAAAAGGGTGAGATGACTTGTGTGTGGAGCTTATACAGGTCGTGATGTTGATGTCAGCCTGCAGTAATGGCTCCAGGCCATTAACCCTCACTGTCATTTGCAATGACATGTGCTTTTGAACAAGGAAAATGGCCCTGCCCACATAACTTATATGACAGACTCACCACTCCTGCTGCCAGCCTGTGGCTTAGTGCCATGCCATTTTCCCTGTCTGGTCTATCATCATCACCACAATTAGATTCGACATTAGAGCCTCCCTCAGCTTTTGATGTCCATTCAATTTCATCTATTCATTACAACAATGCACAGTACTTTATTTTAATTACTGTAAATGCCAGTTCCCCTACTATCTCTTAACACTAATTAATGTAACTTTGATGTGCCAGTTATATAAAGTCTTTACATTTTTTTTCTTTAATAGAAACACCCTTTGTCAGCTTTGCCTGATGCCTTTAACTTCGCTCCAACTTCTATTACTTTGAGCTCACACTATACAATTATGGTCACCATGACTACGAAGACAAAGAAAGCCAGTTCAACCACCTCAAACCTTTCGCCTTACATACAATGAAATTGTGGAAATGTTGCTTCAATTACATGCTGGCTCCTCCTAAACCATAGAGAAATAGAAAAATAATTCATTTGAATTTTGAATGAGAGAAAAGATTCAGAATTGGAGACCACGATCCATTTCATCATCAGGGTTTTTTTTGCATTTTTTTTTTTTTATTTCCAGCTGTTTATCATCAACAGTGACTTGTAACAACTATATCAATTCAATTTCAACAGATTGTTTTGAGAATCTACTTGCTTTTTAACCTACGATGACCAATATTAGAATTGCAAGTGCAAGCGCAGTAGAAACAGATGTTAGACGAAGGCTTTGACAAACCGTGGAAGACTTTGAAACAAACTTACATGATCCAGACCAGTGGTTCGGATCAGGAGGCAAAATCTAAAGCCAGCTTCGTGTTTTGGTCAAACTGCATCACACAGAGATGTCACATCTATCATCTCAGGTGTTATGTTATTATACGAAACACTATCTGACACGCAAGCCTTAAAACCATGATGATGATGTAGAACCAGCTCTTAATATTCATATAACAGTAGTGGATGGAAACATGCATACATTTGCATTTCATTTGAATGATTTTCTGAAAATCCTCTCTTTAAAATTTTTGATATATTACATGGAAACCTTCCTACTGATTACTGTCAAACTTTTATTTAAAGCGCAGTAGTGTTTTTCTGATTCTTTCAGATTTCACAGAGCTGTTCGGGACTTTAACCTGCTTTAACTTGCTGCCGCTGCTCCCTTCACCATCCCGATCTCCTCCTTATGTGGCATTTTGTGTTGATTCAGATGTTGATTCAGTTATGACCCTTATTGCTGCTCAGATCCATTCCTTCATTAACTGAAAGCTCCTTCAGACCACTGATATGCCCATTCCTAATTGCATGGGCTGCAGGCCACATGGGACTCGCAGAGACTCTGTTTTTGGTCCACGATTGTGCACAGGTTGTGGCCGTGTCGTGTTCCAGCTTCATCATGTCTGCAGCATGGTTTTAATGCTAATGTTCACTAGAAGCCTGTCAGAAGTGGAGCTCTTCAAGCAAGACAGCTGTGACTGCTTGCAACTCCTGGCCATCTTGTGCTCTTTTTTTTACTCTCTCCATCTTGTTTCCTGTCTCTCTCTTTCCCTCTGCCCTTCACTGCTGGAAGCAGGGAAACGTGAATAGTCAGTTACCCAGAAGTTTTGCTTTTATAGCCTACATTTTTAGGCATTAACATTAATAGGTGTGTATTTCTATCAGTTGTTATCTATCAACGCTGAGAAGTAAAAGCACCAGGATAAAGGAAAACATTTAGTAACAAGTAATTAGTAACTAGTAACTGAGAATACATGGGTACTTATTTACATGTAAATCTGAGACATGAGCTGCTTTAGTGAAAATAGACCCACATGTTAAAGTAGTGGTTCAGGAGCGGTAGTGGTGTCACAAACACTAGGTAGAAAAACTTCTTAAATGTTGTTCATTTGAATAATTGAAGTTCTCTACTTTGATAATTCAGAAGCCTTTTAAATCTAATGTATTTTTGTAATTCATGAGGCCTATATATAAGTAATTAATAATAAACTGTTACACAAGCATGTCACGCTTACTGAATGTCATATGTTTTTATCCTACATTTTCACAGTTATCTAACCTGTGTAGCTGTTGAGATATTTCAGTCTGGACCAAAGTGACTCACTGACACAGCCACCTTTAAACCACTGCTACTTGTACGGCTGAAAAGATCTGCTTTGGAGCTGCATAAAAGACGAGGTCATCGTTGGAGTATATTTTGTTTGACCGCTGAAGAGTGAATCGATTTTTTTTTTTTTTTTAAATGCAGCATCCACCAGAGCTTTCTTTCTGCCACAAAGACAGATAGGACCTCACACATCTGCTTGCAATCTGATGCGTTATTTATGTATTCATTAATTAATAAGGTGCCAGCTTTATGTCACTTGTCACAGTACTGACCCATTTGTTTAACTGACAATGGAGAATCTGAGTAGTACAGAGCTCCACAGCAAGTGATTCTTTGCACTTCATTGAATATTGTTCATCGGTTTAAGGCAGACAGAGAAGTGCAAGGACGTACAGTGTCACTGACATCTCTGTGTTTTCTGAACTGACAGGAGTTATGGTGGAGCTAAGTAAGGGTGAGTGAGTAGCAGCCAGTGTAATAAAACACAAAATAGTGCTCATTTTATTTTGTTTGTACCTGCTTGCCAACCTTTCTGTTCACTTTTTGTTGCTGCCAGTGGGTTTGCAATGGGTTTATTAGCACATATTGCTTGAAATTAGGTTGATGAAAGCAGAGTTTGTGGGCTAGAAAACCAAAGCGCTGAGCCACAATAGATCTGATTTGGTTGATTCACATAAAGTAAATGTTGTTTTGACTTGAAAACCAATAAAGACCGAATAAAAGAGCAAACTAGAACATCATATTTTTGGTTGCTGTCACTTGGCCAAAAGCTTAGCAAGGTAACAGTGATCACGTCTTTGCCCAGCAATGATGCTCTTCCTTTCTGGGCCAGTAAGCCACCTTTGTGACATTTAAGATATACCAAGGATGATGGACAAACAAGAACAACAGTAGCAAAACAACTGGACAGACACTAATACATCGCTATCCCCAAGTGATGGAAATGTTTAAAGCTGGATGTTTTTGTCATTTCTGTTTCACTGCTTTGGCCCGACATCACTGTGTGGTCAGCTCTCTTTCTGCTGCAGTATCACGCTCCACTGGGCTGAGAAGTGTTTGCTGATATCATGTTTTCTCCACAGCCACACAGGTCAGCCCCTCAGAACTGCAAGACGTGTTTCAGGAGACCTCCTCCAATATCTTCCAGATCAACGCCAATGGTAAAACGCTCATAAACAGAACTGGTCATGTATGTTCTATATATGCGTGTGTTTGCATTTGTTGTTTTGGTCTTATCCGAAGAGAACCCCTCTGAGACCTCTGACAACAGCATTTAAGCCACTCCTAATCTCTGGACGAGAATGCTAAGAATGACATCTTGGTTTAGCAGTGAAAGTATATGAAGTTTGGCTTAAGATAGGTTTAGGACTGGGATTGAGTTGCAGTCTTTATTACAAGTGTGACCAGAATTTAATAAGGGTTTAGCTTTAAGACTTGTCTTTTGGGTTGAAACTAGACGTTGGAATTTATTGAGAGTAGGTATAAATCAGTACTGAAGTGGGTTTTGAATTTCAGTATGAGTTTAGGTTTAGGTTTTTTTTAGGTTATTTGTATAATATTAGATTAGTTCATTTCATTAGAAGTAGAGTGTTTACTTCTAAAATTAAATCTAAAAAAGATTTGAACTACATTTGCATTTTAGATGAAGACTAAAACACTTAGGTTTATTGTTTAGAGTACATTTGCGACTAGTCCTGTTTCCTCTCGTGTCTCACAATTACAACTGTAGAAAGTTAAAAAATAGCGTTAGTTGTTTTGAGATTAGCACGAGACTTCTGCATAGGCGACCACTCCATCACATCTATACATGATTTCTAAATGAACCCTCTGTCTTTCAGAATGAGATATTGGATTTACTTTGGGTTATTGCTGAAGTTATTTCGGCATTAACCGAGTTTTCGGATTATAACTTGATTTATTTTAATTACTGAATTGAAGACTGAATGAAAAGTGCTGCTCAGTTAATAATGTTTGTTTTTGTTCAATCGTTCATTCAGTTGTCACATTAGAGAAGAATCTTCAGTCGCTGGGAACATCCAGAGACACAGCAGAGCTACGACAGAGTCTGTGAGTAACACATGAACACACACACACCTCTTACTAAGCGGTACGCTTTTGTTCTTTTTGTCCAGCTTCAGTGTAAGAGTAACATTTATCTCTGCTTTTCGGAAAAGTGTTTTCTCTTTGTTTCATCACCCTCTTTCATATTGATTATTCTTTTTTACTTGAGCTGCCAGCAATTACCAGATTCAACGCTGATGACAAAGTGGCCAATCTAAGATGATTGCATCTGTTTAAAATGCATTACATCCCACTGTGTTGGCTGGCATGTCATCAATTCTATCGAACATTTTTTATGATCGCCTTGGAAACTTACTGACAATGCTTGGCTGCTTTTATTTTTAACTTCCCATTTTCGTTTAGTAGTATTTATGCTGGATGCAAACAACACATCCACTGCCTCCAACTGATGCAAATTGCATCTACTGTGATGCTTTTTGTTATTCAGCAGCTCTCAGTGTTTTGAAAGATTGTTCCAGAAAGTAGTCAAGTGGCTTTTGGCTTTTCAAGAAATGTATAATGATTTTTACAGCTCATTAACTGGAGTCTTTTGCTTTGAACAGTATGTTTTCTATTGACAGCCATGATGACACAATTTGATCACATGTAACGCACAAAAAGTGCATTTCAGTGAAAAACAAAACATATGCAGACTTTGAAAATTATTTCAACAATAATATGGCCATCAGCCCATGAAAACCTCTCATACAGTGTTCAGGTGAAGGGAGAGCACCATGGAGATTGATGGAATCAAACTGGAGCTTTCTTGATGCGGCTGTATTGACTGGACTTTCATTTTCTTTGTGCCTGTCTATTGACTGAGCTGTTGTTTTCCTTGTGAGGGTCTATTGACTGATATGCTTTTTGAATGAAAGTGAGTACCTGCGTGGTTAGCTTGAAAGTGTTCATTTCAAAAGGAAATTGACATGAAATGCTGGCTATAGGCAAGTTACATTACGTACATAATACTGTAACAGTGAAGAATGAGGATCACTTTGTTCCCCTTTTTAAAGTTTATTCCAGTCTTTTTTCTTACGTCATGTCTACACAGGAGGTAACATGGGTGGTGCATTAGCATCAGTAGCTTCGGCTCTCTGTATGTGTTTTCATAGGATGCATTCACAATATTGTTGTTTTTGAAGTGCTTACAGCACAACACTCAATAACTGTAGTTATGTGCATCAGATGAATGAAAGACACTTTAAAAATGTCTTGGGGGTCACTTTTACAGGGGATAAGATCAACAGAAATAAGAACTGATATGCAGCTTGTGTTTGATTAACGCCACACTGTCCAGTACAGAGTAAGACTGAAGATTTAAATGAAATGTATGCTCGTTTTAGGCATCATTTGCTACCTTGTTCTGTACCCCCTGATTTGGCTATTCCGCTGAAACTGATGGACCATGTTTTGAGATCATCAGATCTCAGAATCTTTTCAACTTTGCTTCTCAAACAACCTTGTTTTGCCAGCACTGTGATATGGGCAGTGACTCTAAACACTCTGTCACCTATGAGCCCTACTCACTATTTCCATGGAAAGTAGATGGTCAAACCTGCTCCAAACTGAATACACTTTGTTATGACAAGTGACATTAGTGCCAGTTTTTAATTGTCCTTGGAGTTGAAGTGATTTAAACTTTTGTTTTAAATTTAACTTCAACTCACTGTTTGCAGCACAACATACCAAAGAAGTTTAGACTCAGTGATGTGATGTTTCTTACAAAAACAGTCTCATCTTATTTTTCATTCAAACATGTACCTTTTTAGAAAATACATAAGTAAATAAACAGATAAATTCATTCATTTTCCGTAACCGCTCAATCCTCTGTAGGGTCACGAGGCGTCTGGAGCCGGTCCCAGCTGACATTGGGCATTGGGGCGGGATGCACCCTGGACAAGTCGCTAGTTCATCGCAGGGCTGACACATAGACACAAACAACCGCTCAGTCTTATATGCACACCTACGAGTAAGTTAGAGTCACCAATGAACCTATTAAGGTGCATGTCTTTGGACTGTGGGTGGAAGCTGGAGTGACGCTTGTGACTTGCAAGGAAAAAAGCCCTAAAATGTGTCCTTTATTACCTAATCAGAAACTTCTGGTAATTTTAGGGTAATAAACTTAAAACCCTTTTTTAAATGTTAGTTTTGCCGTATGTTTCATATTTTATCATATTTAATGTTCCATTTTTTTTTAATTGAAGTACCTGAGGAAAATAAAACTCTAGCATAGAGAAAAGTAAAATTGCACAAAAGAGGAAGGAATTGCAGTATAAACCAGTCATTACAGAACCATCACCCTGTCAATCAAAGTACCCAACCCCAACATACCCAGACATAATCAGTAATAACACCACACACTGTCAAAATGAACAACACTGGGGTCTATTTAAAAGCCTCCTACAACATTTGAAATGTTTACTTTTGCCTAATCAAATTTCGATTAGGCAAAAGTAAACTTATAACAAAGTATGAGTAGCTATTGATGCCACTGACATTGTTCTAAAAGTCCTGATGTGCTTCTCTGCTTAATTGATGCAATAGAAAGTACAACAATATAACATCCAATTTAATCAGTACTAAACAGCCTCTCCATTTTTATCAGCTGGATAACATTCTAAGAATACAACAATCCCGTCTCCCAGTCTCCCATGTTTATATATTACTAAACTGACGGTTAACTTTTTTAACTTCTTAGGTTGAAACAAAATATTACCAGCTGCCAGGTCAAGGTTCCTACCACTACTTTTGTTTCTACATGTAATCCTTAACAGGCTCCACCAATAAATTCCAGTTTGGTTATACAAATGCTTGAGTTTGGAAAGAGTCATCTCGTCCATATAAAGGTGACAGGTTACATTTCAAGGCTAATAGTTACTCAGACCATTCACTGCAACTTACTGAGTTTTGGTATTAGAGTGTGATAGTATTCACTAATAGATCTGCTGGATTTAAATCAAGGCAGATCATTCTCTTATCACGGTTATGATTATAAACAGACAACTGCAGCAGTTCATTGAAGTGATAACTCTCCAAGACAGTGTTGTAAAATGGTTCAGAAAACAGAATATGTCATGTCATCTCCAGTAGAAATCACACCCATCGCCCCCATCCACCTACACCTGCTGCACTCCCTGCTTACCCCGCTCTCTCTCTGCTTCTCCATAAACTCCAGTAACATATGGACGGCTATCTGATCTCCATCCAGTCACAATCAAAAGCACCATACATTTATATGCATATGCTGCCTTAATCTTACAAACACCAGATTGTCTCTGCGTAAAAAGCAAGACTCTGCAGAGTTTTGTGAAATCAAAACAAGTTCTGTTTGTGCCCATGGTTAGAATGGTAACCCGCCATCTGCATGACTGTCTTCAGGCAAAAACTTAAATCTCACGGTTAATAGAATTTGACCCGCCCCCTGTAATCATGGAAATGCACACGGCAAAAAGTCTAAGTGGATTAATGGCCGGCACCCTCTGAATGTCATTGTCTTTGTTAGCACATTAGGCATTCACTGGTGTTCTGGCTGTAACACGCCAGAGGACATGGTTCTGTGTTTGTAAGGAGAGCGCCCCCTGCTGGCTCAGACCTCCCTGCAGACCTTACAGCATGATGCCAAATGGACAGCAAGTGGTGCTACAATAAGATAAGTTAAACATAACCAAAAAGAGTTACGCATTTGAGACAAATCTTTTCATTTGTTGCTAAACAAAACAAAAAAGATAACCATAAACCAAGGATACTCGACTTGCTTGGCCAGGGGTCACTTTTATAGAAGGATGGGGGATGAGAACCATGGCATCAATTTCATTTCATTGTGAATTACAAAATGGTCAGCGGTGGTGGGACAGCTGGCACTGTATTGCCCACAGGCCATTAAGTTGAGTATCCCTGCAATAAATCAGCATCAACAGACAAACCAAAAAAGGCTACTTCTCCGGCCAAAATGAACAATAAGACTTAGAGCAACCCACAAAGACGTGTAGGATCTGGTGTTGGTGTTCTTCAGCTACCCTAAACCAGTGTCAGAACTAAACCTAAAAGAAATGAAGCCACAGAAATTGGACTACTGAACCAATCAGAGGAAAAAAAAAAGAAACTAAACCAAAGTCCAACACAAACTGCTGCTGCAGGTGCTGAGAGGTGGAGAGAGAGAGACACAACGTTTCTATTGGCTTTCTTGTAGTCAGACCTGATCAGATACAGCTGAGTGAAGAACGCAAGACACGAGCGAAAGATCATTTGCACATCATATCCAGCATTTTCAACCATGGTCCTGTGATTTAACAGAATGAATATTGTTTTTTTCTTGGTCATTTTATAAGATTGTTGGTTGCATTTGTGTATATGATGACCCTAACTGACATGAGTGTGGTTCGAACAAAGCATGGATCCACTTAAAATTTTAGGCTGACTATACTAAAACTTAAGTTGGAGGTTTTTTCTATGATGTACTCCTGTCTGAATTTCCCATGTGTAACACATCAACTTTTATTCATTTCTTATGTTTCCTTGATGAGGAACAAAATGTTGTGCCATCAGACAGATGAGAAGTGTCAGTAAACAAACTCCGAATATGATTACTTCATCGTGTGCTGCCAGAAATATCAGCTAATTTCACATCACTATTAAAAAAAAAAACAAAGTTGATGAGCTGTGAAATTTATTATTTATAAAACCAACATGCTAAATAAGCCAGCCCCTATTTCTGAAAAATGAAACATGGCAAGAAATCATCAAAAATATCAACCAAATAAAGAAAGACACATTTACTGTTCCCTAATTAGACTTAAATGTTATTTGCGTGTTGTGAATTAATAGCAGCCGCTGTTATGCAGTGTTGAGATGCTGCAGGTTTAAATTCATATGAAGTGATGGTAAAAAAAACAGTGGAACTACTGTGTACCTGACCTTAAAACAATGTTAGAAAATGTTTCATGGTACTTTTGAGGTGAATGTGTGGGCCGTAGTATTGTAAAAAGTATGTTCCTTCATTTTCATAGTGAGGGATGAGAAAATCATTACCTCTCTCATGTGTGGAGTGCTTTTAGTATGGAGCTGGTTTCAGGCAAAGATTCATTCTCTCTCCATTGGTGTAGAGGGAGAGATGGTGCAGATCATAAATTGTATAAAAGATGGACGTCATTTCCTCCCACTGTGTAAATATGAAGTCAAAATCCAGCTGAATCACGTTAGGGGAAAAATGTATTGGTTAAGAGTTTTTAGTTTGGCCAAAGTCTCATTGAATAACATGGAGGGGGTGGGATTTATGACCTATACCGCAGCCACCACCAGGGGGAGATTGAGACAGTTTGGCTTCAAATTTCAAGTGCTCTCACGGCGTCCATCTTTTATACAGTGTATGGTGGAGAGCAGATGGATTTGTCAAAGTGATTTTTATGTATAAACAATATTTTTCTCTCAAAGTTCAATAAGTATAGGTGATTATTAACTTCAAAACCGAAAAAGTTGTAATTTTGTCCATTGCGATGGGATCACTGGTGGCGTCATGTACTCCTCATGTCATGTCTCCCGCTGTCTGAAACTGATGGAAAATACAAAAATGCTCAGAGACAAAGTTGACATGATCGTAATCCTTTTGTACTGCTGAATTATCTTTTTTTTTTCAGTCAGATATAATTATTCTACTCAACATTCATCAGTCATACAACAAATTTAATGTAAAGGAAAGTTATTAATTTAGGTGGCGTGGAATTCTTTGTCAAGTTTGTGTGATTTCAGAATATAATATATAAATATGTTTTAACAAAAAGTTAAGGTTGTATTTCATTCTTTAAGATGTAATAGGGATGTGGAGAGCTGTCCATCCCACTTTTGTTTGTAACATGGTGGATGAGTTGCTGTGATTTGTTAACTGAATTATTTAAGAATTGAGGTTATTATATAGAGCTATCATATGTACTAGAGAGGCTCTGAGTTAGCGTCCATTGCTGTTGTGTCTTAGTCACTGTGTTATTGAGTTGTATATAAAAAAAAATATGAACGGGGGACCCCAAGAAGAATAGCTCCTGTTTTGATACAGTAGCTAATGACCATATAAACCAAACGGGGAGAAAAGGATGTCCCGATGGCAGATCATCACTCCATGTTTTATTTGGGCAGAATATCAGCCATCAGTCATGCCTCAGCCCGTCGATGGGAATGTCTGAGCTCAAAGTGACCAGTTTTACCACAGGTGTGTTACCACTGGAGTCAGTTCGAAACATGCAATGGTCTTCAGCATATCTTTGAGCCACCAACAGCTTTGACAAAACAGCAGTATTTTGTGCCCCAGGAATGGTCATCCTTAGCATAAAGACTGGAAGCAGGAGCAAAAAGCTAGCTTGGCTCTGTGAAATTATGCCTTCCAGCACCCAACATCCCTCTGTGCAGCTTTTTGAGCTAGAGTGCAGGTTAGGCTATCTGGTGCCAGAATAGGGATATTTTCCTGAGGTGCACTGAGGTGATTTCCTCACCTGCACTGGTTTGGTGTTTAGGTAACTTGCCTTTCACTCTGGTAGGAAAAGAAGCACGATAGAGGGTGTTGCAGTGCCAATCCACCAGGACGGTGAAGTCATGGTGCCAAGAATGACTGTTTGTCATGCTGTCCACCGTCTGCCTACTTAGAGCAGGTCAGCCCACCGGCTGGGCACACTTGGGCAATCATAATATTTTGATCACTTTGACTAGGGAAGACATTCAGGCAAAGCATTTTACTGGTTCTGCATGTTCTAACAAACTGATCATGCCACAATTAAGTAAGAAAGTAAGACTTTATTTATATAGCACTTTTCTAAAGTGCTAAAAGTGGCAAGGTATATGATAGAATCATAAGAATTTTGAAAGAAAAGATAACAATAAAAGAGAATAAATGGCAATAAAATCGAAGCCAGGACAGATTAACATGTAATTAAAACCAAAAATAACAATAAAAACAATAGCAATAAACCAAAAAGTAGACAAGACATCATCCAGACATTTTTTTTTTGTGTACAGACTGAAATCTTTGTTGTTATGTACATGTTAGGCTTCAATATGTAATAGTTTTTTGGCTGGGGGAGAATTCTATAATTAACTTTCAGCATATTGTGATTCAAGTGGTCTGAGAGCCACTGAGACTTCAGCACCTAGTCTTGGGATGGGAGGTTTTGGCTGCTCATAGGTTGTTTTCAGACAGGTAGGGGGCTAAATACATGGTTGACAGCTGTTTAAGATTCATCCAGAAGCGGCTCTACTGCTCTACTCATCTCAGAAGTAACATACCTCCAGTTTCCTCCAGTGTCTATATCGTCCTGTCTATGTTAATTTTGTGTCATGCTTGGCATTCGCTGTTATCATTGTCTGTACACACAACACCTATTGCACTGTCTGTCCGT
>JAPQRN010000009.1:17641098-17655833 GCA_037367275.1 Coranthus polyacanthus
CCCTTTGAGGCAAATCTTGATTTGTGATATTGGGCTATATAAATAAAATTGAATTGAATTGAATTGAATTGAATACCTGTTATATCCGACGCCAAATTACAAGTGTCGTGGGTTTTTCCCACTCATCGGCTCATAGATATGGTTCAAATGATATGACATGAATGTATGATTGTTTCATCCAGCAGCTTCCCACTGCAGTATCTTAAACACAAAAAGCGTGTCCAAACTCTCCACAGCATCAATTACAGGTGTGCGTTTGTTTTTTATGTTGTTTTTCATGAAGAGAAAATGATTTCAAAGCCTACGCAGCACCAATTTCAGGTATGAAAAGATTCAAAATGAACACTATAGTGGACTACTTGATCATTTTAAGTGAATTATGTAAACAACATTTGTATAGGAATGGTTCAGACATTTTGATCACTATAAGCGGTTTCCAGTGTAGTGCTTTGTGAAGCAACATCCTACCGTATCTGAAATACTGTCTGTGATGTTATTTCAAGTTTCAAATGAAAGGTAAATTGCAGTTTATTTAACTGGCAATCCCACAACAGACAGATGGACAACTAAAGTTTGTTTTTCTATTAAAGCTTCAAATTCTGGTGTTTTTTTTTTCCTGCATGAGATTTCAGCTCATGCTGCTTTCAGTTTTTATTTTGTTCCAGCTTTTTCAAGGACTCCCAGATGCTCTGTAAATGATGGCTATTGTTGGTCAAAACTTAAGACTGAATTATCTTTTAATACCAGGGTGTTTCTAACTATTTCTGAACAATTATGACGTTAGAAGCCTCCGTAGTAACTATCAGATCAGAGATGTAAAAACAGTCAATACATCAGCATTCATCACACAGGAAACGGGTGGAAAAGTCAGAGCCATCTTTTCAGACTCTGATCATGACTGTGTGGACGCACCTCTCCACCCAGTCCTCCTCCACTCTTACGTAACAAGCGGGCATCACTCTGCCTCTCAAACCCACGTTAATATGCCTCGCTCATGCAGTTTATATTCTGGTGGAGATGCACATTTAAATGTCAGATGGATTTCAAAACTGAAACTCTGTGTATATGTGTGTTTGTGTGGGTATAATTTTACAATGTTGGTAATCCAGGAATTTGAGTCTCCCAGTTGCACAAATTTGAACAACTTAAAATACATCTCTAATTATGACTGAAATGTCAGTTTTTGTTTTTTTTTTGAACAGGCAGTGCCTGCATATATAGTGGAAGTCAGACACAAAACTTTTCTCTTCAGGTCCATGTGGAATTTTCAAACTGTTATTCATCGAGCTTCTCTCCAAAATGGATTATTCGATTTCTCGAGGCCTAAGGAAGTTGCAGAATGCACTTACTTTCTCGTGAAACATTTGCAAAGCTGACACTTTGAATCTGTGTATGGATGTTCATTCTCACCTTTGTGACTCATATAATTCAATCAGTTACACCAGTCAGCAGGGTGATTATTCCATGCTTATGATTGGAAAACGTCTTGTGCAATATCTTTCAAGAACAGGTACAATATGCCAGTGAAATTAACAACTGATGGGTGTCACACGGGCCCCATTTTCATTTACTGTATATTAAGGGATTTGACGTGCTGAACTAGGACGACGTGTTATAATCACTCATTGTTGATCTTTGCCAAATAACAGACACTCAGCTGATTTAGGACACGTATGAATCATAATTTTATGTAAGACAGTACAGTGTTGTGTTATTTTAATTTACACATCCATCACAGGTAAAGAGTTACATTATGGACTTTTTTGGAAAAAGTAACATAATATTATGAATGAATGATTTTTTCTTCCATTGTGGGATTTTGCATACATTTGCCATTTGGATATTACATCACCTGTTATTTGTGTGCATGTGTATGTGTGTCACCATTCTGCTGCCAGACACACAATAGGAAAGCTGCTCTTCATAAATTGCTCCCTAACTGTGATACATTTTTAATAACATTGCTCTGTAAAGTTATTAGTTGTAAATTGAATCTGTAAAGTGTTTTCACTTTTCAAACCTATAGTCTTTTCACTTTGCTCCAGATCAGTGCTATCAGAGTTGGTTAAGTTTGGGCATTTTTTTTCCTCTTGGATTGTTTTTTTTTTTTTAATTTATTTATTTTCTCACAGAAAAAAAAAGAATCAAAGTGCATCAATTCATGCGATAATGCTTCATGTCTCATTGGTTAAATGTGCTTGGGGTGGGAGCAAGAAAGTAAACACAGGAAAAAAACAAGGGTCCTGAAGAAGATCCTATCTGCACACATTATTCAAAATGCCAAGAAGATAACATTTGTTTCACTTCATAGTTCCCATCAGATCACAGCATTTTGCAACCGGCTTCTAGAAACTGTTGGTGTCGTTCAGGGGATGTGTTTGAGACGCCGTTTAGCTCGAATGTTTTGGGGTCAGATTGAAGTGGGGTCAGATTGAAGTCCGATCACGTCCGTATCACATGCAAACTGATGTACCGTTTGTGACCAGAACAAGATCAATTCCTCTAAATTGTCTCGGTGCACTTGCTATGTAGCCCAAATGAATTGTACCGATGGGGAAAATAAACCAATTCAAACCAATTCAAACAATGTAGGCTTGAAAACGGCCTTGGAATTTAAACTTGAAGCAGCAACAAGGAAGAGTCTTGGCTGTGTTCTAAATAATGCAAGAAACTTAAGCAGTTACAAAGACAACGTGTGGTTTTGTGATTTAATTAGTTCAAGAAATGAAAATCCCTTCTATTTATTCTTCTTTTCTTAGATCATGTAACAGTTTGCTATTCTAAATGTCCATTTATTGTGTTTTTTATAAAACTTTATTTTTATCTTAATGTCTATTGATTGTCATAGAAACACTAGCTTTCATAGTTATTGAACTCAATGAAAAGAAGGTCATTACTGAACAGTGTCATCAACTTATTAGAAGTAGACATGAGTTTGTTTTCTACATTTATTTTACTACATTATCTGTACTGAAAAAGGTGCTCATGTTCTCCTGGTTATTATATCACCACCTCACTTTGTCGACAGGGACAGAAGTAATAAATTACTATACAATTTAATTTTTTTTCAGTATTTTTTCAGCAAGTGTAATTTTAAGCATTTTTCTTCGCTACAGTTTAAATTGCCTCTATTACAGAGGGAAAAAAAAAATCTCCCAAGAACTAAGAGCCAGGAAATGTGATCTCCTATCAGAACAGCAGGTCAGTTACTCATTCCATGACAGGTGATCAAGATGAAATGCCACAGTAGTGAACTGGAGTAAAAAAAAAAACAAGACACGCAATACCTAAATGCAGACCTAAATGAATCTGAATCTGAATATCCATCATCCATCGAGGCTGAAGTTGAACATGAAGAAAATCCTTGGTCACATTTAAGGACCAATTCAACAACAAAGATGACAGCTTCATTATGTGCAAGCTTAGTTTGCCCTAGAAATGTGCAGGGAGCTGCTTGCAAAAACTCTACATCCAATCTGCGCTGGCAAATTTCACATTGATCTGTAGTAACAGCCAGTAGCTTTGCTGATGTTGATTCCTGGTGTAAACCTGGTGGTCTAGCAAATGTTGGCTTCCTAGTTTTGCTTACTTAAACTATGAAAAAAACAAAAACAAACAGAAAATATAACTAAGATTGTTTTTCTCAAAGTGAATTTTAGTGAATTTACCTTTTACTTTTATATGAGTAGATTTTTACATGAATGTACTTTTACTTAGGTACACTTTTACCACAGTAACATCATTTGGTCATCTTTACCTGTCTGTCTGTTGAACATGCATACAGTTAGTGACGTTGGCCGCGGTGCTGCTTTCCCAGTGTGACGGTATGGTATCATAATGTGTGCTGCGTGTTTCAGATATTACTGTGTACCGAGTAGTTGTACTAGCTTTCTGCATTGTCATCTGAGCCAGTGACAGGTCAGCAGTGTGTGTGAAGCAACTCCAGTTTGGTGGTTTAATCCTTATCAGAGTCCTATAAGCACCGCTCTATCCTGTAAAGCCCTCAAACTGTGATTGCAGTCAGAGAACAGCATCCCCCATCCTCCGCATCCGCCACTAGATCTCCCCGCATCCTTCCCCCTCCATCCCTCACACCTCCTCCTGCAGCCAGCTGCTCCCAGACTCCTCAGTTCTCCTTCACCGGGGCCAGCCAGACCTCAAAGGAATACCAAACACCAAGCAGGCAGGAGAAACACAGAAACAACAGAAGTGACTGATTGAAATTCACAGTGTGAGCAATTCCAATCTTTTGCATGCTGTTTCTGGACGCCATGCTCTTGAGCTTGTTGTGGGGGAAGAGTGTGACTAGCAGATGTATCACTGTGCAGAGATGCTGCATAGGTCTTCTTGGGGGTCCTCGGTAGTGGGCGAGCTCTGATTGTTTGGTAACAGCGTGTCAGTAGTGGGCAGGGCTTCCACTGACTCATGGATGATCCATCTTCGCTCATCAGCAGTGAAGCACATCTCAGATTTTATTTTTAGAGTATGAGCTACAAGTTTGAAAGGATTTCCTTTGGTTGTTTCTTCTTCTACTAGCAAGATGATTTCAACTAACGCTAGCTAATAAACATTTACTAAAATCCGTTCAGGTCAAAGTAACCATAATTAAATGAGCATAGCTTGTTGTAGCATGTATATATTTGTCATCAAAGGGACATGCCACTACTTTGACATGCAAAGGTCAACGCACTGGGGCATACAGACTACTTAGTTTCTATCAGGAACTCCATAATGTCTTCTAATAAACTGCATATACAGTATGGATAATCCCGACTTGAAACCAGATACTATAATTTTCCTGCTGTGACCTATGTAACATACAGGCAGCATGACATGAAAAGATGTGGGCATTTACCAGGCAGGGAAGCTGTAATGAAAGACTGATTGCATTATGGAAAGTGTAGGCTGCAGCATTTTTAGAGCTTCACCCATACAAAGGACTAAAGGTCAGGATATATCAGCCTCTGCAGCACACATTCTGACCATATATTTTGCGGATAATCCTGAGGTTATTATACATTTTCCTTACTGTCAGCAAAACCCACGAAAAGACCAAGAGCAACAATGTGTTAGTCAAACTCTAAATTCTAAATGCATCACCCTGTTAGTGGCAGGGTGAGGGCATGCTATAGAAAACAGATTTTCCTATAAACAATTTTTTGCTAATTAATATACAAATACACATTTAAAAGAACATGTTACTGCTGTATAGATTATGTTCACTGGCAACATTTTTTTCCAACATTTTTTGAAAACAAACCACAGTCCTGAATTTACAATATGTGTGGTTAATTTTAGGCACCACACACATTTTGGTTAAAATTACAAAGTTGTTAAGGTGCATTACATATTTTACAATCACATTTGAAAACAAAACTAATTGGGCTAAATAATTATTTTTAATGATTAATCATTACATTCATATAATTAAGTGAATAAATGAACACACTGCTGTTCACTGGAGTTTACAGCAGTGATTACACAAACACAGGGAAATAATTTGGGAATATTTGTTGCTATTTGTTGCTATTTGTTGTGACTATTTTAATGGCGTATTAATCCTTTGGTGAGTATTAATGGCATTAGGACAGCGTATGGGGGAATGAGTCAAAATACATACGCTCCATCAAAAAAGTAAAAAATAAAATAGTGTTTGTGTTCATTATAATGACGTCAGCTTGTACAACATTGTGGATCCACACATTTGTTTTTATTTGTTTCTGCACAATAGAGCTTAAGGTTGGCCAATATGACGGTAGTTTACCATGTGATGGTAGAAAAGTGTCCACTTTTTGGCCACCGTAGGGTTTAATTTAATTTTTATTGTATTTGTAAGGGACCATGTACAATATTAAATATAAATGTTGCCATTTGATGCTTTGTACCAGAGTTAGCCGAGGCTGGTTTTTATCTGCAGTCCCAGGGTCTGACACGATCGCACAGATCCAGGTGAATGACAACGAAATATGATTTGGTAAATTCTTGTCAAAAAAGACAAATTATATTGACCATGATTCCATTCATGAAAGCAACTAAAGGGGAAAGGGGGGGTTGGCGTCACTGGGCAGACATTCCATATTGCAATTATCTTTCAGCATATTGTAATTTAAGTGGTCTGACAGGAAACAATAATTCTCCCCGCTTCTGTGGACTGGACTGTAGAAAATCTACTCCATGACGCAGACTTTGGCTAATCGCAGGTGTTTTCAGGCAGGTGGGCAGGTTAAATACATTGATTCCCTCAGACCTCTACCGCTCTACTCCGTGACTCATCACAGCAGCTCAGAACGACGACAGGTGCTCCATATTTATATTTAGTCTTTTCATTTGGACCGAGAGGAGAAGGAAGGTGTATATATGTATATTTTTAAAGTCTGGCGTTTTTTTTTTGTTGTTTTTTTTTTGTTTTCGGCTCCTGCAGCTTTAAGTGTGTTTTGGCCATAAAGATCCATCAGGTTTTCTATACACACACAGCATTTTGTTCAGTAACTGAGTTGTTGGTCGGTCTTTACATTTGTTGACAGTTGATAAAATGTTGAATAATGTCAGGCTTGTTTTTAAATCCTTTAGTGGAAAATTCCCCAGTGTCCCTTTAAATTGTTTGCAATAATAAAAACAATATACGGCATCCATTAGTGAGCGCTGAGTGGTATTCTGCTGAGTGGTTTTCTTAAAAACACCTCCATATGTTTTATATAGTGCTTTACAGCTGCGCGTTCTATCACCTACTGAGTTTTATTTGTCATGCCTCTACATCCCTAATGCAGTGGCATCCATACAGACTGTACTCCACCGTGTAATTTTGGTGGGTAACATCGCAGTGCATTAGCTGACTGTGATTTCAAAATAATCCATCACATGTCTGTTGCTGCTTTACAGCTAAACGATGACGCATCAGGCTGAGGTTTAGCGCTTGTTAATCTTTGTCTTGTGTGTATTTGTTTGTGTGCGTGTGCGCATCCATATTCTGACTATGAGCAGGATGCATTAGTACCACAATGTGTAATCATTTTATTGATTATACACTACACTACTATACAATATTACATTCTTTCCACTGTCCAATTTATGTTATCGCACTTACTAATCTCAAGCATATACAGATTTACTATCTCCTATCTTGTATAATTAATGTAAAACCTCTCCGTGCATAAGACACAATTTCTGTCTGTTATGACTTTGGCCAGGGAGAGGCACTGGCTGCAGTCCAATTTAATTATTTCCATACAGTTAAACTTTTATTTTTTGCAGCAAAATTACCTTCTGCCATATCTGCCTCTTCAACTCTCTTTAACCCTCGTCAGCACAGATATAATGACTCAAGTTTCTTAGATATTTTTCCACCGTGACACTTTGGCTTTTCCCGTGACAGACGTGGACTTAGAGTGACATCCTCCTTCTGGCCCCTGACGCTCTGCAGTTCTGTCTGCTTCCCCTGCCACTAGCTACATGTAGATCAATATTTGAGTAGGGAATGTAGCAGCAGAGATGTGTTTGTGTTGCTCCCTATCTTCTCGGGGCAGCCCCGTTATAGTGTCAGGCTTGGGAGGATAGGAGTTGGCCTTTGGGTGCACTGAAACTGGCTGTGGGGGTGTATTGCAAGCTCAGGGATGACCTGACAGGATAGATATTTAATAACTGTCTTAACCCAGACTTCCAGTGAATGTTCTGGAAGAGTTATGAATATGGCTGCACCTTCGACCTCTCACCCCTGTAAAGCTTCTGAGCAAAAACACGAAGAATACAGAGGATATGGTTGTGTTACGCTGTTCACCTCTATCAGACAGTTGCTAATACTCAGTCACTCAGATGGTCAAATGTAATCCCATCAGGCGTCAGCTCAGGTATTTACAGATAGGCCAGAGTTTTGACAAGTGCTGTATCTACTTTGCTATTTTGGAATCACTTTTCCTCAACCGGTTTTGTACTTGACATTCACTAAAATGTAATGAAACTTAGCGAGAAAATGTAATGTTGTCAAACAAGAGTGGTTTTATGAGCAGATGTACTGAATACTGTATGCTTCTACCATCACTGCTGTGTGTTTTTGCACCAGAAGAAAATCCTTTCAAATAGCGTCGTTACAATGAAAGTCAGCAATTTGAATCATCTGTCGGAAGTCGAGCATTTCATTTTTTTTTTTTGGATAGACAATGTGTTTTACAATAACAGATAACAATACAATAAACACATAGTAGCTAAAAAAATGCACAGGAATAGCATGAGGAATTATAAGGGGAATGAAACGTTTCTGTTGGAACATTTAAAAAATCCACAACATTGAGAGCGTGTATTGTCTTGAGGTGAAATATGTTCCGATGACTGTGTTGCATTTCACTGTTAATGTGATTGAAATCATCACTGAAAGACATGCTAATGGATTTAATGCATTGTAAAGAAAGAAAAAAAAGAGTCAAATTGACAAACCTTTGCATTGAACAACCAAATCTGATTCGAGTCAAGTTTGGAGAAGTCTTAATGCTCGCGTCATAAACAGACTAGTAAGTTGTTGTTTTTTGGGACAGTGTTTTTTTTTACCTTTTAACATTATCTGGGGCGTTTTTGTGTGGTGCAGAGACAAACCGCTTATACGGTCATTTGGTTGGAGAACATGGAGACAGCTAGTCAGACATTTTTCATGAAACGAAGCAAATAGTTAAGACAGGTTCTTCTACCTCATGGTTTTGATGTTTACAGAAAAAGAGGACCTCAAACTAGAAGAAGCAAAATGGGAAAGACTCCTTATAAACTTTATAGACACCTGTCCTAAGATAATCCTTTATTAGTCCCACACTGGGAAAATGTACAGTATTACAGCAGTCATTGTGTATATACTGTATCTTGATATTGAATTAAAGGAGAACATCTGGAGCAGGGTCGTATATCAAGTAGAGTGTCAAACTGTCAGACAACCCAAAATATACCCTAAAGTCATCAGCTTTGCACCGTCCTTTTTTTCAGTTTGCAAGATTAGCTCTACCAAAAAAAATATATATTGTTGAGAAGCAGAATTTTCATTACTGTTGGAGCTCAGAAACTCTAGTAATGACAAGCACTGTCAAAAAAGGAAAACGAATGCACTGCAGTGTATTATTTTATGCTAGATGTTGCTGTTTGTTTGTTTGCATTTGCGCCGTAGAATTTTTCATTTGGACCTACTGTACACCTGCTCTAATAAGGAACATTTGGCCTTTATTTTTGTAGATATAGACATAGATAGATGGGCTGTAAATTTCGAGAAAACACCATTTTCTCCAAATCTTTTAATTAGTGTTCAGCAATCTTTGGTTACTTATCATATTCCAATACATACCTGCATTAAGCTAATGTCAACCGTGATTATACTGATTTATCACATGGACAAGAGTATACGTGCAAAATGATAGCTTTTTTTGCATTTCATTGTGTGCATGCATTAATCAAATAACAGCATGTTTATTATGAACTACTGGGTGTATTTTTAGACTTCGGACAGAATGAGGTGAGCCCCTGTTCTTGATTTTATACTAAGGTAGGCTGATCGCAGATGAATAGAGTCTGTATGTACCTGTAGACAGGTAATTAAGTTGGAAAAGTTGTATGAAAACCACATGTACTGACAGACTATTTGTAATCTCGGGTTTACCCTAGAATCCTCAAGTTTATTGGAAAATTCAAAGGGCTAGGTAGAAAATCACAGCGACATGAGTAATGAGTTTCATATTTGAGTGGAATAATATAAACATGATGAATGCCATAGAAAGGTATTTGCCAAATCACTATGTAAATTGCTCCCATTATTGTTTTTTTTTACTGACAGATTTTGGGAAATTAGTTGCTTATATGAATAAAGTTTTAGCTTTGTTTAAGTAGTTTACTGTCACTGTTTATATGTTTTATATTATATTACTCTCATGCTATGACTGCATCGTATGCTTTTCTTGTACTCCATACCGTGAAACCATGGTCCTTGGTTTATAAATCTGAATACACGTTTTCCACTGTAGCGCCGTACCTCACAGAAACACGTGAGAGTGCTATCAGTCTTTTCATGGTCCTCCTTGAAGGAAAAAAAAAAAAAAAGGATTTCCCTCAATGTTAATCGCTCCCCTTAAGAACAACTAGCCTGATTTGTTAGGTTTAGGGTGAGTTTTAAAGGAAAATGCTCTTGTTGATGTTTTCTCGGATGACGGCCTCTTGCTGGGAATAACACTGATGTTTATCATTTTAGACTTGAAAATGTTTACTTTAATTGACTTTGATTTTATTCATAAATACTCTCTCTTGGTGTCTTTTGTCCACTCTTTTTTTTTTTTCTTTTTCCTCCAGACACTCCACACAGCAGCAAACCAACAAAGTCATCACCAGCACAAGCCAACTCATCAAACAGCTCTCCGATATAATCAGTGGCTCTTCACGGGTATTTTCTGCCTTCTTCCCCTTTCATTCACTGTCATTTTAGAGAATAAACAGTGGATTAAACAACATTTGAGGTAATTAAAGCTAATCTCGTCTCGTTGCACAGCAAGACCGTCTGCGCCTGACCAGACTAAAGACTGAACTGTCAGAGTCTGTGCAGCGCTACGGGGATCTGCAAAAGGTAACCTTATGTAATTGTATCATAAATTGCTTTTGTATATACACGATTTAGAATATTTTGATGCTATTTAAAGATTAAACATACAAGCAAATGGACGTTTATTTCAGTCAAATGAATGTCTGGCTTTATCTCTTCATTTGTTCCTTTTATAGAAAATTGCAGAGCGCTCCAGGGCCTTGCTTCCACCCGCACAAAAAGACAAGAAGAAGGTGAGCCGATATGGAGGGTGAATCTGCCCTTTGTTTCACTGTCATTCATAAAAGAGCAGGATGATGAGATGGCATTTCTCTGCTCAATTGCGTTCCCACAAGGGCTCCTTTGAAGCTCTGTCTAGTCTTTAGGATTACAGCGGACTCCATTCATCACATCCTGCTCCTAAGCATGGCTGCGAATTCTCATCATTATTATTATTATTATTTATTTTATCTGAATGTAAATTGCTTACTGGCAACACAACACCTCACTTATTGGCTCCCTCTAAGACAAATACATAGAGGCGGGTAATCAAAAAAAATATGGCAAACAAATGAAAGTCAATCTTTATCACAGACAGACTGCATCTAAATGAAGCCTTACATCAACAAGGTAATGTATTGATCTCTGTTTGTGCATGGGATGATTGCAGCAGCATAAATCAGAACGCACAGAAAGGAAAATGTATTTTGTAAAATTGTAAGCTGCTGAACGCTTGAGCAACACAGAAATGTGAAATATTTGCCTGAGAGTATTTCACGTCACACCTTCGGGTCATTTTATTTTGAACTGTTGTGTCCTTTGTCATACAATTCAGGGTGGCTCGAAGCAAAAAACAAATGAACAGGCCCAATTAACAGGTTAACCGTTGTCATGATGTGACTTCTCTTGGTTGATGCCTTTATATGCGGTGCGAAAGCCCTGAGAGGCAAAATATGTTGCCTTTTAACTGCGTAATACTCACATTCTGTTTGTAAGTACTAAAACAACAGCTTGAAAAATGAATCACATGGGAAAAAAGTGCAATGGCCTTAATAGAGTGTATCAATTTGCTTTGAGATTAATTTTCTTACCTGTTGTAGGCACAGTTGTACCAAAAATAATAATAATGTTGTATAATGACTGTATAACCATACACATCTTGCACCTGTGTTGAGTCCAGGAAAGAAGGTGATCTTTGTCTACTTAAGAAGAAATGAAACTCAAAGACATTTTTCTATTCATTACCACAATGGGTTTTTTCCCCTGTCATTACCCAGAATGATTTTGTTGCTCAAACCTAACCACAAACAGTAGTCTATCAGTCTCTAGTGTTAAAGCCCTATCGACTCCTTTATGGTATATCAATGTAGTGCCTCAGCACTCACAAAAAGCTATGCCTCTGAACGTAATTCATCATAAATGGAGGACATTTTCGAGTATATCCCTTACATCCTTGCAGACAGGACAGTCTTCTCTGGAGTGGCATTAAACCTGACGGTCTCTATGGCTAATGGTAATGTTCCTGAACATAACTGTGCACACAGGGGTTTTGTTTAGATTATACTTTACATCAGGTTCTACGCTGTTTTGCTTTATGAAATAATGTAATTTTTCTTTGTAAATGAGAAACAGTTGGCTACTAATCTCTTGAATACGACAAAGTAACTTGTTCTGGAAAATGAATGACACGTTGTCGTAATAAGATGTGCATTTCAACTCATTGGCTCAGGGATGACCATGTGAAATGTCCCAGTTAAATATGTTTTTAGTGAGTCTCAAATCAGAAATCTTCACAGGTGTATTGCAAAGCTGATGCTAATGTTTCGAGATTTTCATCCTGTATATCCGCTAATAGCCAAATATAATGAATTCAGTATTCGGTGGGGTGGAGGTTTGAACTCTTTAGGACACTTCTAAACTACCAACTTCCTCTTACACCGAATAGACATAATTTACAGCTTTAACTGGTTGGACAGTGGTAGCTCTATGAGGAACCATTTTGCTGTCAAAAAGCTTCTAAAAATTCATCTTTTGTACCGAGGGGAGAGTCATTTGTACTGATACATCTAGTTGATGTGCTGTAGCAGTACTGTAGAAAGAAAAGACTCTCTATTTTCAGCTGTAAATGAAGTGGAAGATATTTCTTCTTCTCAGTTAAAATGATGAGAGGCGTCATAACGTTTCAAATTCCATACATATGCATTAAGACCAGCATTCGTTTTCCTCCCACATCTTAACGTCCACGTCATCAGATTCAGCTAGAATGAACAGGAGGAAGCTCGAGAAAGGGTATGAACTTTTTCAGAAATGTGTGAACTTGCGCAGTAAGGTGTCAGAGTCATTGTCTTGATAGTCTTTCCCATCTGTGTGATGCACTAATGTCTTCCGGAGCTCGGCTGTGGGTTATGTCTGTGGAGGAGTGAGCATGATGTTGTAGAGTTTGTTGAGGAGTGGTGAGTCAGATCCTGGCCAGTGGACAGAAGGGTTTGACTCAGCCTGGGTCGGTCCCTGTGCTCTGACCCACACTTGCTCGTGTACCATGAATTAGCTGTGCAGTCAGCCACACAAAGGTGGAACACATTAGCAATGCAAAAAATTTAGCCAGGCATCTCTCTGACAATATGTCTCTTCCCCTTCCTTCTCTTTTATTTGCATATGGAACAGTGTATGAATCCAGTTTTTCATGCAGTAACAGCCTTCGCCTCTGCCTTATCCAACCTTTACGTGTCTGCACTGAGCTAACACACACTATTCAAACTGCAGTAACTGGCTTCACCAAACGGACATGCCACTTCATCAACATGCGGTTTGAGGATCCTGTCATTTGTAAAACTTACAAAATGTGAGCTCTTTCTCTCATTGACGCAGTAGCTACAGCTTTATCCTACTTTGGTTTAGTGAGGTTGTGTGTCGTCAGGTTACGCTCACAGAAAGCCAGGTATTTGTAGGTGTTGTACTTTTAGATTTTGGGCTGGATGATTCAGGTGAAAGATCATATGATGCGCTCACCTCTTATAAAATGCAGGTGAGTTACAGCCAAACTATTCTAACACTTATTCTCTCATTTTCTCTTGGTTTCTGGAGGCTTACGCTGTGGTGTTTTTTTTGTTGTTATTTGACTAAAAATGCTGCATTTTTGCACCAATATTACAATGTATGTATTCAATCTGTATGATCCCTGTGAAAAGCAGATCATGTGACGAATTAAGATGGTGAGATTGCACAGCGCTAGTTTAACGAAATATAGTCTGGTGCAGATTTCAATTATATTAACAAAATAAGTAATACAATAAAATAAATAGCTTTTAACAAATCCTACTGATATATGATGTACATGTCACTTGTATTTTGTTCTACTCAGTTCTTGATTGTTGATGATGTCTGTCTTTGATTGTAAAGTATTTTCCATTGTGGTTGTAACATTTTTAAATAAATTAAATAGAATAAGTTAATTACATGATAATCAAATTTTCAAAATGGAAAAAAGGAAGTGGTGCAAAATAAACATGAAAGGTGTTAAAATGCAGTTAAGTCCAAATCCTTCCTAATCAAAGTGCTGCAGTTTCTCAGGACAAGAAGTGTGTGATTCTGTCTCCCAGGAATTCCATTTAATTACAATCAAACTGCAAGAGCAAATACGCTGTTCCAACAAACGTAATGAATGTCCTGATTATGTTGTGCAAAGTTTGTGGAGTAAGTGGGGCACTACGTTTGTATCGCCCAGTGGAGTTGGAATGAGGTTGTTCGAGGTGGTTGGTGAGCGTACAAAATACCTGGACGTGGTTAGATTCCGATGAGTGTCTCCTCCTTCATCTGTGGTACATCACGCTACTGTTGGTTTTGGCTGCATCACTGTTGATGTTTGCTCTCTTTTTTTAGGCCAGTTTAGTTCTAAATACATTTGGACTTTAAATAAATAAAAATGAAAGTTGAGTTTCGGTTAGTTTTTGTGGTCCCTTTCATATTGGTTCCAAAATACTGTAAAGCTGCTAATGTTGCTACTGCTAAAAATACTGTCTCCATGATTAGGATTACATATTGTTCACACGTAAAAACTAAAAGTAGCCAAAGCTTAAAGTTTGAAGCGTGTTCTGTTGTTCAAAGTGCATCAGCACACAAACAAGTTCAATTCAATTCAATTTTATTTATATAGCCCAATATCACAAATCAAGATTTGCCTCAAAGGGCTTTACAGTCCATA
>JAPQRN010000009.1:17664885-17684553 GCA_037367275.1 Coranthus polyacanthus
GAGGAGGGATCCCTCTTCCAGGACGGACAGACAGTGCAATAGGTGTTGTGTGTACAGACAATGGCAAACAGTGAAAACGCTAAGTATGACACAACAAGTACATGCTTAATTTCCTGAGTGATGTTTAAATTAATTTTCACTACAGTTATAGGATTTAAAGGAAAGATAAAGGCCCTTTAATGTGATGACAGACTGTTCCCACATTTGTTTAAAGTGCTCTTGCATAGTTGGATTAGCCACTAACAGCTGTCCCTTTCCTGAGGGAATCAAAACAAGCATGACTGGTTTTCAGACTGTCACTTGCCCCATGTTGGAGGAAATGTGAATGTTGAGCCCTTCTCAACTTGTTCACGATGTGCTACAGAGACTCTTTTAACAGTTGGGTGTGTAATATTTAGTGAGATTGAGTGGTGAAGTTGCAGAGTGCACCGCTCTGCCCTCACCCTGTAGCTGACCTACGGTGGCTGCTAAAAACATCAAATTCCCCTGTTAGAGTCAGTGTTTTTTTTGTCCGACCAGAGGATATTAACTCTGGTCCACACTCAGATACAGTGATGTTAATGCACCTTAGAGGCATAGTGTGTAAGATTTTCCTTAAAAAAAACATAACATAGACTCATACAATAATAATCCCTCTTAATCATCACTTGTGACCCTCTGTCAGTGTGAGGTGGTGTATTTACCTGCAGAGACCCTGCCCTCTGCCTGGATTTTCCTCTTGTTTTCATGTGTTTGGACGTTTCTTGGAGGCATGGACTTTTGACAGTGTATAATAAAAGTATACAATATAAAAACCAGTTGAACAGTTCTGTTTACAAACACCAGCAAGAGAAGTTACGTTTTACGCTGGCTGCTACCGGCTATACAATGGAAAAAAGGACAAGAAGAAAAAGCATTCTTAGCTTCTGTGGGAACACGGCGGCACAACATGGCCGACTCCGAGAACGGGGACACTCCCTCCGTGGATACAAGCACCTCATAGCACCTAACAAGCACCTAACCAAAACGCAGCAATGCATATTTTCAGGTGATAATACACTATTGAAAACATAATTATGAATATTATATATCATTTCTGTAAATAAATCCCTTTACATCATAGAAACTGGACCTTTGAATGATGAATTATGGTGGAGGCAACTTACAGGCAATAACAAAGAAAAAAAAGCACACAGCTGTTTGTCAACAGATGCTTGAGTAGATGCTGATTGTACCTATATTTTTCAACTTGCGTAACCAAGGAAACCACAGAAAACCACACAGAGGACATGATGCAGGAGCTAATTTTACCGGTGTCTGACTCAAATTAATATATATATATATATTGCATCAAGAGCAGTAAGTATGAAAATCAAGTACGTAAAAAAGGCTCTTTGAACAACAAGAATATAATTATATTTACGTAACTTCCTGCATAAATCTTGTTGTCTTGGCTACGAGGTAAGATAAGAGTGACTGGATAGAAGTGGGCTGGCCTGTAGAGTACAGGTTGTACAGGTTAAAGATCATACCACCCATTCAAATTACAGAATATTTACGTAACTCTTTGGCAGATGCAGTTATCAGTCTCCGTCAGAGAGCAGTTTCACTATTATTGCTGAATCTACTACCTTTGTATCTATTCTGTTTGTGCGCTCCTACAGAGTCTCCAGACCCCGGCTGCTGAGCAGAACGATGAGGGTCCATTGTTTGGAGAGGTAGCAGGATCAGAAGGAGGAGCTCAGGCTTTCCTGTCTGAGATCAGTGAGGAGGACGTAGAGGTGCTTCGCCAGAGAGAGGAGGCCCTGCTGCAGATCGAAGTAAGAACACACATCGGTTCATTTAGATGTCATGTGAACAATTGAACTCATCACACGCTCACCATCAAACAGCTGTCCAGTTCAATCACTGACTACAAAAACCCCAGCTTTCTGCTGGTACCAACGAGCAGCTCCACCGGAGCAGCTGAGATTAGAAGCTTTGCTTAAGGGCCTCTTGTCTGTAGTTGCACCACACTGCTTCTAAAAAATGAAAGAGAGCCATAGTCGGTTCAGGTTGTGTTTTATTCAGGTTGTAATGATCAAGGAAGAATTATTGGACACAGCCAACACATCCCTTCTGAATTTAGTATCATCCCTGTTTTTTTTTTATATTTTGCATTTTCCATACCTATTAAGTTCTTGTGATGGTTTAACCTGTACAATGAAATTCAGTATGTCCTTTACACAAGACATTAAAGGTTGACACATAGTGGATATTTAAAGGTCGATATAATAACAATAATTCGAAGCAGGAAAAAGCAGATAGAAGATTCTAATATCACCCTACTGTGGCTAGTATTCCCACACAATGAAACTGTCATTTCATCTTATTAGAAACTGGATAAATGTGGAATTGAACATTTAAGCAAAGCTACGAATAAATAAATCAATAAATAGAACTGGATCAGTGAACATGAAACTCAATCAATAAATCTGGAATTGAATATCAAACCGGGAGCATTATTTTCCCTCAAAGTCATTAATTCCAGTTCCTGATCCTAATATTGGCCGTTGGCTGCTATTGGAGCCAAGTTCTGCCAATACAGATACTTTGTAATACGTCCTATCTCCACTAAAAATAAGGGGAGGGTGGTTTTCCTCTGCAATCTGCTACAGCACATCAACTCTGCCACACTTTTTTATTCGGAACAATGCACTGAAACTTTCCAAGGAAGCTTGTGCTAGTTATATTTTCTTAAAGCAGAGCTGCTATGTTGTCAAACATAAGTTATGATTAGATTTTAATGTGCGATTAAAATGTGCAGTCTATTACACTTCAGGGGTACCAAACCTTTTTCTCACAAGATCTACTTTTATATCTTTAGTAGAATCCAATAGGCTTGGGCTAAGTGCTCATGACAGGGTGGAAAAGGCAGATATTTTTAGAGAAAGACTTATACATTTCATCGAAGGTAAAATCCAAAACAAACAATAACACTCTATTTAAAAGCATTGGTATAGGGGACCCCTGACACCTTGGGCCGCTGGGAAAATGCCTGCTACCTTACATTTATTCAGCTGCTTGTATGTGTCATGATACATTTTACTTGCTGTGAATAACCTGTTAAATTTACCATAAGCTCTCCTGCAGATATTGTATTTCGCACATGTCCCCAAAGCCCAGAATTTGCTTTCTCCACCCATGTACTCCCAGCCAGCCAACAAAATCCAAACCAGCAACCTTGTGATTATAAGCCTGTTTACAGATATTCTCTCAGGGCTACGTTTACTAAGCCGCTTGCACCTTGTGTCGCATGAGAAATGAGAACCTGTGTAAATGTGGCCCACAGACTTCTAAAGAACAAACGGAAAAAAGCCCTGGTCATATACCTTCAAAACAGCCCGGCATCTGAGATAGAACACCTGAATTTAATACACACTCTCCGAAATATAAAGAAAAAGCAAAACAAACGAGGCATTTGTTTTCCTCAAATATTGCCTCCCAGGAGGCCAACACATGCCAAGTTAGTAACTATAAACTCAGACAAGCTCCATCTTCTTCTCCCACATCCAAAAGCTTATTAGTATTTTGTCACAGTACCCCCATGCTGCTGTAGGATATTGAATGCTACCCAATTACTAAAGCACTTATATAGACTTGTTTGTTCCTTTACCTGGGTAAAGTGTGCATGGAATCATAATGTTTCTGGACTTAACTTCTGAAGCAAATGTGGAAGAACTCATCTGTCTGCGAGATATTTTAAAATGAATATCCCAAATATCTCTTTAGTGTGACTTCACATAGATGGGAGCTGTTTCACGTGGGGTCAGTGTGGTATGACCAGAGTGAATCATATTCCAAAGTGGTTTTGATCTTTATCGTCTTGAATATCTCTCTCCCCTGCTGTCTGGGCTGTTTTGAACACGCCACTTTGCTTGTGTAAAGTACGCTGATAAAACTTCTGAAGACATATTGTTAAACTTCATCAGCCGTCTCCCAACCATATGGCTGAATCAAAGCAGATAGAAGCCTGACATGCAGTGCTGCAGCATGCTTTTAAACTGACAAGCCTCTACATAGCAGTCCATCTACGGACTATACTCCGCCATACAGTGGTTTGAAGACTAATGATAATGTTTTAGGAGCACTTTGCAGCATAATGAAGATGTATCTCTGTGCCCAGTTGGAGCTGTCTGAACTTCATCAACGTTCAAATCAGCTAATCCCACTGCAGGAACCGGTCTGAATAGGAGTGTGTAAAAAAGGAAGAGCATCAATCTCTCCCCGTAGAGTGACACACAATGAAAGAGCCGAGGCACGAATGACAGCTTCATTTCAGCACAGCCGACGAGATGGGTCAGTCAGATGATTGGTGTTCAGACAGGGTTGTTTGGCCTGCACTTTAGTCATAGCAGCATGGATAAATGTCACAGTCAGCGCTTAGGCAGGTGCTGAGGGGCTTGACGTTGTTCCTTTGGGGAGAGTGATAGTATCTGACAATGTGTTTTTTCACCTCCATACTGGCCTCCTTGCTCCGCTCTTGCCTTCTAACCCCCCCCCCTCCCCTTCTCTTCATACCAGTAAATCAGTACAGTTTCCTCTGATTCCCAGCACACCTCACTTTCTCTTCAGTGCCCGGCGCCTGCCATTGCTATCGGCCTCTCTCTCCCTGTGGAAAAGGTTTGATGTGCTTCTGAGGTTAATTTTACCTACCTCAAAGACGGTACATTGGTTTGAGCCCTTCTATGGCTTTCTGGCTGCAGCTCGGGTGGTAAGTCATGGTGCTCTGACTGTAAGTAATGGCAGTCTCTGAGGGGCTTGCAGAGGTAACTATGCCTTGACAGACTTGTCTACACTGTGACTGTGTTTCCCAACAGGCTTTTCCAAGACCCGTCCTTGACCTGGTCTTCTGTAATAAGTATCTGACCTTGATTTCATTTTTGTAAGTACATACAACCTCCACAGGATCAAGAATGAGATATTTTACAAATATCCACTGCACAAGTTGTTTTAAGTAAAATGGGGGAAGAAAATTTTGCTTCTTATTCCTCTGCCGGGATATTATGCAAACCATTATTTTCAGCTTGTTACTAGCTCAATATTAGCTGGAATATCTTATTAAGACATAGATATATTTTCTTAATATGAGATCCCTTTTCTAATGAAATTCAAGATTGATTACATTATTTTTCAGGGCTTTATTTACTCTCTTGAAATTCTTTTTTTTTAGTGTCTAAGTCTTGCTTATAGTAGTTTTTTTTTCCCTTAGAGAAAAAAACACATGAATTTCACATGTGCAAAAACATGTTTTTTTTGTAAGGCTTATTTTTATGCTGACTTTTAAGTTTGAATTATGTTTGCTAGTTTAGTTCTACTTTTAGTTTAGTTTTTATTGTTTGAACATGCTGAGTGTTTGTACAGTTTTTATTTGTTTCAGTGTTTTTGAAATGTGTGGTATTTGCAAAAGTGAAAAAACAAACAGACAAAACATACAATTAAAAAAAGAGGAATTTACTTAAGAGATGTGAGTCAGTTAGTGTGTTTTAGTGTATTACTAGGCTTCAAAATAAATTGGCAAAGATGAAAGTAGTCATTTTCTTTTATAATTTTCTGTTCTGATTTGTGAAAACACAATATCAGTTAGTTCTTATTTTTATGTTTATTTTGGTTATTTTTGAGTTTTTTCCACACGTAGTTTTTGCTATTTTTGATTAACAATAATAACCTTGATGTAGGGCGGCACGGTGGTGCAGTGATTAGCACTGTCGCCTCACAGCAAGGAGGTCCTGGGTTCGAATCCGAGACCGGCTGGGGCCTCTCTGTGTGGAGTTTGCATGTTCTCCCCGTGTCTGCATGGGTTCTCTCCTCCCACAGTCCAAAAACATGCACCTTAACAGGTTAAATAGGTTAATTGGTCACTCTAAATTGCCCATAGGTGTGAATGTGAGAGTGAATGGTTGTTCGTCCTACATGTCAGCCCTGCGATGAACTGGCGACCTGTCCAGGGTGTACCCCGCCTTCGCCCAATGTCGGCTGGGATCGGCTCCAGCCCCCCGCGACCCTCCAGAGGAGGATTAAGCGATTACAGACAATGACTGACTGACCTTGATGTAAGCACATTCCTTCCAAACAAATAACTCAACTTTTAAATAAAGTTTTCAGTTCATTTCAATTTTTCACTTTTTTATTGACATGAAAGTTTGAGGATAGACAGCATCCAAATACTGTTACACAATAATAGTAATAATAATTGTGCTATTTTCTACTTTTGAGTAATTGGGACATAAGTGAGTGCTAGAATGATGATGTGTGTACTCTACAGATACTGGTCAACACTATGATGCCAGAATGTAGAAATAGAGTTGAGCAGGACCTGTGAATGACAGGCCTGCAAACCGTCCAGAAGCTTGGACTGTAGGATTTGAACATGGATTGGAGATAAACTGGAGTACTTCCTTTACTGTCCCGTAATCTAGCACCAGGCTGAACATCAGGGAGATAGGCAGCAGCATTATAAACAAGATGCAGAGGTCCGGTTGGCTCTGGCGTGGAGGAAATTGCAAAAGTCCAGCCGGGTGACGACTGCTGAAATGAATGAGGGCCTGGCTCCTTGTGTGCACAGGGCAAATCCTCCAGTTGATATGCGAGAGGAATGTACAGAAGGTGACTCATGCCTGGGTCCTTTGTTGACCAAGTGCCTTCAAAAGTGGCTGCATTTCTATATTCAAAAACAACACATCCTTAAGACAGAGGTTGCAAAAGTGGAGGTTGGATCATAACCAGGAGTTTCAAGTTAAACCCCACACATAAACTTATAACTTATACTTACTATACTATACTATACTTATAACTTAACTTATACTTACAAATATAGATTAGCTGCTAAACTGTGATGACAATGAATGAATGACAAAGAAAAAAGGAACCCACTGAGCAAATGAATTCAACTGGAAGCATCTGCTGCTAATAGGCCAGTGGTATCTTGACACATATTCTTGTGTCATAGGTTTTTGTATAGACCCGTGGACAGTTGCTTAATTGGTGCCGGTTTGTTTAATAAGCCATAGGTTAACTTAACTGTCCTACATTTTCAGCCACTTGGAGGCAGCATAAAAAGCTCTTAACACAACCCAGGAATATTATTACCTTATAATGATGATATAATATGGAGACACAGAGCAATAAAACCATTTATTGAAGTTCAATATCAGCCTTTCTTTTAGCTCCTTTTTGGATTTCATCAACTCCTGAGAAGATATTGATTAGAGCAGCTTTAAATGAGTTTAATTTGTCTTGTGCAAGATTTCAGCAGGTTTTCATTAAAACATGTTTTCCCCTGTGCCCTGTCCCTCAGAAATGATGCTCATATGTGGTGACTGAATGGATACTGCAAATATGTTTTGTTATAAATGTAATGGCGCCCCACACCTGGTTAAGGTTAGAAAACGATAGGTTAAATTTACAATAATACAGAAAAAGTCTGCAAAGGCATGACAAAAAATGAAACCATCAAAGCAAAACCCTTTTCTAACCATACCCAAATGCCAAAGCCTAAACGTCTCCGCATTAATTTTGCCACAAAATATAATTGGGTTTGTAATTTAGTCGCACATGAAGGCAATTTCTAGGAGACAGGGTTGAACTTGTGTGAATCTGAAATAAAGAAATTTTATGAGGAGCCAATGGGCTATTAAACCAAACAGTACCACCTTAATATGATCACAGCTCCAATTATACAGCGTAATCGTCTACTTATGTGGCCTTTATGTCAAAATTAGAACATAAGGGTCCAAAATAAGTGCTATTGAAGATAACTTCATCGTTATATTATACAATTAATAAATCAAAATCAACTTAGCTAGATTATAATGACCACAAAACCAGAAAACATCGTGTTAGGCTGTATTAGGTAAACAACATTTAAAGAATTGAGCCCTGTGCAGCAATAAGCTCCTTCAGGGACTTGTAATTGAATTTTTGGACATATTGTCCTTGAGTATTGCTATATTATTCCACATGTTCTGACAAGAAGTAAAAGTCAGAATATCAGTAACCAGTCTCTGCAGCACTTCTCTGCGTATCGCAGTCTCCCCTTAGACTGTCACCTCCCAGCTGCACTTTATATGCTTTGGCACAGGAGATCATTTCATCAAAAATGAATTCATAAAAAAAGAGAAAAGCTCAGGGCATAACAGAGGACAGCTTTCAAGGGGAATCTGAATACAACACCTGGCCGAGTGAAAAAAGGGGGAAAAAAGCCCACAGTGAAGCGTGTCTATCCTACCAATGTAGGCTCAGGACAATCCGTCCACAGGGTTTATCCTTGACTGAACATGGCTACAGTGGAAAACACCACAATATAAATACAAGTTCCAACAGACAAACAATAAGACTTTCACACACTCAGCAAAAAAAGATCTCAGAGACTTTATTAGCAAAGGAGTTTATTAACCCTGGTAATCAAAACCGTATCGATTTACCTTCTTTTTACACAGTGGAGCTGATAGTATGATGACACATCTCTTTTACTATGATGAGAAAAGCAGTATTTTGTGAATTATAAATACTGATATTACACTCAAACTTCATTATCCACTAAGGCTCAGTAAAGCAGACTTCAGTTTCCCACTAATGAGTGACACTGTACGCACAATGTGTTTCCTCTTACAGTTTGTCATCACTGCAAAAATACCACACAGTGAAAGACAATAATGCGCACAGCAGGTAAATGAAAGCTTTAATGTACAGTGAAATTGCTGGAGGTGAAATCATGCGAACTGCTCACAAGCTCTGACAAATTTAATTGAAGTAGAGTAAATTACTGGTGTAAAAAAGATAATTCGGAGCTCCGAGTTTTTGATTCAAGAACATTATTAGCTTTTTTTTTTTTCCCAATGCAATGCAGTAAGATTGAGAGTCCGGAAATTTAATTACATTTTAATCAAATGGTAATAACATGAATAAAGAAAGTAAAGTAAAGATAACTTTTCTCTAACTGAAGTGTCCACAATTGGCCACTTCTCATTTGTCCATTTGCACTAAAGCACACTTAAAGTTTTAACCAAACATTTCTAACTAAATATGGCAAAACTGACTTTGAAATAATATCATAAAATACATTCTATAAGTCAATATACACTGCTACACAGCAAATAAGCACTGCAGTAATTATTTTACCAACCTGTTAAAAAGAAACACTAAGATTTGTTTTATTTTTAAAGCTGTGGGTTAAGTTTAGGCCGTACACACCTGTGTTACACAGGTTTTATCAGAGTTAAGGACAAACAACATCACACTGGAGCATTTGACTGATAATATTTCAGGACTTTCTTGTGATCTGCCACAAAAATCCATCATCTCATGCTTTCCTGGGTTTGTCTCAACTGTTGGGAGACTTCTATTATTTGTCATTCTTATTCGTTATCATTATTATTAGTACATGAACAACAACCACTCAGCAAGAATAAATGAAAACACCTCTGGCTGCATGTAGATTAATAACCCTGCTTGCACTGACTACTATGCTTTTTCTTTAGATGGTGTGCAGCAGTGATGTTCAGTATTGTATCTGTACAGTTACTGAGAAAACATCAAATTAAATTACAATTACTAATATAAATGTTGGTGTTACTAAGGGTTACATCCAAATAATAAATAAAAAAAAAACGTTCTTATTGTTTCTTGTGGTAGTCTGGCTCACAGGATGCACTCTGCTGGCTTAATCCTGTCATTGGGTGTATTTCAGTCTACATTCTCCTCCATTACGCTATCTGTGCGTTACTGTTTTGAACGTCCCCCTCGCAACTTAAAAGAACAGCAACAACCTCCGAGACAGGAACTACACACTGTCACTGCGTCCTGCGCTTAGCACTGGACGAGTGTGATTAGTTTAAAGAAATACAAACTAGCCAAACAACAAGTTTTTTTTTGTTTTTTTTTCTTCCTTATTCCAGAATGATAGTGGATGGTGCCAGGCCTATCTCAACACTGCGTGGAGATTATTTTGGTGAAAAGAATATAACGTTTATTCTGCTTCTGTGCATCTTTTTGCAGTGCTTACAAGGAGCTGCCTCTACATCTAGACAGACTCCACTGATTTGGCCGTATGTGCTTAGATTTTGAGTGTTGGTTTTAAATGATTCTCTTTTTTGATTGAATGTGCACGACCTCTCATCTGCCAAACAAATGAACACGCATTGCTCTAAGCATCCAGCATCTCTCATGTCTGCGTGCGACCAGATGAGTGACTAGTGTTGTGAGGTTGACATGTATGTTTTTTAGGACTTTTCAGCTTTATTGTCGACACTAAAACATTTGTTACAAAAGTAGAGTAATGACATTTTTTTTGTTTTAAAGTAATCAAACGTAATAAGCAACTAAAAAAAACTTTCATCACTTATTAGAAACCTGTAAGCTATTACATTTCAGAATGCGGCCAGAGGTAAAACTAATCACATCAGACATCACCCAGCTGTGATGTTTTAAGGCACTACCTTCTGAGGCCAATACAGTTATGGTTTTTCTCCCTGCAAAATCTATTCACTCTGGTGGAACTGGCAGCAAATTCAGTAGAAAAGTAGGTATTTCTTTTGTATAAGGGTTCACACGTCACAACTGTTGGATAAGTGTAAATGTTTGGATTCCATTCCCTAACACGCAACCAATGAAATCATCAGATTTTTACGCATACGTGGTGTAAGATGTCGGAGTTTTATCATCGACAGACGGTCACAGTGACTAACAGCCAGACATAATCTTGTTAACACTTTCCTGTACCTTCCTTTGTTGAATGAGCCACCAAACAAACATTCATCAGATTAATTACACTGCTAACATCAGTTTACTGGCTAGTACTGGCTCATTGCAGTGGCTGGTCATCTGCAGCTCATTAAACAGTATATACAGTAAATGTAGCAGCAGTCCATCAGTCTTTTTCCAATTCAGCACCTCTACTAATAAAATGATGCCTGCACATGACTTGCAAGCTACATTTGTTTGTGTTGTTTCTGACCTATAAAGAGGCGAAGTCCCACCTCTTCCGGTTGTGCCCCATGGGACCCAAAAAATGTATTACCGTCATTGGCGAGAGACAAGTAATTTTTTTATTCAGTTTGGATCATGCCATCATTTACACATAGATGTTTGTCAGTTTAAAGAAAGTTGCAGTTTGTTGTGAAACTGTTGAAGTATCAGACTGTGAAAATACATGAATATAAAGACTACACACCCAAAAGTCGCAGGCGTGACGTCATCGTAACTTTCTCCCTCCACGAGCTGCTCGGAGCTGTCTGTGCAGCCTCAAACATGACCAGACTTGTGGTGATTTTCACCTCTTTTAATACATTTTCACCTCCCTCTCGAAGAACGAGGTGAAATATGCCGAGGTAACGGACGATTTGGTGTGGATGACATGCATCACATGAGATGAGAGATGCAGTCCACCGAGCCGTTTCACACTAAACTAGATGTTCCTTTACTTACAACAAACGACAATTTTCTTAACTCATTAAATTGTCTTTTAAATTGACAGACATCATATATGTAGTTGAGAGCGCCATTCATATTTTTTTAGGTTCCACGGGGAAGGGGCGGGACTTCACCTTTCTATAGTCCTGAGCAGACTGAGCTGTCAATCAAACTGTGACCTGACTCCACCCACCAGACAAACTGCCATTTTAATAATAAATTAACACTATTAACAACATAATTTAAATGTACCCGAAACAGATATATATGATTTAATTTGTATTTTAAGACTCAAAGAGTGTCCTCTCTTAGTGCGTCTAACATCACAAGTGCACAAATAGCACTAACAGGAGTGAATGTCATCTTTATTGTGTCAAAATCACAGAGCAGGACGCAGGTTGAGCTTCAGCAGTCTGTAACCTCTGTCTGCAATATTTTCAGCTCCGTCTCCTCGCTGCCCTTCAGGCCCTGCTGCTGCTGCCGTCGTGTTATCGTATTCGGGGGTGTTAGGTCCTTGGGCTACCGCCAGAGAGGAAACATGATTTTACATTTATAAACCGTTTATTCAGTAAGGGCAAAAAAGAGATGTCTCTCATGCAGTCGGTGTGGGAAAAATGTCATCGCGCACACCCTCCAATCCCCACCCCCCCGCTCCTTCTTTTCTCACCGGTGTGTGTGCGAGTAAATCTGCTTAGCGGTTTTTCTGCTGTGGCAGTGACACTGTGTCCTGTTGCCCGATGCCTTTGGGCTCGGGTAGGAGATGTGGGGAGAATTTCATATCAGCATTAAGCACACTTATCAAAGAGAGTGAGAGCGGTGGGGGGGTGAGCATGAGAGAAAACTGCAGATAAACTTATTTGTCCTTTGTCCAATCCACTTTGATCATCCGTATCTTTCCAGAGCTTTGTTTTTCCCTAATCTTATGACTGTGATTACAATTTATCATTGGTAAAAAACAAGAAAAAAAACATTCTCATAAATTATTCAGAAAAGACTCAGGAAAGACTAAATTCATTTTTAATGGTAAGTGTCTCTTATTTACATTTGCACTAACCTTTTCCAAAACATCAGTTCTTCTGTGGTTAGAATTAGATGATGAATTCACAATGAAGTTCTATTTATTTATCTATAGCTCATTTTTGAAATAATTAACAATGTAAAAACTGAAAAAAAATCGACATTATTTTAACCTTGTGTTTACCCGTCAGCAGTCGACATCCACGTACTCCCCACAGTTTGTTGTTTAGTCTGGGTTCCATCTGCCCGTCTAAATGGATTCTCAGACAAAAAGTGCATTAGAATTAAGTGTTGAAGATGTTCCGCTTTAAAGGCTGCCATATCAGAAAACATTTAACTCCAGGCTGCTGCATTAATAAAAGGCAAAGTTATTTATTTTGAATGTAGTGTGGGAGTTGTGATGTAACTTAGTAAAAAAGAGGTGGCGATAATAGAGTTAGGTATAGCAACGTGTTAGTCATACCTTAGAAAGTCAGGAGAAACTAATAACAGGAAATATTCTTTGGCAGGCAAAGGAGCACAATGCCTGTGACAAACTCCATCCTTTACATGTATGATGACAGATATGTACATTCAATATCATTTGAATTAGACAAGAGCAAAGGGTGTGTGTGATTTTATGCTGCCTCCCCCAGGAAGTCGAGTGTGGCTTGTACGTCCCAACTGTATTTTTTATTACACTATATGAAGTACAACAATACATCACTGTCAATAAAAATACATAATTCTTTGCATGTACATATAAAGTATGAGAAATAAGACATGACAAGACAGACAGGACCAGACTGAGCTGATGGAAGAAACTGCACTTTGTGTTTCCTTGTAGATTCGTAGAGAAGAATAGAACAAAAAATATGTAAGGACCAAAGCGCCACGATGCTTCATTTATAATGGTTCATCCTAAAATTGGAACTCCTGCCTTTTGGATATTGCGATTTTGAAAATATTTTAATTAACTGTTCGGCCCTAAAATAAAGAAATAAAAGTTGAAAAAGCATTGTGAACTATATCTGTGGAAAGAGGAATTTCAAAGATGACGTTTTTTCAATGGTGGGTTAGTAGATTGAACTGGTGGGTTATGGATTTATTGGTTCTGTCTTTCCACTTTATGTTTTTTGTCAATTATTATTGATTTTTGATATAAATGGTTTGAGATGTTTGGGTGTATGTGATTTAGAGACATAACCAAGTAATAAATAAAGTAAAAAAGTCTAGCAATTCCCGTCACTTCCTCTGACTTTTTCCCTGAATGCTGCATTATTTAATTCATTATTATTTAATCAGGCAGTTTCTTTATGAAAAGCCTTTTCATTCCACTTAGTGAAGATGTTAATCCTACAAATGTAACTATTCAGTGAGCAGAAGCGAAGCGATAAGCGGTGACTATTCACATGGTTTAGGTCGATGTTCATCTGGCCCATAAAGGAGTAGAGTCTAATGTCTGTGTGTCAGAGTCAATCAGCTGCCATTTTAACATTTCATCTGTAGAATGGGTCATGGAAGGCTGCAAGGTTAGGTGTAGGTTTTAGGTTTAGTTTAGGATAGGATAGGCCTTACCTTTAGTTTAGGATTTTGGTTAGCCTTAGATGCCTTGTGTGATGAAAATGTTTTTACAATTCTGCAAACCTAGATGTGTTTAAGTTAGCAAAGTGTATAGTACCAAGGGTCCAGAAACAGTGGATTAAATTAATCAAAACCTGAATTCAGAGGCTTTAGAGCTTAAAGCGTTTAAGAGGCTTCATTTTTCTATTAATTTTAGAAATGAGACCTTTGTTGTTTTACCAAGTCTTTAAACTCTGGAACAAAATTTTTAAGCAGCATACAGAGACTTCGTTAGTGGGTTTTCTTTGGTATGTCCTTTGCACTGTTTTCACAGTTGAAAATGCTCATTTATTGTACAGTTATTCTGCAAGTTTTTACCTCAATGCTCTGGCAGCAGGTTATTTCCAAAGTGGATGCTTTTGTTTTTATAGTTGCATTTTATGTTAACGCTTTGTATTGCAAATGAAAAGCAAAAGTCTTGTGCTTCCCTGAGGTACAATAATCACAAAGTTCTCTATTTTTCACTCCTCTCATCCTTAAATGCACCATTTTCACTGCATGAGCTCTTACCTCTGACACCAAGCTTGATAATTGCAGTTATAGTGTCTACAGGATGACAGGGGAGGTGTCAATAGTGATGTGTCATTTAGAAGTGTTCCAGGTCAGGTCGGATTGCGAAGTTGTTCTTAAGTTACACTATTGATTTTGTGGGCTTTGCACAAGTTAATCCAAGAAGCTGTTTTTCCACCAGCCTTGTTCAGAGTTGGTGCAGGCTGCATGCACAAGTTAGTTCTGCTTAATGAACTGACGGAATGCAAATAAACTCAGCCAGAAGAAGACATCTATAAAGTGAAAATTCATGAAGAGCATTTGACATATCAGAGGCTAAACGTCTGCCCATTCCTCAGTTGCAAAGTGATTACCCAGCACCTGCTCTATTAAAGGTTAATGAAGTGTATGTACTTCCATTAAAACATGTTACTATGTCATGTTTTGATATTCCTTTTCCAATTAAATACCAAAGTCAACAGGTCAGGTTTTCATACTCAAGCACAAAATTAGCGACAAAGATATGCAAAGATACTGAGATAAGTTGAAGTATTTTACATATAATATGCAATTGGACAGTTTTTTCATGTCAGAATCGTATGTAGCATCAGTGAACTGGACACTTCTGCTTCATTTGTGGAGGGGTGGAGGTTCTCTTGTCAGTAACGATCTGAGTACAAAAACATGTTCATTTGTATCTGTCATATCGAAATTAGTTGGAACACTTCTTACTGTTGCAGCCTCATTGTGTGATCCAGCTTGATAAGATGTCTGGAATTTTACATAAAGACATTTCTTTGTATTACTTGAGTTCATCTAAGGTAGTAGTAGGCAGATCTATACTCAGGGTTGATTGGGAGCACAGAGTCGCACTGAGCCGCTCACATTGTAAAAAAAAAAAGCCCCCTCCCTCCTCACGGGCTATGGATTTGGCTGTATGCAGCGGGAACAGAAGGGACTTGAAATGACAAGCGTTGACAGGGAATGATGACTAATGTGCCTGTGGAGAGTGGATACGTCACCGAACGCTGCCAAATCATAACTGACATGACAGAGTCAGTTGATGTGCTCCCTAAACCAGTCTACACCTGAGATGCACAACGACATACCCTCCAAAACAAAATACAGAAATGTTCTACTGTCATGACACTGGTATCTCTTTAGAAGGGAACACGGCTGAACTATCCCTATGGGGAAAAAAATAATCAGTTGATGGTTAGGGTTAGCAGCAATTACAACCTTTCTCCTTCACTGCTGCAGCATTAAGCGTAGTCTTTCTTCATCTAACAAATACTGTGATACACAGTGGTTGTTATTTTCCCTTATGTCAGTTAAATACAATGGCCAAGATTGTTATCTGTTATATATTGGGGAATGTAAATGTAAATGCATATTACTTATTACATATTACATATTACATTTACTTACATGAACAGCTATATTATCACCTGAAAACTATGCTTTATTTCTTTATTATTAAATTACAGCTTACAGTTTAAGGTTTCTCCTCCGCCATTGTTTTGGCGCTCATAGCTGCAGTCACGCTGAAGAGGGCGACATAAAATGTTTACGTTACGTTGCTATGGCGACCAGCCACGTCAGAGGGCTATACTATCCTGCAGTGGAAGTGTAATGTGCTGGTGCCAAAACCGAGCCAAATCGAGTGAAGTTGAAGCGAGTTGAGCTGATGCTCTCGGTGGAAAAGCGGCATAAGTGTAATATCAGTGATGATTATTAATAAATGGAGTCAAAGTGGACTTAAATGCTTTTTTTTTTAACACTGACCATGTACATTTTTTTCTTTGTAAAAACACTTTCTCAACCTTAAGGCTATGTCTCATTGTAGGTTCAGCGATTTAAAGGATTAAAATATTCATGATATTGATGTAAATATTGTTAGAATGAGAAGTTAATTTCTCAGCTTAGAGAATCAAATGTGAATAATAACGTCTAATAGACAAAAGATTGATAATATAGTAATAATAAAGATAAGATGCTGAATCCTAATATGTGAAAAACTTAAAATATGAAACGGGCCTTGAATTTAAGCCTAGAGTCATGTGTATCACATAAACACTATGTGCTGATTTTGAGTGTGTGAAATCTGGCTTGCCAAGGCATGGTGAGGTTGAAACAATAAAGACTAACAGTGTCAAACAGCTACTTTGAAGTAATGGTTAGGAGTGGATAGTAGAAGTAAAAAGGCAAACTCCAGTTGTAATAAAAATATTGTAATAAGATAAAAATGTGCTGAGCAACAATAATTTTGATTTTAAAGTAACATATTTTAGATATTATAGATGGCGTCAGTTAGGCCGTCACAATTATTACATCTCACTCATCTCACCTTATCTCAATTATTGTAGGCAACCACAATTATTTTGCATAATTAGGACAATCGTCTCCATTCACCTCATTCAGAGCAGCTGAATGAGAGAAATGTCATATTTCCCCCACTATCTCCGCATAATTTTCCACAAATTTGACTGGCACTCTTTTAATGGCCTCACTTAGTGGCACCTCCTTCATCTTGAGGTGCCTGTTATTATCTGTAATTTCATTGTATATTTCAGTAATAGGCTTTGCATCAAATCTGCTCTTGTTTTTGTTTACAAAGCCTAAAAGGCAATCAGAAATGCAATTGTTATTCAGGTGCTCCAGTGTTCAATGCATGGCTCCTCTTCTTCTTTAGGTGTACTGTATGTATAGAAATAAACTAATAGGCTTAATAAAATAGGCTTATACTATAATAGTGCCATAAAATGAAAGACTATTGAATCATGAATCACAATTATTAATCGTCAGCTGAAATGTTATTATCTTAACGGTTCTTCTGTCAGTAAAGGGGTTTTTGAGTTCCTGTTTAAGGGGCTGTGGAGGTACATCAGATGGAAAATGCATATTCACAAGAGAAGAAAAAGCCGCCCTCTTAACTGCTGTTTTCATCAGGATTGGTAGCACTTAAAACTGGAACGGTTGACTAACTCTGTTAACATATGTGAGTCTTGTCACACAGCTTCCATCGATCTTATTTTATGTAAATGAATGTAGTCACATGAGCAGACACCACAGAGTAACAAGTGCTCGCTGTACTTTGATCACAGTCAAATCACGTTCAGAGTCCAGAGGAGGTGTCACTTTGGTTTGGAGATGTAGTCGGAGACTTCTGTCTCAGCGAGGTCTCGCTCTGATTGCTACGCTCTTATTTGGCCAAAAGAAGCAAACTAAGTGGGAGAGCACTTCAGATTTTGAGCGAACAAGGTGTGAAAACGCCTTAAATCTCCCAGACACCTCGTGAGGGGTCACGCTGTCTGTCGGTGTATTCCTTCCCAGTGGCTGACTTGCATGTTTAATAAGCTCTTATTACTGAAGCGGATTCACCTTAAAGAGGCTGATAGAGGCACTCTGCTGTGCTACACTTCCCTCTGCAGGCACAAGAGGAGACCTCCATGCTCGGCCATTTGTCTCATCACCACTCTGCAGTGTAAGACTGACTGACATATTAGCATGTTTGCTGTCGGACACTAAAGTGCCATCTTTGCATGAAACCCTCACTGGGAGAATCATGTGCTCCAGTATGTGCAGCTCTTCCTCTAATCCTTGCTGCTCACTGTCAAATATCGGCTTGTAAATCATGTTCACATACCTTGTAAGGCATCAAACTGTGCTTGTGCCAAATTTTACTTAAAGACACAGGGGAACCTAATTAATCTGATTAACTGATTTGCATGCAGATGAATGCCCAAGCATGTAAGTAACAGGACAAAGGATTCACTTTTCCTCTTTTTTACTCATCCTCTATCAGGAGATCTGCAGGTTTGGATCAAGCTACATTCTCTCCCACATGTTTTCATATCAGCCAGTATCAGACACATCTTTTTGACTGGAGAAATGCAAGGCGTGCGGTACTGGTAGCTGAGGTGTCAATCAGACACCGCCCGAAGGCTTATTTTGGGGACTTTTTTATCTTGGCCTCAAGTTTAATTGTGTTTTTGCTGTCTCCACTGTGGCCCCTGTGTCAGATGGAACAGATGTCTGAATCGCAGTCTGATATTTTAGTCTCATGGAAATATACAGACCCTTGAAGCCTTTCATTTGTTCAAGTGTGTTCTTTTCATCTGCTGTACACAATAACAACAGCTGTAGAATTGACAGGAGGACCAGCAGAGGTGAGCTTTAACACTGAACAGGAGTCTAGCTCGTTGAGTCCTATCATAAGGATTTGAAGAATGTGGCAAAGTTCTGTGACACTTTATTGATCCCTATTCAGAAGGGGTTTTTTTTGACATAACACTCCCAGCAGGAGGTGAGCTGAGGTCAGGGTCAGGAGGAGAATGCTGCCCCTGATACTGCTGCAGAACAGGGTGAATCTGTCAAAAAGTAACGTCTTTCTTGCAGTTTTTCTCTGACCTTGATTAAAAACTGTGCCATCAAGGAAAGAAGTGGAGGACAATCCAGTGCTAAGAAATATCAGCCGAACTTGCATTAGTGTAGTCTTTACAACATTTAAGGATCCAAATAAAAACAATAAAACTGTCCAAATAAAGTGTAAAGCAGCTTTAATTGAAACGACAAATGGGCTTAAGGGGATATTAAGTCTGGTTCACACTCAAACATAGTAGGTGATGGCAACGCACCTTAGAGCTGGATGCCACCCACTGCAAAACAGAAGAGGAAGTCTGTTCTCAGCTACTGGAGGAACATAGTGGCGCAACATGGTGGACCCTGTGAGCGGCGAGTCCACACAACTCTTCTGTGAACTCTTTCATGTGATTAGACACTAATAAAAACATAATTATGAATTTTATATTCCACTTCACAGAAAAAAGCATGTCTTAACCCATTTTGCATCTGTGTTGTAAACACAGTAATACATAAGAAAAAAAATGGAGTAGACACACCCATAAATTTTAATTTGTCATTAAGAATGGCAAATATTTACAAAATGAAACTTGTTTTAAGAGTTCCCCTTTGGGTTCAGACTTTAGAGGAGGTAGTCTCTGTCTAATTGCAAACCAGTGTTGAGCAGTTTTTTCTTAGGCCTCGATCAGGATATGGGGTCAGATCTCTCTTTGCTCTGTATGTTTCACATGCTGTAATTCAACAAAGCAAAATCAGCAGACTGTTAGCCAC
>JAPQRN010000009.1:17714069-17735209 GCA_037367275.1 Coranthus polyacanthus
TTTTGCCCCCCCCCCCCCCCCCCCACACACACACACACACACCTTATTTATTTTCTTGTTCTCCCCAAATAACAGCAGTGCCGGGAAGAGCGCGGTAGGAGAAGAAAAAGAAGGGAAGAGCCTATGGAAGACAGCGAGAGGGAGGGAATACAGTATATAGAGAGAGGAAGCCACTCGGCACTGTCAGAGTGAGCACAGAGAAGGAGAGGATGGCAGAGAAAGTTTATAAGGCGTAGTTTAGGAGGAAATGCGTGAGAGAAGCTGGGGAATCTGTGGTGGCCAGCTGCAAGAGGGGAGATAGCGGAGAAAGGCTTTTAATTCTCAATCCCCACAGAGCCTTTGAAAATTACCAATCTTCTTATCACAGACGCAGGGCTGCTTATGCAAATTGTTGTGGAGTGGAACGTTTAAACGGAAAATTACTCGACAGCATTTTTTCCCCCCCTCTCCCCTCTCCCCTTCTCCCTCTCTCTTCCACACAGAAAGCCTGTTTTGAGTCTCAGATAAGAAGATGAATTGCTCTCTTCGTGCTTTGAAGCGCGTCAGGATTTAAAGACTCCAGCCTCGGCTCTGGTCTAACACCGCTGCTCTCGCTGCCTTTGTAGCAGAAAACAGGCTGGAAAAAAATGGGAGAAAAGGCATTTCAAAACAACATAGATTCTGTGCTCCAACATGTCGTCACCGCCTGAGGAGCAAGGAAATATATATAAATATTCCCTAACCCCTGCTCTTCACTCTATTTACTTTAATATTTGTTAACACAGTCAACGTTTTTTTGGTTTTTTTTTTCTTTCTTTTTTCAAACATAGCAAGTAATTGACACGGATGAATAAACCTCGTGCTGTGTGGAGGAAATGTTTGAAGCATTTGAATTCTAAATTGTACCATAGGCAATATTAGAAGTGAAAAAGAAAACCAATGAAGGGCTTCAATATAAGCACTTAAAATGAAAATAACTGACTGAATGCAAGTTGCAAGCAAGGGGTTTGTATGTTTGTCTTTATTCTGTGATTAAGAAATTTTGAGGCATGCTTTGTTCCTCCTGTGCATATTTTTGCTGAAGCATACGCAATACAGAGCTTATGATATGAAAAAAAAATATTTCTATACATTATGTCGTATTTCCTCAAGTAAAAACTGGGAGTCAGTTATAAGCGGGGTCTCTGATAATGGCTGGGTTTCGACACGAACAAATAAAGATCAATCATCTGAAGAGTTAGAAGTCAGAATTATCTGATCCCAGTCTCTGCAGGTGTGTGTCTGAATATTTTAGCCAAACTGTAAACTCTAAACTTACAAGTGCCACAAGAAAGCAATGTGTATGTAACAAAAGCCCAACCAATGGTTTCTATCCACTGAAATGCTAGAAGGCTTTTAATTTGAAATTGTTAAAGAAATATTGAATTTGTATTAAAAGCGCAATGTAGTAATTTTAACATTGCAAAAAGAAGCAGATCAAAATTAGGTTTTGTGCTAAATATTCCTATTTCTACTCATTAATAAGACAGAATTAGAAATAAAGATCTGCCTCTAATACAAGCCTCCTTCAAATAAAGGCCCTGGTCATTATTTGAGGAAATACAGTATGCACATACAAAAAAAAAAAAATAATGTGAATATTCACGTAAAAGATAAAAATTAAAAAAAAAAAATCATACGCATTTCCAAAGTAGAAGTTTCAAAACTTCAAATAATGTACACATACAGTTTGAAACTTGGAAAGTACAGAGAAAATGTGCAAATGTACATAAGCACATGTATGTGCACATAAAACATCAAGTTTTATTGAGCCCTGATTACAAAAGCCTTGTTAACAAATACAAAAAAAAACATTAAGGTACTATATACATCTATGTTTTTACATTAAAATACACAGATACCAATAAACACATTTAATTTGATTTACTCTGTCTTGAAAAATAAATAAATACCCTCTAAAGTTCATCTAACATAAAGTACTGTAGATCAGATGTATTTACCTACTCAACCAGGACAGACGTTGTTAGAAGACGAGGCACCTGTAGAAGTTAAGTTTCTGATTTTTTTTCTTTTTCTTGCTTTAGGTTTTACAGTAATCTAGTTCACAGTTGACATTTTAACTTAACATTAACTCAGGTTTTTTTTTTTTTGTTTGTTTTTTTAAAAAAAAGCTCAACAGAAGTGTAAATGACAAAGAGGATAAAGATTTTCTGTAGCTTATTTACATGTGTCAGTACGGTGGCTTTTTCTTGTCTTAGTCACATAAGGCTGCTGTTACACAGGGATAATGTGCAGCCATCATGATTTCCACTGCACTGCACTTTGGTGGAGAGAAGTGGAGACCAACATCAAACCTTTTTTTTTTTGATAGTCACCCATTGTTGTATTTTATCTGTATTTGTCAGTGTGACCTTGAATCCTTTACTTCCTCCACAAGTGCCATAATCTCCCTCCAGCTGAAATGCCACTTTCCTTGTTCCTTTTCATTTTCAGTTTCATAAAAAGATGGTGGAAGCTGTGCTTTTCTGCAGGATTGCTGTGTATTACTGCATTATCTCTTTGGAAAATTATGGATAAGAAAGTGACGGTCATATAATATTAGACCTGCCTTTGCCAAACTTAGCACTGGGACCCAAAATGGGCCGCATAGGTGTTTTTATTGGGTCGCCGTCTATCAGAGTAAAATACATAAGAATAATACAATTCATATTCCTAATTAATGTAGAAGAAGAGGGTTCTGTGGAAAAGTTTCCAAATGTTGACCTCATGTTGACCTTTTGAGGAAACATAATTGCGATTACATTTTGTATCAACAAAACAAAGGTATGTTGTTAATTAACGTGAATTAACGTTAATTAACAGATTGCAAAAGCGTTGACGACAGCATAATTAAAATGTTTACTGACAACATATTTTGTTTGCTATCGTTACCACATATTATCTTCTGCTGTGGTAAACTGTCTGGTGGCTGCAGCATTGTTTAACTTTTCATGGGTACTTCCATTTCTGGAAAACTGGGAAATTAGAAATGCATGTGTTATGGCTTTTGTGACTCAGCAAATCACTGGTTAAATCGTTGCTATTAACAAAGACAGAAACAAATAAATCTAAAATAAAATAAATAGATAGATAAATAAATAAATATTATTATATTATATATTTATTATATTAAATAAACACATATCCAAGTAATGTATTTATAAGATTATTTATTTCTTGACTCATTTCTCCCCACAGAGGCAGCTGAGAAAGAGGAAGTGTTACCTCCTGGTGGCCGGAGCCATCGTCTTGACCATCCTCATCATCATCATTGCTGTTTCAGCGAGAAAATGAGACCGGTCACTGTGGTAAGTCACGTATTGTTTTTATTAATACTGGTTTGTGTGGAGCGGATATTTGGCTTGTATTGAAGCAGAGATATGAGTCAGGCAACGTTATCACCCTGTGACGTCAACACATGGAGCAGGGATTTCATTGTAAGCAAAAACACACACACATGCTCATACACAGTGAAACTGGACTTAGTCACATCATTCGTTGCATCATTCTGCAAACCTTAATTGCTGCATGGCCAGCAAGACTACATGAGTAACTGGCCAAATGATAGATCTGACACATAAGTGTACATCAGGGGTAGTAGCCATTAACCAGCAGAGACTGTTCTCCTGTTGAAATTGTGGTCATATTGTACATTGTTTGAGCAACCTGCTTATTATGACCCACAGTTACGTTAAGTACTGTGTCTCCAAGTTATATTGACAGCCTCTCCAAGCAATTCCATGTCTCTGCAGCAGGAAGAAGCAGTTGTGGTGTTTCAAACTACTGACAGTTTTTTTTTATCTTAAAGGAAAATCCAAATATTTTTCCAGCCTGAAGATAGACAATATAATTTAATTTCATTATAACAGATCCTATCTCACAGAAATTATGTTTTTATGCAACCAAGTTGCAAATCCTACGTAGGCAATAAAAGCACTTTATTTACAGGTAGGAAAAAACCCTATTGTAAGACAACATGATATGCAGATATACTATAAACACATTTAAAGACACCTGCTAGCCTAGCTATAGTAATGCTAATGATTCATGATGCAGAGTAGTGAAGCTTTGACACCATGGGCTCTTCCTGATTCTCAAGTTGTAGCTCCTCGTGTCCTCGCCTCATTTCCTTGGCCCTCCCACCGGAGATGCAAGCCAGAGGGCTCTTATCTCCCGGTCCAGAGAGATGTAGTGGCTATGGCTGTCACATAGGAATCAGTTGCACATGATGCCCAGGCATCGGTTGTTGTTACCACTCACTCTGCATTTGACAGTTCTTGTTTAACTCCGTTTTTTCTTGTGATGTACAACTCTGGCAGGCATTTGTCAGAGTAATGCTGTGTACGTGGTATCTTATACGGGGGCTGTAAAGTATTTACCATGTCACAAAACCCTCAGTTTCAGCTGCATTGTAAGGTCTTAAATCTTTACCAGTGAAACGGGCTGAGATTACCCGTGATTATCTTGGATGACGCTGAGTTGTGGCTGAGTTTTGGCTTGAAAAATCTTGAATATCTGCGTCTTGTTTGTTCTTGCTTGTGCTGCTGTAGCTCCTCAAGAGGCGATAAACTCTTTTAAAATGAAATGTGATTGTATGCATTGATCAGCTAATTTCTCTGGAAACTCTTAATGTCTTCATGAAAAAGCTGTAAAACTGATGCGAATTTTGTCAATTTTATCCATCACGTCTTCAACGCCTCATTCAGCTGTTTGTTATTTCTCTTTTCTCTCACTCAGCATCACTGATGGATTTTCAGGCTTATTTTGCTGTTGAAGTTTTAATTAATGACCATCATGAGTGCAAGGGTCACTCACTACTTCACTGAAAAATGTCTTACTCATTTTCAGCACTTCTTATAATTTAATTATGCTTCTATTTTTTCTAATGTCTCAGAGTGCAGTGAAGAATGAGATCATATGTTGGGACCATCATTTCTTTGCCTGTAATGTATTCTGCTTATTTACATAAATTACGTTGCTAAAATTGGACTGTATAAGCTTCATTAGCCATGCTAGCAGTAGTTTGTTCAGTCCACCACTATGAGCCAGCCTCTCCTCTCCAAAAGCAGCAAAAATGTAATGTCACCAAAAAAACTAAAACATTTTTCTGGGACCCATAAAGACTTGGACCAGCCCTGGTTCACAATTAAAAGACAGCAGGGGAAATGAATGAATAGATTTACGATAGGCACTGAGCTGGTCATTCATATATTTGTGGGTGTATTTAAATAATGTCTGTTTCAATACACTCAACTGCACTGCATGTACTGATGACACATCTCTTTGGTTGCTACTGTACAATAAATGAATTAATCTCAGAAGAACTGCTTCATACAGGCTGATGCAGATTGCCTCCGAGATTGCAGTTACTTTTCACAAATGCGCCATTAGTGGTGTCATCAAAGCTGCTTCATCAGTGTTTTTCTAAATAAAACAAAATCATTTTCCAACTTTAACTCACAGCCATTTGGTCCATCTGTCTCATAACACAGCTGGATTTCATAGCTTTAAGTGAAATTATTAAATACCATCTGAGACTAATTGTGGTCCTTCACATGGTCACCACGAAGTGTGAATTCAGCCTGAAAACTTTATTTTAATTTATTTTACTTCAGGTGGGTGTGCTTTTGCATCTTGCATGTGTAACAATGCTAAACTATAGCCCTGAACTAATTTCAGCCTCTTATTCCTCCATAGCTATTCCATAGCTGAAAGCGCTTTTTGACAGACCTTGTTTTTCTCTTACTTGACGTTCAATACATGATGTGTCTGCTTGTATAAAGTATTGATCGTCACCTATTTTCCGCTGGGGGGAGGAAAATGGAAATCCTGTGGAACAAAGCATTCTATTCATAAAACAGCAGGACAAATCAATGCTCCCATGGTGACTGGCCCATGCTGAGTCTCAGCAGTTGGCGGCTGCTTCTCAAGTGGCTAGACATGACCGGTTAATGCAGCAAGAAAGTATCAGAGCTAAAAAAAAAAAAAAGGAGCAGCCACATCCATGTCTGGCTGTTGTTATTTACAGGGGTTTACGCATTTACAGAAGACAAGACAAACTGAATCTTAGAAAGAAGTGGGTATAAATTGAGCTTAGTCATTCGGGAGGAGACACTGGGACAGACCCAGGCCTCGCTGGAGAGATTATATCTCTATCTATCGCTGGTTTGGGTATTTCTCCCAGAAGAGCTGGAGGATGTGGCTGGGGAGAGGGATTTCTGCATGGACGGATACAAACTGTCATCGTGACAAAAAAGTCATCATGACTGTTCAGCTCGGAAATTGAGACATGTTATTATTTATCTTATGCTAAAAATAGATAAAACATATTTAAGTCTAATTTTATTTACAGTATATATAACAAAAAGTACAGAAAATCTCTTATGACCGTGCACTTTGAGCCAAAGGAGGATGGAAGTGGATGAAGAAATCCACCAGGCAAAATGTATGTACACTGTATCACACATGATCTTTTTCTCAGATTTTTTTTATTAAACTTTTCAAATCTGCAATGAATGGGACGTTGTCATGATTTCAGCATCTACTTATTAAAAACGCTGTATTTTAAAAGAACAGGAAATGACAGATGTAGACCTATGTATTAAAACAAAGGGAAGAAACGCCACGGTCATTCGAGTACAGATCTCAGAGTTTACGAGGTGCACAGAAACAGAAAACGGAAACACTACCCACTTCTGTCGCTTGGTGGGTGTTAGTTTCAGACCCTGTTACCCTGGTCTTGCCGCATAGGGATGAGTGAGAAAGCAAACGATACAATACTCTTAAGTAGGGCTAATTTACTATGAATTCTGGATAAATTAAGATATTTATCAAACTGAAAAGCATGGGTGCTCATGCCACCAGTTCAGATCTTTTTCAAGGATTTCAACAGTTATAGGATTTACTATGACATGGTGTTTTCCTCTGTTTTGTCAAGTGGTGCCATTGATTAGTGTAACTGATTGTTACCATGGAAACAAAGGTCTTCGTCGGGGTTGAGGGGTATCGTGGTTAACTTTTTAAGTCAGCCATTAGTTTTGTGAAAATGTTAGATTAAGGTCTAAATCTAGGACACCTTTGTGAAACTGGTCCCTGGTGCTAAACATAAACAAAACCCTAAAAGCTCACTCATAATGTGGCCTGTTCTGCTCAATAAAAGCTGTGGTTGACTCACAAAATTAACAATTAAAGTGAAAAATGTACTGGACTAAACTGGAATGTAACTGTAAAAGCGTATTTATTGTGACAATGACGTTTTAACATTACGTCTTCATGGACCTCATGTATTGAAGACGTGCTTTGAGCTGCAGTATCATATGGAATATTAATTTTACATTACTCTTCTGGGTTATGCTTCAGTTTTTGTATTTTGGTATTATATTTAAACTAAAAATGCATTCAGATGAAGGCATTATAATACTGAAGTCAAGTGTGTGAGAAAAAAGAGAGTCTATGTGTCTATACACAACAAGTCCGGACCACTTATGAATACAAGAAAATTGGGGAATGTGACAAACTCTCATACGTACAAAAGGGATTAGGGATTATGAGTGGTATTTGCATAATGTCGTATGTGTTTTTTGCTGGTGTTACTTCAACAGAATGGACCATGTGGTGAACTGGGAACAACATAGCATTTTAAAGCATTATTGTAATATTGCACCATTATTGACCTTTGGAAAAACTGCATGAGGAAAACATAAAATATTTAGTTATTTACAGAAACACGATTGCATGAATGTTCTAGCCATTGTCACCCTGAAATTTGCTGTTCTCTACTCAAAAGGGGAGCCACAATTTAAGCGTACTTTTATGCCTACTAGTCCATTAGCTTTGTTTTTCCTTGTGTTTTTCAACTGTTAGATTAAACTCTCACTTTTCACATTTTATTTGCTGTTTTGGTTTTATGCTCACTGTGCCAAAGTATGAAAACAATTCAGATATAATGGTTTATAATGTTAGTTTCTTTGTTGTAGATGCAAAAACAGAAATTTCCAGAAGAAATCTCCTTTCCTTTATTCACTCACATCTCAGATTAGTAGCTCTTCATGTTTATGGAAATAGACCAAATTCTTTGTTTTAGCAGATGAGGGAGGATTACTAACCATTCTGCATGGGAGGGAGAATAACTCTCCTCATTCCCACTGGAGGCAAATATTATTATACTATGTGATTTTAGCAGAAGAGACTGGGTTTATTGCCACAGCAGAGCAGTCATAAGCTTGGCAAAGTCAACAGGTTTTCATACTAAAGATCCAAATGAACACACTTGGCTTCAGCTCTGTCAGACATTTTGGTGTCTGCAGAAACCTCTCAATTTTACAGCAATAGCTGCCCTACCATTATGCCATTATTTAAGTGATTTTAGCACCAGAAATAAAGCTGTAAACAAACTTGCCCACCTCTATAAAACGTAAATTTGCTGGGATAAATATTTTAAGGTAGAAGGACTTTATAGCCCTTATTCTAAGAAAAAAAATAGTTTTTGAGACAGTTGCAAAGATAACCGTAAAAAGTAACCTCTGTCAATGCTCAGTCAATTTTCTTTAAGACAGGGCGCCACTGTCCATTGAAGCAGCATAAAAAAGAGCAGATGGAGACAAAAACAGGAAAGAATCATCTAAGAGACAGGTGACTTTTGGCTTAATTTGATTAAAGAGTGAATAATTTAGATTTTATAGAACATAGATATATATAGATGTACCTGGAATCCAGCTCTTCATGGAGTTGGACTAAAGCCAACAGGACAAATACAGGTTACATGTATGATGAGGATGTGGTGAATCAGATAGTCTGAAAGACCGGAGACAGCAGTATAATATTAAATGGGACGTACTATTTTTTATATATATATATATGTATATACATATTTTCTGTTATGTAAATCACTGTGATGCCAGATGTCCATATTAAACATGGTCATGTGCAATATGAATTTATGTTAAAGCAATCCCTGCCAGTCAAAAAAGCTCAGAGTTAGACCTGATCCGAATGCATCTTTTGTTTTATTTTCTACTTCGAAATAGGTAATGTCAACCTGTCACATCAGTCCATAATCAGTGATCTGGTCCATAGACAGTACATGAACCAGATACACATTTTCCCAAACCATATAATATGTAATTTATTTGAAGTAAATCATGCTATTCAAGCAGACTTCCAGAATAACAAATATGGACCTGAAAATGTCAAAAAGTGTTCCTCTTTATAACAGATGTGCTTTTCGCTTTCTTGCAGACATATAAAGATTCATAAAAAACTCATGTCTGTACTCTAAATCTAAAGCTGCAGCCAACAGACGAGTAGCTTAGCCCTGGATCATGACTTGCAACTAGGTGTAAACAGTTAACATGGCTCACGTGATAGTTCTCTTAAAGCTGATAAATGAATATGCTTTGTAATAATAATAATAATAATAATAATAATAATAATAATAATACATATTATTCAAGGGCGCCTTTCAAAACACTCAAGGACACCTCACAAGGCAAAGTTAAAAACATGCTTTATATCATTTATTGGTCTAAATCTCTAACTAAGGAAACAAAATTGTTTTATAAGCAATTGTCATGCCTTCTGGAGACATTTAGCAGAGAGGGAGAGACGCTGCACATAAAGGCTGGGTGAATGGATTAAAAAGAAGTAGTTAAAGCCCATACTTAAAGTATTTGTCTTGGAGGTCTTAATATTGAATGTTTCATAGATCTGAGTCAAAGCAGATTTAGTGTTATTTAGTGCTATATTTAAGTGTTTTTTTGAAACTGATCAATGGATAAATAACCTTTGTCCTATAACCACAGATAAAGTCCACCTAAACCCAGATGAACAGAGATCTTTTTAGTTAAATGTGAGATTAGCCTGAGGTCCTTCAAGTTCTGGTTGAAACTTTTGATTCTTTTTTTATTGTACTAAAAGGGTATGTTTTTCTGTGAGTGTGTGCTATATAGAGAGTGAAAGAAATGGGAAAAAAGGCAGGAAAGGGGCATCTCTGACTGGGCCTCAGGGACAAGGAGGCAGCAGGGTTGATCCAGGACAGCTCTGGTCCGGGCAGCTGGGTCATGCGTGATGCCCTCTGTATATGTGTGTGTGTGTGTGTGTGTGTGTGTGTGTGTGTTTCTCTTTGTGGTTGTGTCTGTGTTGGTCTTGTAGGTCTCTGGTGTGCAGAATTTGTTAGTGCACCTCTCAGCACCTGGCCAGTCCCCCAGGAGTATTAAAGGGCACTTTCACACCTACCTCTTCGGTCTTCGGTCTGGACAAAAGAGGTGGGTGTTGGTGTGGATCAGACTGGTGGTGGTTAGGTTCATGTACAGCGTGAAAACACTTTTGGAATGTTTGCGCCAATGACATTATTGCTGCCAGTAAACAAAAGATGAAGAAAAAGAAACAGAAGAAGTTAGAAATTAGAAATTAGAAATTAGCCAAATTGATAACATGCTGAAGTCAGACACGGGGCCATCTATCCACTTGATAAGCCGTGACGTCATTTAATGTTTACCTTGGTTTGGACTTTCAGGTGTGAAAACGGTCTTGCTATTCTCCCAACATTGTGTTTTTGGTTTGCTTTGGTTAGTTTAGGTTTACAGCACCTTCCATTCACCAGTCAAACACGCATGCATCGGCCCAGTTACTCCATAACTTTAGGTATGTTTTGAAGTACATTTTAAATTAAAAATATATTAAACTTATTGACCTTTCAGTTAAAATCCCTGTAACTAGTTACTCTCCAACACTGTATTTTTAGTGTAATTGTATTTATTTGATTTTATGTTTTTCTCCGTCTTTGCTCTCTCCTGGCGTCCAGACCCTCAGGGGATTGTACGCATTTGTTCAATTGGGTCCACTTCAATTTCTACTGGGAGAGCAATCAGGTCCACTGACACCAAGTTAAAGTTATTATTAACACAATAGATGTCATCATGACATCCAGTCTGATTGACCAATTCGCAGCTCAGTGCACACTCTTATCCTCTTACCCATTTTCCTTTTTCTGCCTGTCAGTGTCCATATCAGACTCAGATTATTATTATGGTACTTGAAACTAAAATATGTTTGACCAGTGCACATTACAGGTGCAGAATAAAAACAAGTAAAGAAAATCAAAGGGAATGAAAAGAGAGCGCAAAATGAGTGTAGTAAACACAGAGACAAGATTTCCAAAGGATCGCTGATAAATGAAAGCCTTGGAGAAAAAGGTATGCCTTTTAAAAATATCAGTTGCAGCAGGAAAATTGAAGGTAGAAAGTTGAAGCTTTTATAGCAAGGGCACCTTCACCTTAAAGTCCATGACCATCAATTTAAGGTTTCAAAGTATATCTAGACATTTTAAGTATTTCATATTTCCAAACAAATGGCAGGAATTTGAAGTGGATCTACACCCTTCACTGTGAGTCAGATGAAAGGAAGTTGAAGATATAACTTTACTGTAGCCAATTGATTAAAGGCAGGATAAAGAAAAAAACAGGCAGAATGAGCACATAAAGAACCATTTATTTTCTTGTAGAACATGTTTAAATCCAATAAGGAAAGGTCATTTTCTCTTAATTGTCTTTTTTTGGTCTGTCTAAATTTTAGACAGACCAAAAAAAGACAAGTATATTGGTAGATTTAGACTCCAAATCTACCAATATACGTCATCCAGCTCTACCAACCATGTGCTGTATCCTTCTAACTTCACTGATCTCCTGACTTTTCCCTTCATCCCACCACCAGTAGGTCGAAGCTTTCAGCTATATCCTGAGAAATGTCTCATAAAAGCTACTGCTGGATTGGGATACAGATCTGTGCCGACATTTCTCATTTTCTATAGAGCTTTATGTGTCCAAAATGGTGGATGTCATCTGAGGCAGCCCATTGAAAAAGACCCACCAGAAGACCCAACATACATAGATAAATAACAATAAAAGAAACTCAACCCAAGGAGACCCAGGCTCGAACCAACCTCAATAGGCCGTACAATAATGTAAGACTACACTAAACCTGATGGCATTAGAACAAATAAAGCCATAAAAATGCATTCCTACAATATGGAAAGTCCTGTTTTCACCTTCTGCACCAAAAGCAGATCACTCAATGGCCAATAGTTGTCCATTGATCCTTGGGGATCCTTGGACTGGGGGTCTGATTCCAAATCACTGCCTATAAAATGAAGTATAAATATTAAGTATCTACAGGCAAATACTCCAAACTGTCATTGAGGCAACTGTAAAGTTGTAAAGTTAAAGATTTAAATTATCTAACCAGTTTGTCTTACAATAAAAATGTTTATAACATACACGTTAGTAATATAGATTATTGATATTCTAGAGTATTTCCTCGCACACTAATAATCACAATGTGCATCCTTCAAACCACGATAACTGAGTAATTAGTTCCAAGCAAGCTTATTGATTTTGTTGATTTTTTTGACTTGTTATCATGTGCTGTGAGATCAAATGCCCCACATCTTTGTTTTATGACCTGCAGAACTAATGACATTCCCATCAGCCTCAGCGGTACTTCATGTTTTGTGCTTCGTGTTTCCTTAAGATAAGCTAAGATACAATACGATCGGAAGATTTAAAAACAAACTGACAAAATAGGAAAATAAAGAGCAAGATATAGTAGTAAAATAAACTTTATTATCTGTGGGGCAGAGTTGAGGTGATAAAGATGAAATTACTACCCAGACTCTCTTTCATTATATCAGCTATACCTGGAAAGTTTCCCTAGCAATGATTCAAGGAAATTAGTCATTTATTTTAAATTTTTTTGTGGCGGGAAAAGAAGCCCAGAATTAACCGTAAAAACCGTAAACAGTAATAAAAACCAACATGTAGTAGGTAGTTGGGGGTGGTTAGAGAAGAGAATCATATTTGAATATAACAAAATCAATTTCGCTAATGTCATTATGAAAAAAAAAAAATCCATTATTGAATTTTCATGTGAAATTGCGGAGACTGTACCAAAGCGATTATGTATTCAAGGCGCATCTCTACCAACCTGTCCAATATGGAATAACATGTCATTGTCTGCATCGTCATTGTATGTCTTATTGACTGTTGTTGTCTTTTCTTTTTATTCTCCTTTTCAAAATAAAAAAACTATATAAATATAAAAAAAAAAAACCCTTATTATAAGAAAAAGGGCAAGATACCATAGAGTAAACAGTAAATACACTCCCTTCAATATTGCACACAGGAATACTGATGTGAGTTAGTTAAAGCTAACATACTAAAAAGCTTTAAAGAAAGGAAAAAAATAATGAAAGCTACAGATTTTTCACTAATTTTTTAATGGTAACAAGTGCATTCCTTGCTAGTTTTTTTTTTTTTTTCTGAACAGACTTATGAAAGTACATAAAAAGTGAATGAAAGGGTGATGGAGAACAGATGCAGGAAAGGCAGAAAGCAGAATACCAAGAGCCATACATCAGTTTAATGAGGGTGACGATGACAGAAATAACTGGGGAGCCGCTTCTGCTCTCAAATCAATAGCCTGGCTCTTTATGGCACTCTAAATAATGCAATAACTGCACCCTGACACTTATTCCTATACGAATTATGTTACTGGCACTGCCCTCACATCTTGTTTACAGAGTCATTTGGGGAGTGAGCTTTCTCAATATGCATGTCACCTCCATGTCCTAAAACTACTCTGTACATTGGGTTGAAAGTCCTTCAAATAATCCAGGACATTTGTTTAATCTACAGGTATATTGTCAAGCTTTCTTCTGCAGTTTCACCAAATTTGACTCGTCCCAGTTCCAACCCCTGCCAGTGGAAACACAACGGCAAAAGGAAAATTATAAAAGTATTGTATGGAAAGTCAGAAAAGGGTTTAAAAACCTGAAATGTGCTCACAAAACTGTCTCCATTAAGGCATTTCTGTTGAGACTGATCTGTGGTTAAGAGAAGGCTGAAAGCTTTAAGCAGTACTTTAAAAATTCAGGAGGCCGTCAAGTGTTGATCGAATTTAATGTATGTTTCATATCAAAGAAGAATGTACATGAAAGCTTGCCGTAAAGTCAATTTGTTTTAGCATCGCAAATGTACTTAGATGTGCAATATATGGGAAACAGTTTTATGTGATTTGAGAGGAAACTGATTTTTTAAGCTGTACAGCTAGTATGACTAAAGTAGAGAAAATGAACACCGCAGAGGCCAGTTGTGAATTCAAACATTTGATCTGTCAGTCAGCTGATATTCTGTGTGTTTTGACATGTCATCTGTCAAGTCCTCTGATTTTATTGTTTGACAAAGCTCTACCTGTCATTTTAGAGTTTGTATTTTGTTTAATGTTGATGAAAGCTGCCCAGTGTCAAACGGGACAGAAAGTTTCCTTTCACACAGATTTTCTGTTGCTTATTCTAACTTTCTTTGTGATCAGTTACTTGAATTTCAATGAATGTCCCTACGCAGTCATTAACATGCATGTTTTATGTTGTCAGACAACGTTGCAATTATAAAATGAATCATTGTGTCAAAATGGCTTAGAAATGGCTGCTGGTTAGCATGTAGCCTTTTATATGCTGCGATTTAATTATTGTTTTACATTCGTTCTATTCAGTGACAACAGAAACAGCAAAATATGTAAATGAGAACAGCTTTATAATGAATTCAGCTGTTGAAACACAATATATGTGATCACAGAGAGCAGGAGGAGACTAAACGGGGATGTTACAGTGACTGAGTACAGCTGGTTTGATGGTGAAGGACTTAAAACAAGACTAAATCTGTGACGTTTTGGAGCAGGTTCATTGTCTGCTTTATGTTTGCTTTGTAGTCCTGACAATGACTTTTTATTGGAACTTGCTTTTCAACATGATAAGCACCTTTAATGGCAGAAATCAAGGGTGTTTAACACACACTATTTAAATATGGCCAGAGAATTGACAGGGTTCATATCTGGCCACTCATTACTTTAGAGGATAAGAGGATAATGGACAAACTCCTGGGCTTCCGTGTCTATAATCAGGGGAACTTTTGCTTCATGTAAGGTTCACGCTACATATGACCTATTGCTTCTCTGTACTAAACTAAATGGATTCTTAAAATCCACCAACCTGGTAATGTAGTGACAAATAATGTAGTTACAAAAGAGACTATATTACAGTCATGGTTAGACATGAGCTGAATATTGTCAGTGTTGGCAGTTCTGGTTCTTCCTCGTGAGCCAGATCATTCAGCTCAGATCCACAGAACTGGCTCTTTCATTTCCCAAAAGCCTCCTCATTCGCTCCTCGGCCACTGCTGACTTATATCATTCATTCACACTTTACATGTTTTGACCTATGGTTTGTATGTGGGCACGTACATCTTTTAAATTACTCAGTGTAATTACACTAAACCTTACAATAAACATTTGAGGTGCAGCCAGTGACTGAAATGTCCAACAACCAGACAGAACTTGCAAAGTGTTTTTACCTCCAGACCATTCGTGTCTCAGAAATTGTGTAACTTCAAGATTTCAGTTGTCTAGTCAGAGGGATATAGGTAGACCTGTAAAAATGGTTGAAAGATGAAGCTTTTTATAAAGAAAGAAGTGCCTATAAAAGCCATTACAGACTTTCTAAAGCTCTTACTTTAGTGTGGCACAGTCTTCCTATAGAAAACAGGGGAGGTTTAAACTGCATCACTATATTGTTTTACAATTACAATACAGTACTAGTATAATAAATATTAAGTCAATGGTCTCCAAACAGAAGCAATCAGGGAAAAAGTTATTAAAGCAATAAATATTACACAACAGATTTTATTAGACTTGTGACCTTAATTTGCAGAAACAAGCCAGTGACGATCCTCACTGGTCTCTCGGGCCAACAGTAATCACAAATTTATCAAAATTATTTTGACGTTAATACATACATTTTTAACAAGACTGAAGCAGTTAATGGCCACACAAGGCTCTAATTAAAGACCAATAGTACAACTAAAACTGTTAGCAAAGGGTGGCTGCATGGGGTCAGAATAAAAAGGTTTTATACCCTTGGCAGCATGAATGATTTCAGGAAATTCCATGTCAGTCTTAATGTCTGGAAACAAGTGACACTATTACATGTAAACTAGTGAATGTTTTTCATTCAAAATATACATTCTAATAAAGTTTATTACACTAGGCCTCAGGTAAACATGCAGCTCCTCATTAACAGGTTGCATCCAGATTTACATAAACAATTCTGAGACGTTTTTTGCAGTTAAACACACATGTATGCTTCTACTGGTCTCTCAGTCACAACAATCAACAGGCAAAAATCACAACAATCATAACAAGAAACAATAAGAAGATGAGTAGTGTATGATTATAGGAGTTACGTTCACCGCCACTGAAAAAGAAAAATATGATGATGTATTATGTTTTATTCACATTACATTTCATGATGTGTATTCATGTCATTTCATTCTAATGAAATAGCCACATGTAACATTAGTAATGATATGATGCCACTGATAAGTGACCAAATGAAACAGGCTACTGAATATCATTTCTCCAAATTTGAACGTTGTTAGGAAGTTATGATACATGTACATAAGTCAACAAAATATATAACATATTTTAATGCAGAAATGTTGCATATTATATCATTAAGCGAGTTTGATTGGATCAGATTCATTGTTGTGCGATGCACATCATATGCCCAGCCCATGATGGCCTTATGACACCGTTCATCAACAAAGGAAACCAGAGCCATGGTACCAACATAAATTACACACATTACTAAACAAACAAAGAAACAAAGGCAGCCAACTTATAAACATTAAACTTAAACAACCATTCCATTGTTATCGTCAGAGCACCCAAACATTTCAGGATAGTGGACTGACATTTCATTATATATAGACATTCTTGACTCGTCATAATGGCAATACAAAACAAAATGTGATTCTTTCTCAACTTCACCCAATTCACACATTCCACCGTCCTCCTGGATGTTTTTAAATCTGTCAACTTCAAGGGCCAGAGGAAGGATTCCTGTTCTCAACTGTGCAACTAAAGGCCTTTGACTCCTTGTAAAATTTAATGTGACGTAATGTCCAGGACCAAAACTATACTTGATCTGAATATAAGTTCGTAAATTTAGGCTTTACAAAAATATCTTTTAAGGGTCAGTCCATATGAAATCACCAGAGGCCTCCCAACTGACCATCATAAAATATTGTTATTAGTCATAGTAAACACCATAAAAATTTCAGCCTTATATAGTCATTGGATTTTTGAAACCAGCTTTGAAACTGGGGTGTGACAGTGATTTTACTGTAAAAAGGAGTGGTTCAGAAAAAGATGCTACGTTCAAGCAGTCATTACTTTTGAACTATTTGTGAGAGATGCATGGCATTTTCAGGAGTTGTTCTAAGGTACAAGATGACTTTAACTAACTGTAAAAGAAGATCCACAGTTGCATATTTGCCAAATTATAGCTTGCTGAAAACTGTAGTTTGTGTTTCAGAGCAATTTTGTTCCGGTGTATCACTGGAAAGAGCACATCAGTACTGTACTACTCAAACATTTTTTCTTCAAATCTAGCAAGTAGCTTTCTTCTAATTTGATAAATCCAACTTATTAAACATTTTTACAAGCAGCGGTCAAAGATTCAAGTCAAGAGTATGAAAATGTTCATGTATAAAGCCAAGTGTGACCTGCAGTTGAGAAATAAGTGGGTAATAAAGGGGAGGAAAAAAAAAACAACAGACTCAAAAGTTAATCCACTGTTTGGAGTTTTGATGAGGATCTGCATACATTCTGCCAATTTTGACATGATGAAAACCTCTTGTTTGCATTGCTTGGTCCTTTTGCTCTTCAAAAAAGTTAGCATCCCAAAGGGAATATACTGTGACTCTGAAGTTGTACAAGCAGCTATCTGTAAAGGGAGAGTATGTACTCGGGTCGGTATTGGAATTCACACAGTGTATCAACAACACAATGTGGACGGTGGTAGACAAGACTGAACTTCTTTTCGATGGGATATTGAAGGATTTGCTGTCCCGGAGGTGCAGTCTGGGTGAGTGCTGATCAAATTGTGTCAGAACTTAACCAAAACTTATGTATTTTTGGCTGTTTTCCTCCTGAATTTTAAACACGGATATAAGCCACATTTCAAGCACCTTTTTCCCCGCTGATAAATACTAAAGAATTAATGCAGTGGATACATGTTATATTTAGCTTCCAAAGCTGCTTTAGTCACTATGAAACACAGCAGACACGCTCGCCCTGAAAGAGGCTTATTCAAATGAAAAGCTAAGTTGACAACACAGAGCGGGAATTCAGGAGTGCTGCAGTGCTGAGATGATATGACAAAAATAAATATTCAAAGGCAAAATTGATATTTAAGAAATGTAAGGTAAGTTCTGAGGAATCGTCTAACATGGGTGTGTACAAAGAATCTGATGTTAGGCAATCATGCTTGGCCTTCTCTTTACATTTGTAGTTTAAAAAGCATGATAAACTGGAGGGAATCATGTTGATGGATGAGTAACAAACAGGAACCAGACAAGTATTTGTATATGTTCCACAAATATGAGGTATTTTGCTGTGCACACTGCCGATTGTCTGGATCTCAGTCCCTGTGAAACAGAGATCTAAGCCAGTGGAGGGCAGCTTGTGAGTTGCAGCCACAGTTAGTGGAGTTCTTTGGGCCTAGTATCGTTAATCCATGTCTATGAACAAGTGTGACAATAAGCTCTCTGTCTGAACAGCAATCCTCTTAGGCGAAGCTTTGTGGGTAAACTTGCCTCATGCAAATTCTAAACCCCATTAGCTTTAAGGGACTAGTCAGCTGCATTGAGATTAATGGCCAAGTGACTACTTGATTTAATAGGGTTATTTCACATCTTCCGGGGAAAAATAAACAACAAAGTTAATGCAAGACATTTGTCACTGACGCCCTCAATTTCTCTTCTTTAAGTGGGTGAAGTTTCTTGTGCGTACAGATGTGTTACTTACTCAGCCTGGCATGGGAGAAATAACTGCTTTGCAGATGTTAAATACTGTTTAGTTGGGAAATAAGGAGTAATTATTTTCATAAGTTTTAATTGTTTGGACTTGAGGAAAAAAACAAGGTGGAAAGTTTTTGTGCATTGTAGTAAATTACAGCAAGAGGATATCTGAAACTGTATTAGAGATAAATGCAGCCAGGAGAGAAAGTGCTATGCAATTTTTCATTACAGGGTAAAAAATGAAAATCCTTATTTATCTTTTTCCATGCCGTCAGCTTACTCCAAACTTTGCTGCAGGGGATTACTGGCTGGGTGGGTAAGGCTCTGTCACCACAAAGTGGGAGACAACACACTGTGACAACGGTGATCTGAGAGTGCTGCCGACTCCTCCAACTCACAGCTGTGGAAAAATGATTAGCCCAAAGTTTAGCAGGAGCGTTTAAATACTTCTTCATGACCTTTAATCCCCAATCAAATCAAAATGCCACCCTTCCCTCCTCTGCAGAACACAAGCAAACACTTGACTGCCTGTGTGGATGCTAAGCTCCCAGCATGCACAGTTAACAGCTTTCCAGAAGATGTGAGATTACCTAAAGCTGAGTGATTACCTTAACAGGTGAAAATGAGTGTCATCATCCAGAGGAGGGTTTAATGCTGGATCACATCATAAGAAAGCAGCCTTGAGAATGGGACAGTTCATGTGGAACATAATGAAGGTGTTGATCTTTTGAAACAATTAGATCATGCATTTTACTGTCAATACAGGGACTGACTTCAGACACATTTAAAGTCATATAGGAACGAGAAGGACACTCAGAGCGCGCAGACCTCCACCAAGGCCAATAGTCCACTCCTCTTCTCACAATATTATCAAATGATGATGCTTTCCTCCTTGGTAGCAAAGCTCTTAGGGGCCATCCACACCAAGAACTATAACAATAACTATAGATGGGTTTCCATCCAAATGTATTGCAAATTTTAACTGAGTAACAACCTTCTTGGCCAAGGTAATAAGAAACATTTAAATCATTGTGCACAAGTAGCTGCATTTAATTTATTTATTTAGCTTAGCTGAGCCCGAACCCACCGAACAAAGATACGTCCAAACAATGCCATTTTAACGTCTTTGTCAACCGTTCAAAAGACGTCCATTTTCAACCACACTCTTGTCATGACTTCCTTCCTTCCATTCCAGCCTTGTGTTTACCTAGTGCTTTGTCTTAGACTTTCTCTCATCTACTCTGTCACCCTTCCATTTCTCAGTCTGTCTCCCCTCAGTAGTTTTTCACTTTCCCCAGCCACTCCTCACCTGCAGTTTCCCTCCATCATTCTAGTCTCCACTCATACTCACCTGTTTCCATCCAGTATTCACTACCATGTATGAATATGCTTCTCGCTTTCCCTTTGTTCCCTGTCAGTTTGTAAAGTGTATTTCGCCAGACTTCACCTGTTAGTGGACGGGACTCTGACCTCCCTCAGCGTCTGCATTTGCACCTGCTTCCCAGCTTCCTGATCCTGACAAACTCTAGATAGTTCCAGACTGTAGCAATGTCTATTATTCAAGTATTACACAGCAGTCACACTCCAGATATTTTTGTAACTCCTTGACTTCGACTGTAGAGTCACCATTAAACCAATCTTTCCAACTTTACAGAAGGTGACTCACTGAAATCACTTTTCACTGTGGGACACCGTGAGCTTCTTTCAGCTCCACCACGTCGACAAGTTATAACTTTCTGGAGCTGTACTACTATACGATTATATTTTCAGCCATTATTTTCCATTTGATGGAGTTTGGTATCATTTGCAGTTTAGTTCTTTCAAAAATAGCTGGAAGTAACCACCCTTCAGGTCCCACTTAGATAAAAACCTGTTTTTGTCTGACTGGGTCTCCAGATATTGACGTAAACAACAAATAGATATCAAAACAAGTAAAAAAAAAAAAAAAAAAGACCAAAACATACAAAGTGAGACCAGACTTTATCAATATAAAAATGACAAAACAGTGAACAGCAGACAGAGACATGATGGCTGAGATGGAACATGTGGGTGGTGGGTGGTGGAAATGATGACAGTGTTTACAGATTTGTCCTTGAATCAGTTACTGTTTTTTATATATATATCTATATAGATATAGATATATATATACAGCCGCGGAAAATAATAAGAGACCACTGGTTTTACTATTTGTAGGTATGTGTTTGAGTAAAATTA
>JAPQRN010000009.1:17737455-17757947 GCA_037367275.1 Coranthus polyacanthus
CCACTCCAACATTTGTAAGTTTGGTGAAAATATTGAATGTTTTTCCAGTTATGCTACAGAAAGAAGATGACGGAGAGAGACAGATATAATTTCTCCTAGGGATTAATAAACTTCATCTGAATATTCCCTTGCAAAAACCCTAAAATGAAAAACCAAACTGAGACTAAATAAAGGCTAATAACATTTTCAAAACAATAATAACTCTGGCGGTTTTATCACCATAATGTGTTTGTATTGAATTATAAGTTGTATTTATGGCTGTTTCGGTTTCTCGTGGAGCCTCCTGTATCAGTTCTGCAGTATATTTAGGGTCATTGATTGAAGACACGCTTTCGGCAATAAAGCTTTCAGTCCTGTGAGTACCTCCAGACATTTCACTCCTCCACCACGCAACCCTGTTGGCTTAGTCTCCACAACATTACCGAGATGCCATTCATCCTGCTGCTGACTGACAATCAATGGCTGTGCCATGGAACTGGTTTTGGCGGTGATTGATATGAGCTATTAACTCCCTGCATCTGAACACTGTGTTCTGGAAATGGGACAGGACAGCGGTGACCCACCCAATGAGTCTGAATTGATCTGGAGTAGATTGAAACCTGTAAATCTCCAAATGTCTGGATAAACCTCTATAACTACCTGAGTCCATTGTAGATCACAGTGTTGTTTGGTATTGGACTTTTTGATGTTTGCTTGATGTAGCCTATTGGACTTTTGTCCTGAGACCTCATTTGAACTGAGGATTGAAGGTGGAACATTTAGCACAATATGAGCAGTGTTTAGATGGTGATGTGACTTCTCACCCCTTAATGTTTCAACCTTTCAATGATGTGCTGTGTCATATATGACTGAAGTGAAATAGTTTTGTAGGGAATGATGGAAAATTCAATTTGCCTCACCTGAACGGACCTTCTTATCATACACTGACGTAATTGTACAATCAGGAGATCCGCAATTACTCCTCTTATACTTATTTTAAATTGCACTGGTAATTTTACATGTTCATATTTGACCCTTTCTATCTTCTTTTGGGTGTGGGTACAGGTTTCTACCACAGCCTTGCACATACTTTTTTTTCCCTTTACATGCTTTGTATTTCATTTTGTGAAATACATTTAAAAGAAAAGTTTAAACCTGTTCATGTTCCCCTGAGCTGATAAATATGGATTTTTCAGTGAAAGAAATCACAGCCTATACAAACCATATTTGGCCAAGCAATTTAGTAACTAAAGCTATGTACGTTGTAGGATACAGCACTGATTTGTTTGGAAAAAGAGTTTGACAAATCTGACAAAATGTCCAGAACAACCATCATGTCATCATTCATTTGGTCTCTGCATTACTACATCTTATATCAGATATGTCTCAAAGTAAAATAACTCAAAATAAACATAAGTGAAAGTAAAGTACATGTACAAAATGCCCACTGTTTGCCTTTTTAAAGACTTCAGTCCTAGGCACCAATCTTTGTTTAAGTATGTAAACTATATTGCAACACTTTTACCTCATGCTGCTCTTTTTTATCTCCTTAAAAATGAGTATTGTGTTTTAAACCATCTGTATCTGGTTCTAAACATGACGTGTACCTGATATTTGGAGAATGGTATTTCACTCCCATGTATCGTGAGTGTATAGCATGGAAGTGACAAATAAACCTGATTCTGAAAATTGCAGTTGTTATAAAATACTCAGAAAGTGTAAGCACACAAACATATACTTTGTTATAGCAATGAGAGTAATTATCATTTTGTTTGCTTCCATCACTTATGGTGAACTTCTTCACTTATATGTGCAGTGTCTCCTGATCACATCCCATCAAACTCATACATATCTTAATTTACAATTAAAGGTCTATAAGTGAGCTTACACACCCAGAAGACTTGGCAAATTTAATACGTAATTGTTTATATTATTAAATAGTAATTTCTGGTTTATGTAACCTCAGTAGAGAAGCACTAGTGGGGGTTTTTTAATGGTATTTTTCATGTTTTTTCACTTCCCGTTTGTATGAATAGTATGGAGATGGCCACAAGCTAGGAAGCGAAAGAGATGACATACAAAAATATATGTCCCCAGCTGTTTCCCCACAAGCCAAGATGTTGCTGTTTAATGGCTGCCTTGATGGGGCTTTTTTTAAAGTAACATTTAACCCAATGAAGTGTACTTAGCTAATAAAATTCTACTAGCCTTGGAATTAAAGCAAATTAGGTACTAAGCTATTCATTCAGACATGCTCACATTAGCAGCTTTCATTAGCACATAAACATGCTGTTATACTTGCCTTATACTTTGTGTTTTAGGTTTTTTAAGTCCATAAACATCACCATTTCACATCTCTTTAGGTACTGAATATTATTGTTACTTCAGCTCCATATGCATCACCATCAGCATGTACATGAAATCGACGATACAACATGAACTAAAACAAAATACAAATGTAGGTAAAATCAGGTTTGTTTTCCCCCTGGATTTGCAGTGTGATTGTTTGACCACTTTGTCCTAATAAAAAAGGATCTAGAATAAGGATGACACAGTGTTGCACCAGTTCCAGAGTGTGGAAACATAGCAGATAGTCAGCTGCTGTAAAACTCAGATGAAGAGGAGGAGTAAGAAGATGCTTGATTACGAATATTTTCTGAAAGGGCTGAAGTTACAGTCCTGTATGTACCGCAATGAAGAGAAACAGTAGTATTTGTGGGAGACAGTTGAAAAGGAAAACCTCAACTTATTTGAAAGTTAACCTTGCCGGACTGACAGAGATGCACAAAGTTCCAGGAGACCACTAGTGTAAGCTTCCAGTCAGACAGCTGTTTCTCCATAAACCCAGAGAAACTAAAACTAAACTTTAACTGCACTTTGGGAAAACAGACCTCAGCCGAGGCCACTAGTCCACTCTTCTTCTGTTCCACTTCATTATTAAACAAACAATATATTATGACTTTTTGTTTTCCTCCTTTTTTGACAGTTGATGCCACTGGTTAATATAACTGACTGCTACTATGGAAACAAAGGTGGTGCGATATGAGTTTTGATGGAAAGGACCCAGATGCAGACACCAATGTAGGCCAGCAGTTTAAGGATTTATTGCAGAAATACCACAAACAAATGGTTATGGCCAGGTAGGTCGGCATGATATCAAAGTCCAAAGCAGACAGCAAATAAATCTAAGTTCAGTGTTAGATGGGAAAACAGGCTAGAGTTTAACACTGGGGGACACATTATAGTCCAGCAGGGGACAAGGGGAAGGTGAGTAGTATATATCTTGTATTGATTGCCCAATGAGCAGCAGGTGAGTGGAGGAGTGGTCAGGAATGTGGAAAACTACTGAGGGAAAGATGTGGAATGGAGCAGGAGAGAGAAAGGGTGTCAGGATTGACCGATTATAGGCACCTGAAGAGAGGATCGTGGCAAAAGGTTTTAGTGCTAAGTTGTCAGGTGATGCCACGGGTTGGTTTATTTTGTTCTCATTCTTTGCTCCTGAAGGACTAGATCTTTCCTGAATGCTGTGTTTGTACCACATCATGATTACACCTGTCCACATCATTTGTTTCACATTATTTAATTAGTTTTAGCTCATTATCAGCCCTAAATCATACATCAAACTACAGGTCATACAGTCAGTTACTGAGACAGACCAGTCAGTCGCATGATCAGATACCAACCGTCGGTGCGTCACATGACCATCACACAGAAGTGCTTCCACATATGTTTCTCTCAGCTGTTCCTACATCCGTGCATGGTGGTGGAATCACAAAAGTTGCTCCCGATTTGACGTATTGACCGTAGACTGTTCACATACTGCAGTTTAAGCTCGGCTGAGCTCCGGCAGAGAGAGAGAGAGAGAGAGAGAGAGAGAGAGAGAGAGAGAGAGACAGACAGACAGAGTGCACACGTTAATTTTGACATCTCTAATATGTACAAATGAAATGACGTTGACCAGACAAAACATGACTGCTGCTGTCTGCAATGAAATGCAAGTCACAGTCAATTTTAATATTTGCTGCATTCTTTTTTTTTTAATTTGCATTTTCCATACTGTCACGTCTTTTTCTCATTTGCGGTTGTACAAAGAGTAAAGAAAGTGAATGTGTGAGCATGTGAGTCTTCCGGACGTGGGGGGGAGGAGGGTGCTCTCTTTGGTGGCAGGCAGAGCTTTGATGTGGCCGTGACTGGCAACTCTCCCTGACTGTGTGAGCCAAGCAGACACGGTCACCCTGTGGCCTCTGATCTCCACAAAGAACTATCTTTACATCTGTCCGTATACACACCGCCACCACACATACACAGATCTACCTTGACATTAATCTGCTCCCCCAACCTCCTCTGCTTCTAAACTGGCGTCCTTCCAGTTGGTCAGGATCGGAACATTGTGCAGATGGGCACAAAATAACCAATCTGACGGACGCCTCGGGTCTTTTCATGGACGGGCTCTGCAGTGTAGTCATGTTCATCCTCCTGTCAAACTTCATAGTTTTCCCATCACTCTCACTCTCCCTACAGCTCTCTCTATTCCTCCCCTCTTTCTCCATTCTGCCTTCTTCCTGCTTGCCTTTCCTGCTTCACTTTCAGTGATACCCTCTCATGTTGCTGGGGTTTTCCTTTCCTAAAATTCTTCAACAGTCCGTCTGTGAACGCCGCAGGTGAAGTCTGTGCACGTTTACGTTTGCATTGTATTGCAGAATTAAATCAGACCTTTAAAGCTTCTGCCTTCTTTAAGCAATACTCGCTTATTTTAGCACAAGTATGCAAAAACGCACAGTTATATGAACTCTCCGGATCTATTCACGCTAATACAAATTTTAATCTCTTCTTTATCATTCAGGGTTTCGGGAGCCCCTGAGTCCAATGGAAAACTTTGAAATACAAATTTGTTTTTCTTCCTCACTTAGTTCTATTCAATTTAATCTTCTTTACTACTACTGCCAGACTATCTAAATAAAATTCAATAAAAATGAAAATAACTGCTGCTGCATAAAAAATACATTATAGGAGAATAAATAAAATTTGTAGCTTTGGCAGGGATGGTGTGTGCTAGTGTGTGTCCGTTTCTGCTGCCCCTTGCTCACTCGGACTCACTTTAATTCTCTCTAAATGGTGTGTGTGTGTATGAGTGTGTGTGTGGGTGTGTGTGTGTGTGTGTGTGTGTGTGTGTGTGTGTGTGTGTGTGTGTGTGTGTGGTCAGTCTCGGTTGCCGCCCTCAGCAGCGGCGATAAAAGATGAGACGTTGCTGCAGGCTCATTCAGTCACTATCTGGAAGTCTCTGATTGGAGGTTATAGACTGGAGGAGAGAAATACCCGAGAACAACAAAGTGTGTGAAAAGTATAGAGCGCCAAGTTTTGGGTTGATTTTATGACAGATGCTTGTAGCTGTTTTAGCGATGACCCTGCTATCAAAGTAATCCTGCTGCTCCACTCTAACACCGCAGAGGGATTACAGACTTCATGCTCACACCTTCGTTTAAAAAGACACACAAACTGTTTAACCCATCGAATGTGGTCGAAAAGAGTTTACACAGTATTTGAATTCATTAACAAGCACTGAAAAAAACACTATTATATCAAGTAACTTAATATTCACCTATAACGATAATATATTTATACTTTATTTGATATTGTATGTACTTTAGACAACATTTGGCTTATGATGTACACATTTAAAATAGACACATTTGTCCATGTTATTGCTTTCTGAACAGAACAGACTCATCATTTAGAACAAATTTACTAAAAGACTAATGAGAAAATACTTTTTAAAATTTTCTCATACATGAAATTGTTGTTACATCTGTTGTGTCACGGATCAAAATTGATAACATATTTATTGTATTTTCCAAAAAGGAGTGAGCGAGTTTTTCTGCATATAGAAAACTCATGATTACTACTGGATGAAATTTGACCCATAACACCACAGATGGAACATTTTTACAGGCAAAAAAAATAATAAGAAGAAGAAATATATTTTAAAAATTGCTTTATTGCCTTCGGTGTTGTTAAGGATGTAATGAAGCTTTGTTTTGAAGAAAAAGGTATAGACTTAACACCTCACAGATTGCCGTGTCTGTCCAAAGTTATCAAATATGTCGAGGAATCTGTGTAAAATTATGCAGACACCTGTTTTTATACGCCTTTACTCACAGATGGACAGCAGAGGGATGACAGGGAAGCTGGGTAATGACAGATGTAGAATGACATGCAACACAAGTTGCTGGAAATCTGGAGTTGTACAAAGAATGTTGCGGTCGCTGATTTATGGTCGACGGCTTTAACCTTAACCACTCTGCCACCAGGGACTATCCTGACTTTAAATAGTGCAAACACTGTGCATCTTCTTAAAGACTTCAAAACTGTCTGATGCATTGGAAATGATACTGTCATTTTTTAAACAAGCTCTTCTACAAATAGAAAAAGGAATTTGTAGTTGCTAAATTCAGTCATATTATGTTACTGAGTCAGTTTTACATTTACTGGTATATACTATACATTTCCTAGGAAGCAAAACTGAAAAAAAAACTAGCCTTGAATTTTTTTTTTACTTTATTCTCACTTACTGTTTTTATTGTTCTTATGTTGCTGTAAATTGTCTGAGCATCATGTGGCACAAGATTTCCCCACGAGATTAATAAAGTTGTCTTATTTATTCCGTTTTGTCCAGTATTTGTGTTTAACATTTGACAGTTAATAATAATTAAAATGTTCCATGTGAAAAAAATGTGATGTTGAAATTATTAAGTAATAATTAAGCATAGATTTAAGGTGTTTCCTTTCATTGTGAAAAGACATGGATTAAGACGGAATCAAATGAAAAGTCACATTTTAACGTAGACAATGTGATGCATCTGTATTTATTGATGAAGAGGTGAATTCATAGACACTGAATTGATTCTGAACCAGCTCTGGATCTGATTTAACCACTTTCTCTCCATCATACTCCTAAGCCTAAGGGGCTTAATTCACTTACATGTTTCCTGTTGGCCAACTATTAACTGCAGTTCAGATAAAAGTGATGCGCTTTGGCCTTTCATGTACCGGTCTAGTCTGCTGGTTGGTGATTAATGAACCACTTCCATCTCCAGCACAGTGAACTATGCCCTGGACTTAATTAAAACTCAGCCGTTGACCACCATTCATAAATTACTTCCCACAACCTGTGACACTTTTAGAATAAAACGAACAAATTGGTTTTATGTACCAATTAATAATTCACAAATGAAAGGGAATAACAAGCCTGAGGCAGGTGCCCCTGTATGAGTTCTGCAGGGAAGAGGCTGACAGCTCCGTTGCTAAGCATGAGGATGCAGCGGTGTCTGCTGGGTGATTGATGCCTGTTGTCTGGTCTGCTTGTGTTTTACAGGTAGCAGCTGTCATTACAGCGTGGCTGCGTGCGGTGCTCCTGCCCAGTCTGATCCCTGACCTGAGCAGCTGGTTTCCAGTAGGAGGCTGCCCTACAACAACATCTCCACTCCATCATCTCTGCCTCTGTTTACATGTGCACCAGTCTGACGATGGAGGCCTTTCTCAGCATACAGATTATTCAGCACCAGTCTGAGCCTCTTATGTAATCATCATTGTGATCTTTTTAATTTTTTTTGCCGTGGATGTTTTCCTGTGACTGGAACGCAATTATCACCGCTGAGGGCACAGGGATTACATCAGAGGCACATGCTGGGGTGTTTCCTGTGTTGGATGTGTCCTGTTAAGAGTTACTGCTGCGTATCACACACCTTCAGCTCCTACTAAGTGACGAAGGTGGAGCAGACGCTTGAGGATGAGACGAGGCAGCTGGAGCTTTAGTGTGTTCACTGCTGTACTGTATGCTATGCTCTGTTTCTTTAAAGTATTTTTACTGACTTGATATTTATCTGCTTGTAATGTAATTTAATGAGTATTATTATTATTATTATTATAATATTGTAGCGTTTGTTGAAAATGGTAAAAATTGTGAGAAAATATATCTTCCCAAATAAAAGTCTAAGTTGAATAGCAACAGTTTTGGCTACAAATGAGTTTATAAGTTGTGTTTGATAGTTTTTACTTTGCAGTTTTGGAATGGGTTTTCAGCTAAAATACAACCTGCAGAAAGTTGAACCGACATAAAGATAAGAACTGTAAGCAGCAGTAAAAATGACATGCTGGTAGACTTGGTACCTTTCCCTCTTGGTTTGGTTTCTTTTGACGCATAACAAAATCCAAGAAAAGTTAAATCCATCACAAAAGGCCAGGTCATTCCATGCTTATTCCAGAATTCCAAACTTTTCCCAGTCCGTGTGATGGATTTCCTTTAAAAAATTCATGTGAAAACTTATATTAAGTTCATGTGATCTTGCAAAATCCTAAAGCTCTACTCCAAATACTTTTCAGTTCAGATTTTTCGTTAGTTTGGAAATCAGAGTTAAATTTCATTAGTATGTGTGTTCTAAGCCTAAGAAATTACACTAAGGATCATTTGTATAACATGTATTCATGCAAACACCTGTTGCTGAAATCAAATAAACAAAAATGTGTTACCTGAGTGAAGAATCTTTTATTTTCAAAAATGTGTTTCTCCACTAGTTTACTCTGGTGGAACCACTTTTTTTTTAATTCTGTGTTGTATCAATTTAAGAAGTTATTTGTTCCTGCATAATAGTGACTGCACACATTTAGCTAATTCTGTCTTTTGAGCTGAAAAACCCATATTTTGACTCAAGAAGGATTACTTTAATTTCCTAGAAAGTGTCACCGGGTGTGGTTGCAGAGGAGGAATTCAGGATTCAGGTACAGTCTCACAAAATAACTGAATTTATTCAACAAAAACTACATTTACAAAATCAAAGAATCCGACAAAATCCAACAACAGAAACGCGAGGAAGCACGAGGGTTACCGACAAGACAAGCATAAACACAAGGCATGGAGATTGGTGTGTGAAGAACTGATGAAGAATAAAAGGAAGGTTAGTGTTGTGTATATATAGACTGTGATAACCGAATGGGAAACAGGTGAGGATGGGTGGAGATGGGGCTGAAAGAGAGGAGGAGTGGCTGGGAAGACGGAAAACTACTGAGAGGGAGATGGGCAGCGAGACAGATGACAGGGCTAATCATGAATAAGAAGTGGAGGGCGACTTGGAAAATAAAACAGGAAATAACAAACCGTGACAAAATGTGGTGAAGTGTAAAGAATTTTAAACATAATAGCCAATATTACTGATTGATGGCGGTTGAATCCCGTTCCCACCTGCTCCATAGTCCATACGTGATCAGACAGAGACCACATGTTTGGTCTACACTGTGTGTAGGATGACTGCAAGGAGAAAAACAAACCAGAGTTCGATTCAACCAGACTAAGCAGCCCCCCTAGTCTTTGGTTCCTTTTATAGACTTCGCCTCTCCGCTCCTTGTTCCTTTGTTCACCCTTTTCCAACAACATGGAACCTAACTTTGAACCGTTCAGAGCATTTCGACCAAATATAAATTGGTTCAGAACCTGGAACCCTGGTTCCCAGCTGGAACCAAAAAATAGTTGGTTTTCCCTTGAACCGAAGTGAACCGATGTGTGTTTGTGTCATATCCTACACGTTGGAAAGAGGATGGAGAGGACAACGACAATGTATAAGTCTGAGAAACCGGTGGAAAAGAGAATGTGCAATAACTGCTGATGAAACCCGGTGCTTGGTGGTATTTTAGTATCTATTGAGTTTAAGGAAAAGCTAGAAAGTAGCACAAAAAGCAGAAATGAATGAAGCATCCTTTATTAGAATAGCTCCTCTCAAACCAAGGTTCCAAGAGTCCTGAACGGGACCGGTTCAAGAACCAGAACTAATTCGTTGGAAAATGCCTGTGTGTGACTTTTGATCTTCAGTTCTAATCCTCTGATCTTATTTTGAAAAAGGGCTACAAGTTCATGTTGTTACCAGTTGTTTCACTTCAGCAGTTTGTAGTTGTGTTGTTTTAACTCCTATAAGCTGAGAACACATCCAACACGAGGAAAAACACATTTCACTGTGCAATTCTGTCTGACTTCACCAAATCAGTCCCTCTGGCATTTTTAACTATTTTATTGAACTTTTTGACGTTTAATGATCTTTCTCCATGTAGGGTCATTAGGCAATATTTTGAAGAACTGTGTATATTATAAAGAGTGTTTCTGGTTTCTGGAGTATTTAATTATTTGTGGTGGATTAAAGCACAAATTAAATGCAAGCAGAAAATTCATTCACTCCATTAGTATAAGAGTACATTTTACCTCATTTTCTTCAAAGATATGAGTTATTACATGAGGAAAAAATGCCTGACACTGCATGAGTCTTCAAAGAGGTCAGTTGATGCTGCAGTGTGACGTGATGAGGTGTCAGTATATACAACGACTGCCGGTCAAAGACATTAATCCACTTGTATGTTGGCTCCATTTGATCTTAAAATGCTTCATAATTGCCCAAAAACGTGTGTAAAACAACTCATAAATGAAAAGCATCTTCCTAATCACTAAACCATCAGATTGAATCACCTGTGGGCACAGCTGTAGCGCTTGAGCGTGTGAGTTCATTGGAGGCTGAAAAAGAGGAAGGGGCACATTATTACAGCACATGTTGCCTGGAAACAACACATTACCATTTGGAAAAAAAAAAAAAAGAAAGCCACACCAGCTGTATTACTTTTCATTTCGTGTGACATCAACACGACAGAGCTTGTGAGACGTATTCAAGTGTTTATACATTTTAGGAAACCACCAAAAGTCAGGAAAGCCACGAGCATATCCCACATAGACATTTGACTGAAAATACAAACAACCGTACAAATGTGCAGTAATTAAACAACTTCGAGTAGCCAAATGCTGTCATTGAAAGACAAACTAAAATGAAACAGAACTGCAGGTAAAAAGCTTTGTTTTCATTTCCCCCCAGTTGTAATGGTTCATGAGGTATAAAATTAAAATGTCTTATGCGGGACCTTTTTTATCTAAAACAGTGGTTTTGTAAATTATATTTCTCATGCATTTTTTCATTGGACCTTAAAGGTATACCTTACAATACCTGGAAAAACTAAATAAAAGTAAACTAAAAGTAGCCAGATCCTCAAAATACAAATAAAACTATTTAAACACTCGTAAGACTAAGCTGAAATCAAAAACCAAACATCAAATTAAAAAACTATAACAGCTGGTTTTTACATCACTATGAACTTGGGCGAGCGCCTCAAGAAAGTCTGCAGATATTCAGGGTGCACGATGGCATCAAAGTCCATATCACAGCCTTTGTGGACTCGAACCTTCACGAACTTAGCAGGAATGTGCCTCAAACTCTGCGAGTGTGGAGACTGGAATTAATCCTATAGTGTCTTTAGTTAGAAGATGTTCCACCATAAGCCTTCAGTGCTCTTTGGTGTAGATTCTTCAAGCTACCGGAGGGATGAATACTTCTCCTCTGAAAGAAACATAATGACATTGAAAAGCGCTAATATATGTTCCAGAATTGGCATGAGTGAATATCACCTATACATTGCAGGTTTTTGTTGGCCTGGAGCTTGAGTTAATCAAAAGGAGACAGACAGTGTTTCTTCGCTGCTACCATTTCCAGGCTGTCTTATTTAGAGATAGTAATAGGCTTAATTTGAACTGTAAGAGTGCTGATTATGTTGTGTTAGTTTTTCCAGGCTGCGTGTTGTCTCCCAGGGCTCTACACAGATAAGTGCGACATCGTGCTGTGCAGCCGCGGGGTCGAGTCATACATCTACTTACAGTGTGCATCCCTTACTTTGAAAGAAAATGTCTTCTTTTCTCTCAGATTTGTCCATCATCGCTGATCTCTTTGTTGACCTTCTGGAATTATCGGTCTCGGAAAGTGCCAACGCGCTTCAATCAGTTATAATATTTTCCTCTGCGTCACCGGCTCCGAAGCTTTTCATTTTTAATAGAGTTTTTAATAGACGACGAGAAGAAACAAAGACATGAAACAAAGGGGGGAAGCTTGTAGTTGTCCTTTTGTCTCAAACACAATGCAACATTAAAATGACAAAATATAATTCATTCTCTCATTTCTGTGCCTATTATTATTGTTATTATAGACAGAGCAGAGAAAAGGTTTTATTTTAAAGGTTAAATCCTACTGAATTTTACAGTTCAGTGTAAAAGTAATAATAATAAGGAAAATAGGAGTTTGAAAACCTTTCAAACATTTGACAAAACCAATCAAATTCAGTTTTGTTTTTTTTTTTGCCTTAAGGTTCCGTATCTAGATTTAATTCTGTGCAGGTTGTTGGACAAACTTAACAGTGGTCTTGATTGCTCACAGCGGTTTACTGTGTGATAGCCCGCTGCCTCTGTAAATACAGCATGAACAAGGGGATAGATCTCCCAGGAAATGTGGGCTGAGGGGAATTTCAATGCCAAGTGGAGCAGTTATCACCTCTGCTCAGTGTCTAGAATGTTAACACAGGTTTATTTCAGGAGAAAAGTCAAAGAGGCCATGTTGGTACAGCTGTTACAGGCCAGTGTCCAGCATCATTACTGGGTCATGTTGCTGAAAGAAAAAAAAAAAAAAAAGGCTTTCACGAGAAGATAACCTGACATGAGAGTCAGTTATTTTTCACTTCTTCATCTACTATGCCATAGATTTAGCAATAATAATTAACATTTCCTCAGCACATAATGTATTAATGTATTTAAATTAAAATGGTCCCTTGTGTTCGCCATCATTTAAGCCAACTCTCAGGACACAGGATTAACAGTGATTCTTTTCACATTTTCTCACAGAATTGGCTCCTTTAATGGACATTTTGATTAAGGGGAATTATATATACAGTATATGAACATCCTAATGGACAGCATAGCTCACCACACAGTAACATAAAGACAAAAAAATAACAAGGCTTAAACATCATGATCCGAACATCTGAAAAGAGGCCACAATAGCCAGAAGAAGTTCTGGGGCCTGTGCTACTGTATGATGGAAGTTCAACATAACGTCGGTTGTCAACTAGTTTTGTTAACCCAGGTTTTCTGACTTTATTTATCAGTGTGTTCACAGAAAAGCGGCAGTAATGGCACCAGATGGGCAGATCTAGAGCCGCATATTTCTCACAAGAACTAACTGTGAACCTAAACAACTGTGATGAATTTAAAAAGCAACTAACTAAAAGCAACACAGCTGCTGTAGCCAAAGGAAGGAAACCTGGCAACAAACTGACCACTGTGTGAATGTGGGAGTTAATATTCTGATCAATATCTCATTGTTAAGGCACATGTACATCTGACTATAATTACAAATGAGTCTTCCATTAAAGGGGTTACATGTAACACTGAAATTCAAAATGAATCCAGCTGTCAACAGCAGGGTGGAGTCGTGTACAAGGACACACCCACAGCGACCAAAACACCGCAAGGCTACGTCTCCAGAGACTGTATCACTGGCTGAATACAACGTGAAGCTCATTGTTTACACACGTGTATTGTGGTATCATCAAGACAGTTGGTCGGAGTAACACCATGTCTTACAATCTACACGTGCTGCGTCAGCTGATAGTTTACATTACAGCTCTGTTAGCTCAGCTCTGTTTTTAGACAAAAAACAGCCACAGTAAAACCACTAATCACCTCCGTTTTCCGTACAGTTTGTGTCATCAATAGCTGCACTAAAGATCTGTTTTGAATTGTCCAAACAAGGTCAGAACTGTCACAGTTTAGTCTGAACCGTGGATCAACAAATGGCAGCAAACATAGTAACATAACATAGTAACATTATACCTTCATAAGCTTCACAATCAAACTCACCAGCATAGAAACATTGCAATTTTGCATCATACTTCTTTTTTTTTTTTACTTTAGAGCTGTGTCCAGTGGAGAAAACAATGGTAATGCTTGTATTTTTCATCACTTTGTCAGAACTCTGAGAGTTGTTTCTTACAGGTTCTCACATCAACTCGTCACATTCTGCTTCTTCGGTCAAAGACCCCTTGGTGTTAGTTTTCAACGCACTGGGAGACGACTCACTGATCACACTAGACACCGTGGTTTGTCACTATATATAAATTCAGTTCACATCTCTGCAATACAGTACATTGATATCTTTGGCATAACATAATGCCCAAACTCTATATTTTTTTATATTTTAAAGTAGAAATACTACACATAGCTCCTTTAAACTACTGTGTTGCTTAGATGCATTATCATGGCATGTACGACAACTTTAGTCTCATTCTCAGTTGTAACCCTGTTAAACAGTCTCTGAGCAAGTAAAGAATAATAAATGTATAATAAATGTATAGATGCTCGTCAGGGAAAGCTAAATGGTTTTAAATGGTTAGAGACTCTCTCAATACCTTCATTGAGGCTTGTGGAATCTTGTAGGAATAATAAGACCATTTTTCCAAGAAAACTGACTGGTCAGTAGGCTGCATGTTTATACATTATACCGCTATCACGAACATGACCTGCTCTAGAGCAGGTTGTGTGTGCTGCATAAGTCACCATGCACCAAGGTACCCTGGTACAAATGTTAAACTAGACTGCATTTATATAGTCTTTTTCTACCTTAATGACGCCCAAAGCATTGTGTTTTCACACACCAGTAGAGCATCCCTGGGAGCTACTTGGGGGTTCAGTGTCTTGTGAAAGTGCACTTCAATATTTGGATAGGAACTGGGGATCAAACTGCCAACCTTCCAGGTTGTGAAGGACCCACTCTACCGCCTCAGCCACAGCTGCTACAGTGAACCACTTGCGACACTGAAAACTCAGGGTTGGAATGAAATGAAATAGTTTATTTGTAAAAGGGACGATGTACAATAAAAAAAACATAAATGTTTCCATTTGATGCATTGTACCAGAGTTAGCTCAAAGCTAATTTACATCTGCCATCCCTTGGCAGGTCCTAATTAAAAGAAACAATAACACAGAACTGTAACAAGAAACAAGAAGCATAAAACAGTAACAGTATGGTAGGGTTAAGTTACCCACTCAGACTTACACTGACATACACACAAACGCATTCGGTTAAACCTGAAGTTACCTCACTAGTACAAGCCCCAGGACAGCGACGGTCCGGCACAAAGCACCCTTGTAAAAATCTGTTTACTTGTGGGAATGAATGAATATACCCTTATACCTGTGAAGAGCGGACCATAATATTCATGAACCAGCTGTACTACAGTATATTGTGTACACAGAGGGGTTAATACTTTGGACTAAACCAGAAACAACATTTATGGATAAAGACATTTATTATGGGACTTCAGGCTGTGATGACAGTATTTTTCTGCGTTTTACTAATAAACACATTTTCAGTAAAATGAAAAATGAAATCTTGTGGAGATAAATTGTTTTAAAAGCCTGACTTCTCTCTCTTGACTCCAATTCTAATTTACATTTGCTCATGTCATTTTTGAAGTTAGAAACAATAACAACTGATATACAGAAAGAAATGTCATATTTTTAATTGAGAACATTTTCGCAATATAACATTTAATCTTAATCGGAAAATGTTCAAATAAGTCAAATTCTCTAATACTGCAGCTATAATCCTGTCTGACTTTCTGGAGCAGATAAAAACATTAAGAAGGGCTTGTAAAACTAATTTCAAGATGTTTTGCTGATGAGTCATGTTTAATTTGTTGAATGTTTCTTCTTCAATAAACTTCTCTCTCTGTATGTTTGCCTTTATCTTTAAAAAGAAGGCTGTAGAATGTGCAAGTCAGCATGTCTGAGTTAGGGATGGCAGGCTGGAATCACACTGGCAAAGCTGATGCTAATTTCTTACTTCCCCTTCCATATTTAAACTAGTGTTCAAACACTGGTTTAAATAGCTGCAGCAGTACATCATTAGCTCCTCTCCAGGCTCCATGTTCCCAGCTACAGTAGAGGGAAATAAATCAACATTTTATGGCTCCTAGGGGCTCTGTGGATCAGAGTGAGCTCAGCAGCGAGAAATTAAAGGCTTTCTAATGGGCCACACAGCTGAAACATTTTACTGTAGCACAGAATACAATGGCTTCCTCTAGATCCTCACAGAGACAAACATGGGCTTGAAATTTCATCATCAAAACAACAGAGATGCCACTTTTCCACTGACGGTACCAGCTCAACTCGCCTCGACCTTACTTACTTACTTATCTCACTCGGTTTTGGCACCAGCGCATTGCATTTTCACTGCACTTTGACTCCCTCGGCATGGCTGGTCGTCATCAGCGGCACAATGTAAATGTATTGTGACTTCATCTTCAGCATCACTGCAACTACATGTGATGCAACAATGGTGGAGGACGACACTTAGAACTGTAAGTTATAACTTTTAAAGATCTTTTCAGATGAGAATAGTTATTTAGGTTAGAGTGAACTTTGCTAAGTATTGATGCAATGATGATTCCTACCAATCTGTGATCTGCATGACTTTATGTCACGTTTAGTGTTGCGTTAGATCTCTTTGAATCTCGGCGAAGGTGATACTAGAAATAGTATTTGACAGTGCCCGGTGGTCCCTGCTTTCATGTAATGGAAACACAAAAAAATGCTGACTCGAGACGAGTTGAGCTGATACCGTCAGTGGAAAAATTGGTAAGACATGCTTCACTGACCCACACAGACAAATGTAAAGTAATCTGACCTGTAAAGACTTGCAAAACACAGAAATAGTGCAGGATAAGCCCATATCACTCATCAGAATATTTAGGTTTTGTAGACTGTGATATATCTGCACTCATCATATCATATACATATGATGACATATCATAGTCATATCACTTGTCTTTGGGAATTAAATGATGCTTAAAAGTGTTGATTAAACATCCAATTACTGTATTCAATTAATTTCACTCTGCAACTCACACCACTAGATGCCCCAAAATATTACACATTGAACCTTTAAAATATACAGATTATGTGCAGTTATTTTGGTTTAAGGGTTATGCTTGGGGGAAAACAATTAATTGTCAGGAATGGAAAGGTTTTATTTACTGGGGAGCATGATGGAAATGAGGAAAGCAGCAATTTTTCACCTGATGTTATGTAAACAGATGGTCTTGGTGGTAAATGTGATGCATTCGCTTCACCAGTCAGTCTGAGTTGAAACCTTTTGAACACAGTGAACTTACTGAGTCAGAGGAAAACGAACACAGCCGATGAGACGATCCAACATACCACAGCCTCCTTAAAATACCTTAAACAGTAAATAGAAATATAGGTATATAGTTATAATACCAATAGTAGTTTGGCACTTACCACAGATGTTAACACAGGTCTGATCCTGCCACAGAGTACAGGACATGCATCGACTTACAGCATTTAAAATAAGTTTATGGTGCAATAGTTGTAAAAAAAAAAAAAAAAAGTAATAAAAGTGACTTCTTTGCTCTTTGCTCCCCCTACATTAGTGACCTTAATGGGGCTTACTTTTTTTACTACCAACCATCAATTTTCTGTCTTATACAATCCACACCATAAGTATTTGAACAGTCATTTTTTTCTTAGTTCAAGCTGTTCTTCAGCACATTCAGTTAGAAACTAATGGCTACTACATCAAAGTGTCAACATTCTGGTTTAATTTCAGTTTACATCAACAGAAGTGTGTGTGTGGGAGATTTAGCCCCTTGAAACACACAGTGCCTAAATTGCAAGAGATCTAAATAATTGGACTCTTGGCTACTAAATGTTTTTTGGGCAGCTGTGTGTTGTTTAAATATGAGCCATTAGAAAAACCTGGCTGGCACTTTTATTTTCTGATGGAACAATATGTCTACTCCATGACTGCCACCCATTTTGCTAAATATTGTATGTAGGTTCCTGTTTGAGAGAAGTAACAAGAATAAAAACAGCCAAGTCATTATCCCACCATTGAGAAATGTTTGCATCATTAAACAATCTGAAACCTTTAGTGTAAGTGTTTCCTCAGTATCACTGGAGTAGGAACAAAAACAACTGTGTTTTGGTAATAAAGACAGAAACAGTATTCTGGTGCAGAAGGAATGATACATTGCACATGTCCAGATAGTACAGAATAGACATGAAAAGTAAAGAGTGTGCAGCATGAGCAGAGAACAGGCATGAAAAGACTGCCACCTGCAGAAAGTCAAACCTTATTGATGCAATAACACAGCATTACAGAACCCATTATAGAGACAAAACAGAAATGAAACAGTAGCTCGGGAATTATGACTGGAAGAGACCTGCCTACATGTGCAAACATATGATGGATTGCCACTTAATTCAGCCATATCATTGCACATCGATCTGTTTTACAAATCCGAGTGATATCTTTCCAGAGAAAGTGCTGGCGAGACAAAGCTGCGCAGATAGTTGGCGACAGCACATTAAAGGTCTCTGTGGTTCAGCGGTCAGCATTAATGGGCTGTCCAGGTCTTTTCTTCTTCCAGGTCCCTCCGCACGAGGCTACATCATTATGATAGAGCTCACAGCAGCAGAGTGTCAGGGTCAGACTTTTAAAGGCAATGGAATTGGGTCCAAACAAAGATATTACTGTTCCTCACAACATCAAAGATGACCTGTTCCAGTTTCATGTCATACTTTCAGAGCTCTGCTTTCTCTAAGGGGAAAAATTGCCAAATGTGTTTTTAGAATTGTTTTCATCTGCCTTCTGGTTACGGAATACTGACTTTCTAAATGTAATTAAGCTTCTTCCTCTTACTACCTTTTTGATTTGAAAACTTGCATAGAGCAGTCTGTTATCAATGTGATGTAAAGACATGGAATTCATTACTGACTTTTTTTGATTGGAGAAAGTAACATATACTGTATTTCAACAAAGAATAATGTTTGTTTACACCAGACGTTGTGTGGGTTAATTCATATTTGTTCAGTCCAGTCCTTTCCACTTTGTCTTGTTATGGAGCTGCTGCTGCTGCTGCTGTACTGGGTTGTATTAAATTGTTTTGTTGTTTTTGTCTGGAGTTTTATTGTGAGTATAGATGCTAAATGTTCTGTGTATTGTATTACTACATTATTAGAAATATATTTGTGGAGACCCCAGGAAGTGTTGCTGCTTCACTGTTACAGTACCGTTTATGATTCTCATATCAAGTTTTGCTAACTTTATGACTTTATATTTAATTGTGATTATGAGGAATAAGTCCACTTTATCAGTCCATACATATGATTCCCCCTTCCTTGATGTGTTATTGTTGGTAGCCTTTTTTTAATGGTTTGACTGATTTTTTTTTTCTTGTGTGGGCAGAGGAGGAAAAACTCTTTCCATGTACATGTGGATTAGGCCTTCGATTCTGTCACTGCTGCACTCAAGAGCACTGAATATATTGTTTTTCCCAAACTAAAACACACACACACAGACACACAGGTAACTCAGTGCCTATCTGCAAGAAACCTGCCACTTGGGACAAGATTTGTTTTCCAACAAAACAATGAGCCAAAGCATGCAGACAAAGCACCACAGGAACAGCTTCAAAAGAGCATTGATGTCCTGGAGTGGCTGAGTCCACATCTATGTTCAACTGATAATTTGTTGCATACTCATGATCTCCATGCAACCTGACAGCTTCAGTAGTTTTGAATGATGGGAGGAGGTGTTTGCATTCAGACTCAAGGCTGTAACTGACAGCGCATCTACTAAACGCTGACTTTGACCAATTTGTCGATTTGTTTTCAGACACATAAAGGTCTTCTCCCCCTTCCAAGGTGGCTGAATACCTTTTACAGGTACTGTAAATGTGTGCCCTGCTGACAGCAGCCAGCATGGGGATAGCATGGGGCTCAGCTCAGTTTGTCACTTGGCAGGGATCATGTTGTAATGAAGAGCAAAGCAGTCATCATTAACAGAAGCCTTTGCTCTAGCTGTGCTGCATCTGACACGGCTCAGCAGTGCAGCCTGGCTAATCAAACACCTGACACATCAAACCTCATGCCAACAAGGAGGAGCTGCCGCTTTATTGATGAGGCTCTGAACGCTCAAGGCACTGATCATCCGTGTGAAGTGTTTCCATACTGTCTACTGGGATGTTTGTGTGTGAGCCGATGCAGGATGTCTGACAAGATGCCTCTTATGGTCGACATCTGGATAAATGCCTCTCAGAGATCCTCAGCTCCTCTCAGACTGCACCCCCTGTTCCTCTCAGCCCACCCATCGCCTCCTAAAGAGCATCGAAATGTCACATATCCAAATTCACAAACACTGATTTATGGACTTGCCAAGTGTAGCTGACTAGAGGCTGTTAAGCCAAATGAACATGTACAACCAGGAGCCTCATGACAGTGGGCTTTGTGTCCTCTGGTTTCATTCTTTATGTGGCAAGGTCATGCATAAATGTGTGTTTATGTGGGTACTTATATGTGTTTATTAAAATTAAATGTCTGACTAGCGTTGGCCTTTTATTGAATTACTACAGGTCTTGTCAATTGATTATATGCTGCTTCAGGGTAATGAAGGCCTAATCCACCACAGCAAGGGTCAGATCAACAAAAGAATTGCTTTTGCAGGCACAAAAACGGTGCAAATAAGACAAAAAATATAGCGTGTAGTTCACAAAACACCAGCAAAGGGTGGAATTCACCGCAAACT
>JAPQRN010000009.1:17783189-17817835 GCA_037367275.1 Coranthus polyacanthus
GTAAAGCCCTTTGAGGCAAATCTTGATTTGTGATATTGGGCTATATAAATAAAACTGAATTGAATTGAATTGAATTAAACAAGGAGTCAGGATGCAGTCTCCCGTCTGCCTTTTGAGGAAAGGCAAAAGAAGTCGCAGATCTTTCAATAAAAAAATTCTGTTTGTTTGCAACAAAATAAAGGCACATATTATGTTTGCAATAAACATAATGTGGACGGCGTCTGGGAGACAGGGTTGGAGGACAGACCTTAAATGACAGCACCATGCTACACCACACTTTCACACTTTGTTCTGCAGTCCACTTTGGAGAAGCACAGCTTCTCCCACACTGCCTCGTTTAATGCCTGCTAGCAGTAGAACACACAACACAGGATTCAGGACTCAGTAGCCAGATATATGTTTAAATCTGAGGAGGAATGGTGACTGTATGTCACAATTCCTGCTGCAGAGATAAATGTGGTCTGACAGTGAGAAATAGGACAGCAACTTCAAATCTTGACAAATAGCTGCACCTCCATCTGCAATGATGTGTGTCAACATGTCACCTGATACCAGAGAGAATGAGAACTGTAACACTGACAAGTAATCAGCAGTGTGCAGCTTTTTTCATCAGTCTGTGATCCCTAACCTGTCTATAAGACTCTGTCATGTGCCAGCACTTTTATTTAGTTGAAAAAGTTTAAAAAGAGAATTTCATGTTAAAATATATGTTTCTTTTCGCCGTGAGCTTTAGCATTTGTTATTTGGACAGAGCAAAAACCATTGGGTTCAGATCGGGCAACATTGCTGCTTCAGGAAGGCGGGGGTCTGCTTGGAGGGATGCTGTGGGTCATTGTTGTGCTCAAATACAGCTTTTGGACCAAGCATTCACAGGGAAGGGACCATCATCTTTTTCAAAATGTTACAGTACATTGGAATCCATAATTCCACCAATACATTTGAGTTTCCTGTACTGGCAGCGCTCATGCAGCTGCAAACCACGCTGCTACCAGAATCATGTTTGACTGTAAGCACAACGCACTATCCATCAAGTCATACTGCACCCCATCAGATCCAAATAAGTAATCTGTGTTTCATCAGACCACAACACATGCTGGCTGACTTTTGTTTGTCCAAATATATCGCAGAATGTCAACTATTTAGTGCCTCTAATGCAGCTGTTTGGGAAGTTTTGGTGAAATCATTTCAAAAGTGCAAAGGGTGTACTCTCTTTTGTGATCTACTGAATATAAGATGCTTTTGTGATGTGCACTGATTTAACAGAGTCAAAGTTTCAATGGACACAATGTGTCGCATGCAATTTGCAATTTGAACAAAAGTATGTGTTTCCTGAAGAAAAAACAAAAACATTTTTGACTCATAACCTGTATTAGTTGAACCCTATTTTGAGCCCGGAAGTTTTCAACAGTTTAATTCTGAAAAGGTTGTTGAGTGAAATGTCTGGTAAAATTATCACCCAAGTTTAATCAAACGTACTTGCATAATGTATAGCATAATTAATTTTGAGGAGCAAACAAAACAATGGAGAACAAAGACAAACAGCCTGGCTAAACAAAGTAGGATATTCATTATTTTGTGTGATTCAATTACAAAAAGGGACGTCTGCACATTTGCAGTCTAACAAATTACCACCCATAGCATAATAAATGCCAGACATAAATCATTTGTCATATTTCATTATGTCACAAACCAGGAATGGATATGCTCTGATTTCCATGCTTTCTCCTGATTACTATTCCCACTGTTTGTCTTCCTGCTGCTGCTGTGGTGGAGCAGGGGGTGTTCTGTCTTTTCTGCAGTTTTGTTTTGTTTGGGCACTTTTGTATGTTTAATCATATGTGACAGCAGATTTTTCTGTAAGTAAATTCCATATGCACACACTGATTTTCTGCTGACTCATTTCTTAAAACAAGTCATCGCATCTACTTTTACCAATTTGTTTTAAATGTTTAATGTTTAAAAACGCCTTAGGCTCCAACTGTTATTGATGATATATATTTTCTCATATTTGCAATTTTTGCTTAGCTAAGAACACATGTATTGTGATGACCTTTGGGACAACATCACTTACCTTCTGCCCAAGAGGAAATATACATTTAACTTCAGAGTGATGGGCAAAGCAGTTCTTTTCAGTGTCCTGAATCATTAGAATTAGTTCATTAAAGGGGTTATATGTAGTACTGATATTCCAAACTATCAGGGATGTGTACCAGAACACACCCACATCTACCAAAACCACCAACGAATTCTCTGCAGACTGTATCACTCACTGATTAAAGTCTGAATCCCATTGTTCACACACATCTGTATCATGGTATCATCACATTTTCTCCTTCAAACAAAAACTCTGACATCCAGTCAAAGTAACACTGTGTCTTATAATCTTCACGTGCTACATCAGCCGATAGTTTACATTAGAGCTCTGTTAGCTTAGCTCTGTTTTCTGTATGGTTTGTGTTGTCAAAGGCTGCACTAAAGATCTGTTTTGTCCAAACAAGGTCAGAACTGTAACAGTTAAGTCTGAACAGTGTATCAACAAATGGCAGCAAACATAGCACAATATAGTAATTTTATACCTTCATAAACTTCATAGTCAAACTCACCAGTGGAGAAGAAATGTTATTTCACCATCACACTTGATTCTTTTACTTTAGACCTGTGTACAGAGGTGAAAACAATGGCAATGCTTCTATTTTTTTATCACGTTGTCACTGCCTTTGACTTTTGACTTGATTTCTGCTGCCCCTTGGCAATAGTTTTCAACAGACTGACTTATTTACACTTTATTTACAACAACATTTTTAAACTATTTTAAAGCAGAAACAATACATATAGCTCCTTTAAAAAGATTTGTTCATAAGATTTGCTCAGTGAACTCTTCAATGCTTGACTTGAACTGTAACTGAATAGTCCCACTCATTAAACTAAAACATGGCTTAGGGTGTATATTCCTTATGATCCTTGGCTTCCAGGACCAGAAGTGCTGTCACTTTGATAAACACCCCTTTTTTTTTTTTTAATTGTTGATTTAAGTTGACTTTTAATAACTGTGACTACAGTTTGGCATTATGCTCTTGAACTTACTGGTCTGGCAGTTCGAGCCGCTGACTCTCACTCAGGGCTCACGCTCACTGTACAGTACATTCAGTGAACAAGTCACAGAACATGCACTGTTCCCTCACAGTGAAATGATCTGAGACAGTCTCAAGAGCCACAGACTACCACTCAAATCACTCAGTGACCTGCATGTTCACTCACAACTGACTGAAAGCTCAACTGAACTGAGAAATGAACAGATTGTTTCAGGAAGTGATTCAATTCAGTTTGTTCACCCAAAAGAGTTGTTATTTTGAACAAATACTCTTCTTCAGAATTAGGGTTACATTTGAACCACGTTTCAACTGTTGTAGTTTGGGTTGTGTTTCAAGTCTAATACAGGTATTTTGGTTTAACACTTTTTAACACAGTTATAAGCTTAACCCTAACAGTCAACCCTAGCTTAGGTTTACGGTTCCATTTATAGAGAGGATGTTAAAACGTTAAAGGAAGATCTTGTGCTTCACAATCTGCCTCCATTCCTCTTAATGTCACTTTTTTACCCTTCTTGGTTACTTCCTGTATTCCATCATCAAAACTCTACGTCACCATTTCTGTCCAGTGATCTTTTTGTCCTTGTTGTTGTCTTTCAGATGTTCTGCAGTTCAGCAGTGCCATTGGCTTCATATAATGTCTCTGGTGCTGCATACAACACGCCATTTCAGTCAATCCACTGCTGTCCTATCACTAGTACAGTTTCATTCAACCACTTGTTGCTATTTCCTATTCTATTCTGTCTCCCATGATCTATGCATGATGGAAATGTTACACATATGTGTAAGTTGTAGATGATAGGGGTAAGGGGGTAAGATGAATTTCAATGTTATAATATGGTAATTACCAATTTTAACTCCAAGAATTTTTAATGGGTTATTACTGCAGATATTGCATGGCTTTTACTTTGATAATTACATCGTATTACTACTTCATTATCTAAGTGCTACCAAAGTATTACCATGTTGTTACTAAGCTGTAATGTAAAGTCCAATCCTTATTTTCATTGTTTCCTGTCATTTACAGGACTGTCACTGCTGAATTTATTGTTTGTTGGTTTCCAGGGGCATGACTTGGAAGACAAGCCATGTAAAACCATTTTTACCCTAGCTTAAAAAAATAAATAAATACAATCTGTCAACCAGTGAAGCAGAATAGGTCACCTTTACTGTATATGGTAATTTCTTTAGACCAGGTGGCATTCAGCTGGCTGAAACTATAGTGATTTACAGGAAGGCATTTATGATTAAACCTCATAAAAGAGGTCATAGAGATTTATGGCATAAATACAAAAATGTTATTGAACAAGGTCCAATATTCACTGGAAGCAAATAAAGCATAAATAAACTCACGACTCTAGGTTAAGGATAAAGAAACATTATTGTCTTGGCTAAACATTGATGAAGTCGAGACAGACACAAGACAGTAGCCCAGTCATGCAAAAGCAAACAGCAACAAAACATTCTGAAAAATAAACAAATAATATGTATGAAAATACTAGTACTATATAATATAGAAAACCTGTCTATTAGAGACTGTTCCCAAAGAAGAAAGTTGATGATGTTGTATAATTTAAGAAAAGGGAGTATTGTTTATGTATGAAAATGAAAGATGCACCAAACACTTGAAGTATCATTACTTAGAATTTCGAAAGTATGAAGTAGGTGAGAATACTGGGTATGTATTAACAAACACCTTTTACAGTAAAATAACTGTTTAAATCTGCCCCTCCAGATAATAAACAAACATATCCTGCCTTTGCGTTTACACCTGGTATTTTTAATGTGTCCTTATTGAGATCAGATGTCTGTCAGTGGTGGCAAATCATAATATGGTGTTGTTCGCAACATAATCTAGCAAAAACCCAGTTTAACAAAGTTAAATGAAGGATTAAACTTACCGTAATCATTTAAAGTCGAGTTCATGTCTCTGTCGGTTTCTGACTCTGCTCCAAGAAAAATGGCCAAGTTATTCTTGATCCCCTGTTTTTGCTATTATTATCTTTAGCTTTATGATGAACCACCTTTAGATGTTTTACTTCCCGTTGGCATTGCCGCCAGGTCCACTGACAACCTGCTGTTCCATTTGTTTTAAAATGTCTTCATAACTGCAACTATTTCTGTAGGAACCATCCAGTTTTACTTCAACCGCACTGTCACCATATAAAGCTATTAAGCCTCTCATTCCTTCATGGCTCCAGGGACATGAATCTTCCATTTCTTTTTTAAACGTTCATTAGGTTAGCTAACCTGTGATGTGAACGAGTGCTTATTTGTGGGTCAGGGGGTCATGTAGTGACAAAGAGTATAGAAGCAAATCAATACAAGTTATTTGTAGGCATTGACACATTCCATAAATCTGGGTGTGTACACAATAAGAGCCAAACTACCTGCATACCCAATCAAAATCTGAATCCAACACATTTACACCTTGGATCGCATTTTAATACCTGGTGTGAATGGGGCCTTAAGGACAGAATAAATGGTCAAATGTTTATTTTGGTCTTTTCGGTCTTGAGATTTCCATGGATCAAAGTGGTTTATTAATGTGTTTATTACACTTTGATTTATGTTATAACCCGTGATCCATAATAGTAGGTGAGGTAAGACACGGTGCCCCCCCTCTAATCCACACTGTCTTTTACCTTTAAAACCCTGCTAAGAGTCATTTTGATCTGAAGGTGGCACTTAAAGGTCAGGAGATCACGTGATCACCCTCAGTGACCACAATAATCAATATCCATAACGCATAGTGAGAAAATTACATCAGATTTTTATGTCAGGCAGAGGTAGAAAAAATAGCACAGACCCTCCTATAAAAATCCATGAAAGCCTCTATTTAGGATCAAATCATGAAATCACAAGAAAGGATTTCTCCCGAGAACAAAGTCAAACATGTAGTCATACAATAATTAACACAAAACACTGCTTATACAATTACGAGCACTTATATATTTTGTATTTCATGTTTAATTGTTTAACATGGACCAACACAACTACATTGTCAGAGTCCAAAAATGTCATTGTCAAGTATGTGTTTGGAGCCAAGTCATTCCCTTGATATGTTGTAATTACACTGTACATTCACAGCCTCTTTCCAAAACACACTCAGTGTCATTAAAACAGTCTATTATGGGACTGCTCATAATTACATCCCAATTTAGACTGCTTTATTTTGTACAAAGCGCAATAATTTATGTCCCAATCAACCTTTCTGGAACAAATTATATTACCTCATTTTAAATTGCTGTCACATTTGCATATGATTACAGTGAAAAAACACTTGCTTGTAAAATTACTAATGAAGATAATTACAAACAAAGCATTGTATCACTCAGGACTATTATTGTGACAGGTTAGTCACTGGTCTGTATTCAACAATAGAAGCATCTTGCTCTGTTTGATTACCTTTTTCATACGGCGCATAAGTGAAGCTGCTTTGGGTAACAGCTCTTAGATGAAACAATGTTTCGCATCCACTTGAAAATTACATAAGTCAACAGTGAAAATGAAATCAAAATTAAATGCAGGCAGGAGTAAAACAAGACAAGTAAAAATGGTCAAATATATATATTTTTTTAAATTCTGTTAATAAGTAATTTTTTTCTCACATGGGTTTGTGATGCTGGTGCAGGTTGTGAATGAGATAAAAATGGAACACTTACTTCTTTTAAAGTAACATGAAGAAACACACTGCGGATGTCACCCTTACCGTGACTGCCACTTTAATAAAGTAACCCACCATCACTATCACATGTAAAACCAAAAGTGTTGAATATGAATAAAATTATATAAATAAAGCAAAATACAGGCTGATGATGCACTATACAAGCTAAACAAAAGTGTGGCTTATATTGAGTGGTTTTCACCAAAACATGTTGAGTGCATTTCTCATAAAACATTTTCAAAGCAAACTTCAAGCATTTTCAATCCAATATATTTTACTTTTTTTCTGCTCTGCCTGTGTTTGTCAGGTGTGTAACAGATAAGAACCCAGACTCAGATGGCAAAACCAAAGGAATTTATCAACAAAAAAAACCCTAAACTTACAAGGGAGGTCGAAATCAAAGAGTCCAACAGAAAAACCCACTAGTGGCCAAATCCAAAAACACAAAAGGAACACGAGGGAACAAAGGGGAGCACGGGGGTTGCAGGAAAGTCAGGGAGTCACTCACATGCTATAAAGTAAATGCAACATATACATGAATGCAGCAGTAAAATGAATCCGAAATATCACATATAATAGTAAAACACTTTTTACCTTTTTACTGCTTAATGCATATTGATAATACATACATTGGCTTACAAGTAAAGTTTAGAATGTACAACTTGTAGTGGAGTATTTTCCTGGGCTTTTACTTAAGGGAATGATCTGAATATTGATATTGGCCACATTAAAAAAAAATGTGAACAGCCAAACAAAAGAATCAGATCTAAGCAGTAAATCTGAGCACTAAGGCTGGCAGGGTGAATGCAACCTAAGTGCATAAAATGCAAACAAAAAGGGATTCATGGCTCATAGCTGTACTTGAGGTAATAACATTTTCAGTCTGGTTGTAAAGGATGAGTCCACATATATTCTATATTATTAAATTGTCATCAAATCCAATAAAAAACTTTAAGGCCATTAATAAATGGATCCTGCTAGCAATTACTGTGCCAAAGTCTGTTGCATCTTATTCCTCTGTGACATATACAACTCTGCTGTCCAAATACTAAAACCATGAGTGAACCACCCTGTCACACTGGTCAGATTAATCCACCTGTCATGATTCCCTTTCTAATAAAGCCCATTTTTTCCCTAGTTTTCCACTTTCCCGGCTACTCCTCCACTCATCTGCCTCCATCATTAGCCTCGTATAGCTTCCACACTTCGTTAGCATTGTGCCAGTGCTGGAGATAGGTCTGGCACCATCCACTATCGTTCTGGAATAGGGGTAAAAGTCTCTGGGTTGTTTGTCTAGTTCTTTAAGAGCATCACACTCGACTTGGCGCTGATGCAGCGACAGTGCCTTTGCAAAACAGAGTCAGGAGCGAAATTGTTTTAGTGGAACATCTGCACATGAGGAAGTGCATCGTGGTGTTAAAATGTGTCTCGCCATTTTCAGCATGTAGTTGCAGCTGTTCTTTCAAGTAGTAAGGGGATTTTCAAAACGCTAACATGTAGATAGTGGAAAGAAGGAGAATGCTGAAAAAGTTGCATTTATTCCAACTGAGTACATCCTGCCAGCCAGACTACCCCATCATCATCATCATCATCATCATCATCATCATCAATGGACAAACTCACGACTTCGTACTGCTATATTAACCACCATCCACCACATGAAGGTGCTCCAATAAAAGTAATGGAAGGAGTCTTGCATAAATAAAGATAAATAGATAAAATCTTAATATCATGCTTTATTTTAGAAATAATACGTTTCATCCTTCTCCATTGTTACCTTGCTTGTTACCTGCAGTGGAAATAATGTATGCTGGTGCCAAAATCGTGCCAAGTCGAGCCCAATCGAGCTGATACCATTAGTGAAAAAGCAGCTTTAGGCTTACTGTCCCCCAAAAGATCTTCATGAGACAAGGTGGAAATGGTCTTGTCATGTCATTAAGACAGCTCTGAATAACTGTGGTAGTGGCCTTTGAGCTGTTGAATGCCAATCGACAGACTCTACCTCCTGCTTCTCATCTCAAAACACACACACATTGAATGGGTTTAGGTAATTGATGAAGCCCTTTTCTATATGGTGTAATTTCACCCTTACAAATGGATTACGTGTTCATGAGACCTTAATTATCATCAGTCAACTTCAACGTGCTACCTCTGAAAGGAGAACGACTGCAAACATGTTGTTTTGAAGCAAAATGAGATTTAAGGTAAATGGTAAAACAGATTAACTTAGCAAGCTATAAACAAAGCAAATATATGCAGAAACATATTTATGGCTTCATAATATGGAGATAGATTAGTGTTGCTCCTGCACATGTAGGCTGTACCAACGGGGAAGAAGAAAAAGAAAAGATTTTGACTTTACCTTACCGTACCTTAGTTTTTTTGTCAAGCAGAATAGTATGATCAACATGTGACAACAGTAAAGTAGTTTATTGGTTGTTCTTTTGCTTTTTTGGACAAACACCTGCAAGGTTTTTAAAAGTCGGCTTCAAACACCAGTTGATTTTGTTCATATATATATATCACCATCTGCAAATGGAACCTGGATACAGGAATCATTTTGTCAAGATCAGATCATTTTTCAACCGTAAGTGAACAGTTAAATTGAGATGTCATGGTACAAAAAATGTTTTAGACCTAACCCAATTGAATTGTACTGAAGGGACAACAAAGCATATTCTATATTTAAACAAAGCGTAGGTTTGAAAACACCTTAATAAAGTCTCTATATTCACAGCAGCTGATCATATACAGCTTCATAAAGACATCATAGAATCTGGTTGTGTTTGTCTCATTCTACGTGCTCAGTCAAGCGAGGCAAATTTTCTCCACGAAATTCAGAGATAATGCACAGCAGACACAAGCACCTCACATCAAAGATGAAGACAGAATACTAAGACAACGGTAAACATGCCACTATGTCACCCTTGGATGATTCAGTCTCGCAGTCGCCCATCGAGAGTGAGAATGAGATGCATCATTCCCTCAAGTTTCATAGAAATCTGAGTGACTCATGAGACGGTTGCACAATGGAGTAGTCATTGTTCTGTTCTAACAATCTCAAAACAATGGCACACATAATTTCCATGCATATGATAAGCTAAGATCCTTTAAGTAGCATCCTATAAATTGCATGTGATGGACAGATGAACAAACAGATGGACTGAAGCAGTTCATCCCTAACTTCCCTCTTGTGGGGCTCAACAAATAATAACCTTAAGCATTGCCCACTCCTCTGACGTGCTTGAATACTAATCTAAATTGCACCACTCAGAATTAATGAAAGAGGCCTTCAGTCTGTTGAAGCATCTGAATTCATTGTTTGACGGTAGTAATGAGAGAAAAGCTTAACAAAAGGTGAATGGAGAAAATGGAGCAGCCAAAGGTAAATAATCACTTTTAAATTAAATGAGTTTAAGAGCATCTATTAAATGAAATGCTTTGCATCAAGATTTTTATGCTGAACCTTCATTTTTTCCCTTCCCTAATACATAATATACAAAGGGGGTAAGCCATTAACATTTTTTGAAAATGAGTTATGCAGCCTATTAGAAGAAAACAACAGTAGCCCATTGGCTCACAGCAAGAACTCCAGCCACAGCTCTGCTATTAGTGTCTGAATCATGAAATATATGTCTGTGAAGATGTAACAATAAAATGTGAATGAGGGCAAGAGGACCTGCGGATGTAAATTGTCTGACGCAGTAAACTTCATTCTGAAATTCTGAAATTAACAGCCCGATCCCGCTTCTCTCTCTCCTTCTCTCTCTCTCTCTCATAACAAACCTCCTCTGACAGCTCTATTTTGTCTCCTTTTTCAATTCAGACAGAATAAGAGATTAAAAAATTAGAGGCATCGTGCCGTGTGTGCAAAAACAAAGGGAGGAGACAAAGTGAGAGAAAATGCAGTAGAACATGACAACTGGTGACAACCAAGGTGAAAAAGTTCTAAGTAAATAAGATCAACAGAAAGTGACCCAAAAGAAGTTGACCAGGTAGTGTCTTATTAAGGGGTAGCCCGTGAATTAGGAAAACACTCAAATATATTATACGTAACTTAAAACATGATTGTCATAATTGGGACTGTAATTTTCCATTGTGACAGTTAACATTTCAGTCAGAGTAGAATACAAAGAGAATGAGAAAATGTTCAGCAGGACAGAATTTATTGTAAGCAAAAGGAAGAAACTTTGCCGCTTAGACCCCAGCAGGAAAGACACCATAGGAAATGATGATATGTATTAGGTGTTCCTAGTGATGAAAATGGATGGAGGGCCAGACTTGGAGAAGGCCATGGACTGAAATGACAGAGAGAGAGAGAAAGAACACTTTTAAAGTTTGACAGCTTACAAGTGATTCGCTGAAGGGGAGCGTGTCAGGTTGTGATTGGATGAAGACAAAAATCAGCTGATTGAGTTTAGAGCACAGCTTGTGACGTAGATGGCTTGCGCAGGGAGATGCTCTTCCCGACGAAACTTTCACTAAGCCTCAGAACGTCAGTAACAGATTATCAGCATTTCAACTGCCACCATTTTTATCTTGCTACTAATATTTTTTTTTGTTTTCCCAGCTCTAGCCTCTGCCCGATTATATGAAGTGTTAATATTTCGTTGTTTCCTTTCGTTTATTGTGAAAACGCATCTTTGCCTTGTTAGTGATGAATCTCTGTGCCTCATCAATTTTCAAAACCATATTTGATTCTTGCCACAAAGAGATGTATTTTACCATAAATTACACAGAGGACAACATTCACCCACCTAACCTTTTTTAACTTTCTAAATGATTAAAGAAAATCACCCGAACTGATGAGCCACATTACAGAGTGTCATTAATAGGCCTAACATTGCTTATAAGGTTTTTCTCTCCTCATTTTCCTCTTATTCTTGTCACACTTACACTTATACACAACACATACTGTACCTCTAACACAATATGTCTATATATGTAAAACAAACATACATACAACATACAATTCTGTACCAAGTTCACACCACAATCATCTTTTGTGTCTTATAGGTATTGAGTGACGGTGTGTTATTTTATTTTGCTTTTTCCTTCTACTGCATCTTAGTGCAACAATTAGAAAAAAAGATTGCTTTCTCAACAATTTACTCAGAAAGGATGGAAGGATCTATTCTTTAAGAATAATACAACTGATTCTACATGTTGCTGCTGTTACGTTCACAGTGAAAGACTATAGTACTGTGCAAAAGTCTTAGGCCACTTTAGGCTGTCTTATTTTTGTCTCTTTTGTTTACGTATTTCTTGTGTGTTCCAGTTGTATCTTCATACAGAGACTGAGAAATACACACAATGGTCATTATAATTTTGCTAAAACAACAAACCTAATGGTGACCTAAGACTTTTGCACAGTACTGTGGTTCATTGCATTGTATGTCAATATACTTTAATATCGGGCACATCATTTGGCAGTACTCAGACGTAGCTCGGCACATGAATTGAAGTGATTTATTTGTTATCACCACCTTTAATGCTCAGAGTTTGAACTCAAACCGCACCATAGTTCACGTGGAACTGTAATGTGTGCCAATAGAAAAAAAAAGGCACGAAATATATTATAATGAAAAACAAGGATTTATTTTCTAACTCGCCGGTGCAGTAAATAATATGTTGACAAAACCATTATTCAGAAAACACTGAAAGTAGAACAACGTAGTTATATCAGGTGCAAAAACACCTGCTGCTTAAGATGCTCACTAAAAATACATAATAAAATAAAATGAAAAAATAAAAAAAATACTGTTTGATCATTAGATTTCAAGGATTTCTATATACTCTGTGTTGTGTTGGACCTCAGAGTGTTTTTAAACTTACTCTGTTTAGTCTGGTTGAATCAGCCTGGATTTCTTTATACGATGAACAAAACACAATCTAAAGAAGAACACATCAATTTACCATTTGATCCACTGATTCGAAACAAAGCAAACAAATTATAGGCTTGAAAACACCCATAAACAGAATTTGATGCCACATATTTGCCATTTACTCTACGCCTGTCCTTAGCTAGGTCTACTATTGACAGATAAAATCTATAGGCATATTGACTTGCTGTTTTTGTGTTAAACTCACCTGGGGTAAATGCCAGTGATACACTAAAATCATTGAAGCTTAGTGTGCAGTCTGTTCAAACAAAAGTGAAGTCATCAAACTCAGCTTTCTGTCTTCCTGGCTTTTAATCGCTTCCATTCTTTTAAAATGCAAACCTTCCCAAACCTCAGTATCTCTTGTCCCTTGATTCGCCTCTATTAACCCAGAGGTGGGAAGGGAGGAGCAAATAAAACACGATCTAAAAAGAATCGATAAATGTTTCATCAGATTTAAAAGACGGCGTTAGCCTCAGGTTTTATGGGTGGTACGTTACAGTTTCAGGGTGGCCAAGTCCTTGGGTTTAAAAGAAAGGTTTATAGTGCTGTAAACATAGCCCAATTCTCTTTTCCATTTCGACCACATAAAGTCATGACAGATCAGTAAATCTTCACAGGAGAATGGAAGCTCTTTGCCCTCAGCGTTTCTCCTCGGCAGGTTTCTTTCCACTTTCTCCTTTCGTCAGAGCCGTGGGGGCTAAACAGTAGAATCAGGTTTAAGTGTAAATGGTAGCAAAGATGACTTTCAGAGCTTCTTTAGTGAAAACATGACCTGAAATGTGCTGAATATGCACCATTCCAGTCTCTGTAGACCATGGAAAGCTGTAGGAATGCAGCTGGTTTATACCCACGAATATTAACAAATAAAATATTTTATTCTGAAATAAAATCATTTTGAAACAAATGCAATGGTAATGGGGGTTGAGATCTTTTTTGCTAAATCCTTCTGGTGGTGATAAATGCCAAGTACAGGAAACACCGAAGGCCTTATTTCACATTGGTTTGTTTTGTTCAGTTTTGACACCAAAGACCTGTCAAACCACAGTTTTTGCCAAAATTTGTTTTCAACCGAACGACAGTATTTCAGAAACCAGCCCTCTCTCACAGAAATTAACTTCATGCAACTAAATTGCAAATCAATTACATTTTGTACTAATATTTATTTATTTATTACAAAAGGACTTTGTGCCTTGGTTTTGTTGCAAGGGGATGTCATTTTTCAATGAAGCATCCACAATTTTTTTTTGCCTTCCCTCAATGAGCAGGATTTGTGGAGGATTGTGGATTTTCAAAGTCCAGGACCATCAGAGAGAAAAACTGTTTTCATCCCAAATCCAACAAGTATTTAGCGTTAGGTAATAAAAGTGTTTTGATTAGGGGTAGAAAAAGATTGAAGCAATTCATAGCAAATATTTTTTTTTATGATGGGATTTCTGTATTAACTAATCTCCTACCTTTACCTAAAACCTAAGCAAGTGCTTCAGTGACTACACCAAACCATAAAAAGTTTAATAATGCTGTATTACAAATTACGTTGGAACCTCTTTTGGCAGGGGGAGACAGGGGTCCTACAGCAGCATCCTAGAGTGATGTATCAATGTGAAGTCCTATATCGAGGGCACAAAGTGATGTCCTAAAACAACATCTTAACAGCGATGTTACAAAGCAATGTCCAAAAGCAATGTCCTTAAAGCTACATCCCAAAGCGACGTCCTGAAGTGACATCACAAAGCAACGTGACAAAGTGATGTTCTAAAGCAACATCACAAAACGATGTCCAAAAGCCATATCACAAAGTGATGTCCTAAAGCTACATCCCAAAGTGACGTCCTGAAGCCTACAACTACTACAATGACTTCACAAAGCGACTTCACAAGCAACATCATGAAGCGACGTCCTAAAGCTACATACCAAAATGACTTCCTACAGCAACATCACAAAGTGATGTCCTACAGCGACACCCTAAAGCGACATCCCAAAGCGACGTCACAAAGTCATGTGCTATACAGCGACGTCCTACAATGATGTCCTGAAGCGATGCCACAAAGCAACGTCCTAAAACTACATCCCAATGCGGCATCCTGAAGCAACGTCCCAATGTGACATCCTAAAGTGATGTCCTAAAGGGATGTCCTGTAGCGACTTCACAAAGGGAGGTAGCAAAGCAATGTCCTAGAGCAATGTCACAAATCAACGTCTTAAAGCTACATCCCAAAGTGACGTCCATAAAGAGATGACCTACAGTGACATTACAAAGCGACATCACAAAGCCATGTCCTGAAGCGACGTCCTAAATCAGCATCCTATAGCGACGTTACGACATTACCCTGTCATTAAGAGAATCAGATCAAATAAGTGCCAATCTTTTTGAAACACAAAGACAAAAGTTTGTGCCAAAAGTAAATAGATCAAAACTTTGATCTGCTGATAGTTTGAAAACATTTAAGGCCTATGGATTTTGGATAAATACTTGCAATGCCAATCTGCTGTCAAATGTGGGAGGGAAATAATACATTTTTCTATGATTTATTATGTTCCTTTCTAGGGTTGATGTCAAGTCTGAGCTCAAGTTTGCCAGCAATGGCATGACACCGCTGCACAAAGCATGGGTAAAACCATATTTTATATCTAATTCCTGTCTTTTGAGATTAATTTACAAGTACTTCAGACAGCACTCATAAACAAAAGAGAGCTCCTCTCCCTGGCTCTCTGGCCCCCCTAGACCACATAAATATCAGAGTGTAGAGTTAAATTTGGGTCAACACTTTATTAAGTGTAACAGATGCCTTGGTGGGTCTACCCCAGGGTTAGGGAATTGCATTTGCGGTCTGCTATGACAGAATAGCAGACAGTTATGATAAGAGAGCGGCAGGGTGGAATCCATTTAACCTCCAACCACTGCAGCGGGAAGACGGCCAGCCCTATGTTATCCTCCACAGGCAGGCTGTGGTAGAGGAGGCTGAAAGGAGGTAACAGGTGGTGGAGGTGGATTTTCCCATGCCAGGGAAGGCACCATTCTCCTCCTCCTCACCCCAATTTCTACATCATTAACCTCAGTGAACAACTGCAGAGATACGAGATACAAAAAGGGGAGTGTCCTGCACATAGGTAGGTTACGTATGTGTTGTCTATTTAAATGCACAGTATGTATTTTCTGCCACTAGATGTCTCTCAATCAAAAAACCAGTAGTGGACAATGTTAATTCACCCATTGCTGATCCACCGCTTCTGTTAATACCTATCACAACAAAAGATCTAAACATATACACTGCAGGACTGAACTCAGCCACTCAGAGCATTTGACTTAAATGTAATTCAACAAAAGAACTATTAACATTAGCGATGTATGTTCACATTGTCGTGTTATTTCATTCATGTGATTTAGCTGCAAGTAACATTAAACATTAATGTTTCGTTAATGCATCAACAGGTGACCAAAATAAACATACTGCCAGTTCATAAATTACGTATTTTTTCAAAGTTGAACATTGTTGGAAACATTTCTATAACATTTGTATAACATATGCCTAGTCATTTTAGATATTTATATCTAAATATCTCAACGTTCCTGAAACAGAATGCGTTTCATATAATTTCTAGAAATGCGTATAAAACATGATAGTGTTTTAACAGCTCATGCGGCAAATCAACTGTCTCTCAGAAATGACATACATAACCATTGATTTCTATTGTTAGTTTTTTGCACTGACAGCACTTGAGTACAGATAAAGAAATATACCAGGGTTTGGTTTAACACAGAAACATCTGCAAAGATGTGATACAAGTCACCAACAATTACTTAGTAATATTTAAACTAGATTTTCAACCAAAGTGTCTAACCAAAGTGTTTTATTACCTAAACTTAAAGACCTACATGAGTCAGGTTTTAACTGCAGTCTCTGGTGGCAAAGTTCTGGATTTTGTAAATGTACCATCCAGCCCAAAAACCTTATTCCAATTATATTTGTCTGTGCTTTTCAGAAATGTATAAAGGCAACATTTTATTCTGGCAACTGGGTTGGGGATGATTCAGGCAACAGTTTAACTTGTCACATGTTCTCTAAACTGTTATTCAGACATAAGTGAAAGCAAATCAGGTGCTACTCAGTTGAAAGAAAAAAAAAAACACATTCAACGTGTGTGCCAACAGAGGTACTTTCACATTACTGGAGGCACAAGTCAAGAGTAGAGAAAAAATGAAGTAGACTGGTGTAAAGATGTGGAGCTTGTATTGAGTTGTGAGATCAGTCAGCGTCAGTACAGACATACACAGTCAGTCACAAATGAATGTAGTCATTCTTTGAAGTTCAACTTATTACTAACAAATTATTTGTAAATATTCTCTAAAAAAAGGCCATATATACTGTATATATATCTATATATCTATATAGATATATATACATATATATACATAGATATATATATATATACATATAAGTGTCTTTGTCTGAAACTTAATTGAATTCAAAACTAGCAGACTTGGATTGGCTGTGCTGCTGTTCAGGAGAGCTGGGCACACAAAAGTAAATTTACTTACTCTCCTTACTTGTAAAATTAGCTACTAACAGAAGCTCATAAGTGTGTGATTAAACTAATTCAAGTTCCCAAACTCTGGTCACAAAAGGACATAATTACAGCTGCAATACTGGCCTGTGCAGGCAACTCCTCTGACACAAAGCACTAAAGATGTTTCTACAAACTGTTAGAGATGCATAGACCTTATCACCATAGGAGCTAGTTAAGCTATAGGGGGCAATATTAGAGGTTTCAAATCACACACTATCACAAAGAGAGCTTATCAGACATACAATCATAGACCTTCAGTATTTTGTGTAGTTACAAACCTGTGAGTCCTGCTTGTCTGTTATTTCTGGAATGGATTGCTTTTTGTCAGACAGAGCCATCTTTCTCCTGTGAGGTATTTGTTGCGATTAATCTCTGCCTGGCTCCAGGATGTCCTGTCACTAGGTATTCATGTGGCCAGCTGGAACCGCCAGATGTGTCAATGGATTCCTTCGCTGAGCGATTGACTGCTGTTCAGATTCATAAGCAGGACGATTGACTGCGGCTCAGATTCATAAGCTGCGTGATTGACTGGTGTTGGCACAATAGCTGCCAGCGGCGCAAGTGGTGGCTGACAAACGACAGAGTTGAGTTAGCAGCGAGGGAAATTACCTCAGCTCTCTGCGAAGCCACCCGGCAATCATCCCACATCCCCGTGTCTTTCTCAGTGCCTTTTTACTGCCACACTCAATCACTGCCAAACAGATAATACAGACAAAACTCCAGCAGAGGGGTTTGTGTGGAAATGTGCATATGAGCGTGGGGTTATTACACCCATCAGTTGTGCTGCTACACAGCCCGAGACATTTCACATTTGCACTACAGACAGAATAACCTCCCTGGTGCATATACGTAGGACAATCAAGACACCTAGATTATTATGAACATCTGCAGGCTACTCTCCATAGCAAGCGACATGCCATTATATATAACAAAATTAATGTGACAGCAGAAAATGAAAAAAAAAATTATCATGAATTACCATTCTCTGCTTTCTCTCAAATTTAATTGTCTTGAGGAAACCTAATCACTGCGTGCTGACTGCTTTAGTCAATTTGTATTATGTTTTAATTGACTGTACAGCAGACAGGTGGCAGCCATTATGAAGAGTGGGAGAGGAAAACACCACATTATGCTGCATTAAAGTCAATTAATTGGAAAAGTCCTCTGTGAGGGGCTGCACTCCTTCACTGCCACTGCTCTTTGTCTGTAATTATTTTTATACACTTGCAGTATCTCTGCAAATAAATGTTTTATAATAGCGAAGCAGCCACGACTGGGGGGATGCACCAGACGCAGTGTTCTCAGCGAGACAGTTTAATCTTGGAGAAAACTTTGACTCCGATTAATGGCTTTTGTTCATTGCTGCTTGACAAAGTCAGAGGAGGCTTCTTTGTATAAAGCTGCCCTTTTAAGTCTGTGCCTGGATACACAGAAACTGGCAGAAGAATGTTGCTCCACGAGGATATGGTTGCTGGAGCGACAGATGATTTAAATGGCATTTTGTTAAGTCTGACACTACATTGACCATCTTCTCTGCGGAGGAATTAGCATTAGGCGGTTATGTGTTGCCTGTGAATATTGTAACAATTAGACAACTTTGACTGTCCACAATGTAGCTGGTGGTAATTCTTTTTGTTTCTAATCCTGTCCTGAACTAATGTATTAAAGGTACAGTGTAGGAAAAAAGTCTGTCATTAAAGAAAAACTCTTTTATCATGGTTTACCTGATAAAACCATATAGATAAATTAAATCCACATGATACTGGTATTTTTAGAAAGATGCCTTTCCAACTTTAATTTCCCAGAAATGTAATGAATAAGATAAGAAACCTTTTTTTTACATCAGTATTCAGTGCATTTGTGACTCAGAGACTTTGAAAACAGTCTCAAAACTCCCCATACAAATATGTGCATAGAAATGTAATAATCTGTAAATAACTGCAACAAAAAAAAATCTGACATTTCAGACATATTAAAACATTACACGTTGTGTCCTTAAGCCTCTGTGCTTTAACACTTTTAATTTGAAATAAAACAGTGGGCACTACATTAAATTATCATCTTAAAATAAAACTTGTTCATCCTCCAAATGCTACTGTAGCCCAGTAGAAATACAGAGCTTCATAATTTATTTTATTTTATCATTATTTGATGTTACAGGCACTTCTGTCATCACAGAATCTGTTAGTTGGTTGATTTATGCGTCTGTCAAGTTCATTTTCACAAGGTTCCCATTTTATTGGTTGATTTAAGGAATTCCTTAATCCTATTGGAGGGAGGAAGCTAGTCCCCACCCCCTTCACGTAGTGCACCTGAGTAAGAGACACACGGAACGGGAGAACTGAGAAAACATGAATGTGGGAACGAGTAGAAGGGTTAAAAGTCCTCTAGGACACAATTAAAAGTGTTGAGGAGAGGAAAAGCTGCCGATAAGACCAGCGACCGGTGTGACAAGTTTGAACTACTTCCCACGATTGTGTCTCTTGATCCATGCTCAGTAGTCGGGCCCAACCTTATATGTTGACAAGAAACATTTGGAAAGACGGAGCTTATTAAAAGAAGTCATCTACAAAAGACAACAAAAACCTGAGTACCTTTGAAAGTGTCCAACTTCTTTACTTCTTTACCGCCAGTTCTTTCAGTCATATGACTGCCATGCTTCATCCACATACAGTTGTAAAATTGTTCTACCTTAATATCTAACGTGTTTCATTTTTTTTTTTTTTTTTACTTTGCTTTGTGTTTTTCATTGAAATATAAACTTAAATCATGCACTACACTGATTACTCACTCCCAAGCATTCTTCTGTCTTCAGCGCTAAGAGCTTGAAGGACTCTTGATCCACTCCAGTAAGATATGAGAAATGATTTAAGCCGCATCATTTCCACAAAACAGTGGAGGGTGGGTTTGCATTTAATGGGCCCCACTTACTTGAGAGGGTGTCTGCACTGAGCGGCAGCGAGAGTAGGCTGATTGGTGAGTCACAGCCTAAGCCAGCATCCCTGTACACCACACAGTTACAGTGGATCACCGGCTCAGTTTTAAGTGACAACTCCCACACTGTGCACAGTGAATTTCACCTTCCTCCCTCTGGATGGAAGTGTGTGTAGTCCAAAGGTGTGGAATAAAACGTTAAAAAACTACTTTTGTCCCAGCACCTGCCATTGATGAACGAGTCCTATGTACTTATTGTGATTTTTCTCTATTTAAACCCACAGTGCTCGATAGTCCGTCAGCACATTGTAATTCACGTTGTCTGAAAGGAACAAAGTGGCTTTACTTTCCCACTGTGGCGTGAAATGATGTCGGGTCATCTATCTTCATATTTAGTCTTTTGATTTGGAGGAGAGAGCTGCAAAGGGAAGATGTCTCACTGCAAACCAAATCTACAAACAGATTTTGGAAAAAAGGTGGCAAAAGTAGTACATGCAGTCTTCAAGTAGAACAGACACTTGTGTAAAAAACACCGGTTTAAAAGAAAAAAGCTGTACTGATTCGGCGTCTTTAATCAGGTAAGAATGAAAAAGCCAATTCCCAAGGATCATCTTGTCTCTGTTATTGTCCGTCCATTTAGATTGAAATTGGTATTGACATTAGGAAGGCGTGCAATGAGGCAAAATCAAAATACTTCATAATTCCCCTAAAATGTATTAAAACTGAAGTAATAAGCCTCTTTTGTAGAAAGTGCAGATGTTTATGTTAAATGAAAGCAGTGAAAGTACAAATTTGTTAGAAAAATAGTCACATAAACAATAGACACCATAAAAAATATACTTAAGAACAGTAATGAAGTATTTGCATTTCGTTTCTTCGCATCTCTGCACACAAAATATATTAATCTCAGAAGCTGTTTGGTCCGATACACCGCTTTTCATGAATTGATATGAGCATTTCCTTTGGTCTTTTGTTGCTAGCTAAGGAAGTTGTTCAATCATAAGGGACATGATAAACACTGACCACTGATCACTTACATGTACGGTATAGCATGTTGCTTCTGTCATGGTCCATGCATAACATCACACCAGCTGATTAAAAGACTCCCCAGAGGATACACTGTTATCTCTTTACTCAGAAGCTCCTGCAGGAACCTTCTCTCTCATTATAACTCTGGCATGAAACATAATAATGAAAAATATGCCACCTGCATCACCTTTCTAAATAAAAAAAGTAATGTTGTTAAATAACATAATTTAAAAAGTGCTGATCCTGAACATAAATGAAAATTTACCATCGATATCTAGTTAATTTAACTACAATTAATGTCAGCAGCAAAATGTACCACCTAAGGTTAAGACTAGGAAAAGCCCATTCTGCAGCACAATGAAGATAATAGAGAGAAAGTAAGGAACTGTCCATTACATGACTGTTCATCCCCACACAATTTAACTAATGGTTTCATTTAGATTGTAAAACATGCAGAGCCTTTGGGACTGTAGACTTACAAGTAGGTGCTGGCTGTTGCTGCTTATTGTTTCACTTTTTAATGAGGCTCCCTTGAGGCCTTCTCATTAAAAGAGTTGTCAGTGACGGTAATCAAACCGTGACCCATAAACCCATAACATGCTGTTACGACCTAAACTGTTGTTGTTGGACTCCAGGCCAAGATATTAAAATGTGATATAAATGAGCATGGGGGATACTGTTTAGATTGTGGGAAGAGCGGGCTTCTTGTTGTTGTTTTCCCTGGTCAGGTCATCACTTTCCACCATTTCTTCAGTGTGACTGAGTAATGTTTTTTTTTTTCTTATTTGCTTCACTGGTTGTGGCAGCCAACTGAACTGAGGTGCTAGAAAATGCAGCAGCCGCTGATCATAAAGTGCAGACAAGTGGCTCATTCTTCTCAGAAAAATGTAGATAATGTCGCTTCGGAAGTTCATGGCCCTATCAGCACCTACTCATCTACTATTTTTCTCAAGCTCATTTAATCTCGAGCGCCTTTCACACAAGTTCTCCCCATTTCAAAGCGGGAACTTTGCCACTTCATTTTGCCTCGTCATTCTGTGTAAAAAGTACAAACACGGAATGAGGAGGTGCTGTTGATGTGCCTTGGAGGTAATCATAGACCTGAATCGACATGTGTTTGAAGAGGAGAGCCAACTTTGTGGAAAAGGGGTATGACCTGCTGTACTGTGTGTGACCCATAACTAGGTGTTTTAAAAATCTCTGACGAAATAGTTAGCAGCTAACCTACAGGAACAAAGATGGTACTGTGAAAAATGTCTGTGAATTGGGAAGACAGTAAGGTCTCGGAGCCCCTTATCCTCTGACCAGAGGACAAAATCAAATGTCATTAACATTTTGAAAACAACACGGTTTTCCTTGTATTTCCGATGTCTATGTTATACGTAACATTAGATGCTGAATGTGTTGTCACACCTCTGATTCTGGAACGCAGCGTGCAACTAAAATCACACACTGGGGCAGCATTATGCCAACTTTGCTTGGTTCAGTGTAAACAGACAAAGCTGGGATCTTCTTATTGACAATATAGTGAGCTCTCTGTTTAAAAAGAGCTTATGCTTCACCCACAAGAATACAACAGCAGTTGAATCAAGCTTGTTTGACCAATCATCCACTTTGACAGCCATGGTTTACATAAGTATGAGACTGTCCAAGTCAGAAACGTCCTCACGCCTTTTGTTGTTTCAGGAGCTAGAGATCCCGCTTTTTAAAATTGCAGAGAATGTACAAACAAGAATGTTTCAGGTAATTTGGAAAACCTGTGGGACAGCTTTAATAGCTGTGTAGCACTGTACACATACGGGCATATATTTAATTAACGTGTGTGTATATACATTAATCAGTGAATGCCTAGGCGTCATATTCCAGGTCTTTGACACCATAGACTGAAGTCCACATTGTGACTGTGGTTAGGTTTTTTAAGGTTTGGAAAGATTGTGGTTTTAGTTGTATATAAATTATCACATTTTACTGTAGACTTTTTTTTTGCGTTAAACCAAGACCGTAACCTTTCCTGACTCCAACCAAGTCCTATCAGATAAAAGACAATAATAATGCAGTAATGACAACCAGCTGATATTGTAGAATTGTGATTACAAGAAAAGTGTACCACCACTAAAAGGAATCACAAGAATGTAGATCACAAAAACCAAACTATAAAAATGCAACCATAATCTCAAATTAAGGCTTTATTCAGGTCAACTTCATACTGAATGGTGATAGAACTACCAATAGGACTGGATACTGTTCACATTTGTTTGTCTGAGTAACTGTTTTTCAATATATTTTTTATTTGCAGAAAAAGCAGACATATATTTAAAATAAACAAATCCCCTTACATAGCGTCTACAATATTAAAATTGAGTTAGCTAAAGTCAACAAATGACCAGCTACCAGCACAACACTCCAACACAAACTAAATGTAAGCACACAGGTAGGCACGAAGCTGACATATTGAACCTTTAATGTGGTGTGAGTACATTCTGTTAACTCATAAGGATGTTGATGTTGACGTCCTCACATTTTAAAATGACTGGATGTTGAAATGCATTCTTGTTCTGGTGCATGTCCCGACGATTGACGTGTTTTTCGCCGTGAGCACCTAACAGAGGGGAAAAGTCCCATCCTTCCCCCGGCCGACCGTGTACACTTAGAGACATTTGCAGGCAAGCATAAATGATGGCACAGAAGTCAAGCACACAAAGCACACATTTAGGTCATACTGTAGTAATGTGTAGTGCAAAACAAGCTTTTCTTCTGCTCCATGCACTGCTGATGCCATTAGTGCTGGGTTTAAGGGCAGGATGAGGACAGCAGATAGTGGCCCTCCCTCTAACAGTCCGATAACAATCATTAGAATTGGGTTTGGGTTTATAGGGAGTGACACAATAATTTAGATAGTTTCAGTTGGGCAGATACACAAGAGAGGCAATTGGCAGTCCACTGTGTTTTTACAGTCCTCTCTCCTTTTAACAACAGCAACCATTAAAGACACTACACTGTAGAGATGGATGGAAAACACACACTTAACTTGAAGTACATTGCATTATGAAACAGAAAGTGTATTAGTATCTCTTTAAAAGCACAAACACTGACTGGGAAAACAAACTGTCCTTGTTTTAAGGACTTTATGTGGATGAGTCACAACACAGTGGGAGTGAAAACTAGAAACCCCTCTGTGATTTCAACCAGTCCTCAAGTAACTATTGTGAAATTCAAAGACCCTCCCACCCCCTGCCGTTGTCCACAGTGACAGCTCTAGGCATCACCACATCTCCATCTACTGGTCGACTGGATCTTGAAAGTGCGTTTACTAGTTTGACCCTTTTCAGGTTATACATGGCCAGAGGTTCCCCCAGTAAATCTTGATTCCAAATGGAATGTAACACATACACTGTTAGAAAAACCTTTTAATTTGATAACGCTACAATGATTTTTTAATAAAAAAAGGTTCCACAGCTATGTAGAGTGACTGACAAGCAAAAATGAGTGGATGGATGTTGCTTGTGTAGGAATCTGTTTAGTTTAATATTTAAACTATCTTTATTAATTACGAGTGTGGTGAGGATACCCCATTAATGAGTTACTTCACTGCATTACGATTATTGATCTCGCTACTGAATGGAAGATCACTTATAAGCAGAAAAAATCCTGAAGGAAGACGACAGAGTGGGTGCAGCACCGAAAACTGCTCTCGATGCTTTAAATTAAGTCTATTCTCTAAAGCTACAGGGGCAGCAAATCTGTCTTTTCCCGCTTAGACTAGATATTATATGACAAATAGACTTACCACTAAAATACTAGCTAACATTGGCTTAGGTGGACATAAATTATATCCTCTCACTTTTTTTCTTAATCAGCCAAGATGTAGTGCGAATAGGAGAATAAGAAAACATTAAAACAAAGGCAATGGCGAATTAACACTTTAATTCAAGATACACCTGTGTTTCCCCTGAATGCCTCCTTCCTCCTCACACCTTATCTCCTCCCAGAAGCATTTAGGGATTAAAACGTCCTTGATGAAACCCTGTCCGGTTCACTGGCTGAAGGACAAAGGAGAAAGGACGATGCTAAGAAGCATTATTAAATGAAAGAGAGGCATTGTGTTTGCTGCATTAGCTGTCATGAAATAGTTGCATTTGATTATTGAGAAATTTGGTCTCGGTAGTCCTGTGTATTACCGCTCCTGCAATAAGGTGATAAAGGTCAACAGTGTAACTTGACTGTGAAAAACCTACATTCTTACCATGATATTGACAGGTTACAAAATCCTTAATTGCCACGATATTATCCCAGAGCATCTGACCTGTCATGTTAAACATTACAACATATTAGGAAAAGCACTCCCACTAAGCTATGAGCGAACTCAGTCAAATCCTATGCTGAAGCATCACACTTCATTAAAATATCTAATGAAAAAAAAGACATGTAACACGGCAGGGTTATAAACATCAGGTATAAACTTCCCAACATGTCAGTAATAATATATATAGGTGAAAAAAAATCCACTACTAAAAACTCAGTTCATTCATTCCAGTGTCAAACGTTTTTGCAGTGACGGAAACATGACACCTACGTAGGTGTAACCTCTATCTTTCACCCCTTTTTCATCTGTCTCCATCACGCAGTTCTCAAAAATCATTCAGTTGGCTTTGAATTCAAAAAGGAAAATAAGTAAAAGATAGAAAATTTCAACCACTGTAACATTGGCACTGGCCTCCACCATGCTCTCCTCATGTGTTCTTGTCTGTTTACTTCCTGTCTTTGTGTCTCTCGCCTCCACTCGTGTCCTGCTAATTAGCCTTCTTGTCCCTGTCCTCAGCCTGTCTTTCCCTCAATGAATTTCGACTCTCCCAGCCACTCCTCTCACCTGCAGTTTCGCTCCTTCAGCCCCGTCTCCACCCATACTGTGTCACGGCCCTGCTCTCCCTCACCTGACCAGTGTTTTTCTTTGCCTTTGCTTCATTCTGCCTGCCACACTCACCTCATCGACCGATTACACTCACCTGTGGCCACACTGTGCTCTACTCTGCCTGCTGCACACCACGCCCCTTCGTCACACCAGCTCCACTCACCTGCACAGCATCAATAATAAGGATACGCAGGATAAGCATGCAATTTCTTGCCACTCACTGCCAGATCGTTGTCAACTCCTCATACAGACATCCCAGCATTTCCCTACAGCCTTGCTACCTGCTCTGCCGGTCCCTGATCACTGTGTCTCACCTGCCTCTCTACGGCTCCTCTACCATTTCTGCTTGCTGTCTGGTGTGCATCTTCTGTCTGTTCCCCCTGGTCTGTAAAAAGGATATCATTCTCACCGCTTCTGCATCCTGTGTCTGCTTTTGGGTTCAGCTTGGGTACATCCCCGTGACATACTGCAAGTCTGCATCTGGGTCCTCCCTTATCTCTACCTCAAATTGTGACAATAATACTGCGGTGTATAGCAAAGACGAATACAAGCATGGTATATACACATTCCAGCCTAGGTGGTACAAGGGCTTTAATGGAAGTATGAAAGGGAGTGGTGGTGTCTAGCATGGTCCAAAATCTCCCTTAAGTATAGTATAAGTAGTATCATTTTCATCAAACCATTCGATGAGCCCTCATGCGCTACTGGTGGGGCCACTGTCATTCTGGGAGAGACCACTCCTGTCAGCATTTTCCTTTTATTCATCTGTACATAGATATAAGATTGAGGATAGAAACAATAGGTGCAGTGGTTACAACACAATAGAAAGGTTCTGAATTTGAATGCTTTCTGTGTGGCGTTTACGTGTTAGTTGCTTGGGTTTCCTCCAGGTGCTCTGGCTTCCTCCCAGCCCGAAGACATGCAGGTTAATAGGTTAATTGGAGACTCTAAATTGGCTGTTTGTGTGAATGTTGGTCTATATCTATGTGCATGCCCTACAATTAACTGGTGACCTGTCTAGAGTGCCCAAAGTCAGCTGGGATTGGCTCAAGCCATCGTGACCCTGCAAGGTTAAGCAGATGTAGTTAATGGATAGATGGAAATAACAAGACCAACTAACGGTTTAATGGGGTCACTCCAGGACTGGTTCTGTTCAGAATCTAACTTCTTCCTCAGTTCAGTTTTAGCAACCTAAACCTGTTTACTGCTTCCTGGCCTTACCATGACCCATTACTACGGGGTCATAGTTCACCACTGTTTAAAGCAACACCACATGCCTTTAGAAAACACACATTATCACAAAGACACCCTGAAACGTAAACATATAGTAACTGTGACCTACACAAACAGGCACGCACTTCCCATTAAAACACTAACCTCCCTCCATAATTAAAGACTCTGGTTGTCTGCGAGGTGCGGTGGAAGGGTGAGATGGGATAATGCAGGATTGGAAGTGACACTAACATTTTCTGCAGCACATTCAAACAGGCTCCGGCTTGTTAAAAATGCATCTTGTTGTGTACCAACACTGTGGCTTCAGAAAGCTTCTCACCGGGCCATTTAATGGAGACCATGGGACATGCACACACAGCACGAGGGCAGAGCTCGTTTAATTTAACAGGTTCTCACAAAAGCATACACCTCTCTCTCTCTCACTCACTCACACACACTTACACTACAAGGAAAAAGCCACATTCACTGGGACATGTAGAGTGTAAGCTGTGGGGACAATGTGGTTGAGTGATGACAAATAACTACATATTCTAAATAATTCAGTGTGTTACACTTCTTATTTATGTTTTCACACAATCTGCATGTTTAACTTTTTAGAACAAAGTAAAGCATATTCCAAAGGTGCATGTATTCATCAAAATGCATGATGCCACAGAAAATGTTCTTTGAAAGGAATATGATCCTGCTGTCATCATTAACACCATATGACTGTCAGAAAACAGATGTTTACGAATTCAATCATGATTCATAATCCTTGCTCCTCCTGTTCAGCCCATAAAAGTATGGGATGTTTTCTGTCTGCCTACGGAGTCCACGTTAAGTAAAAGTACAAAAGTATTAGCATTAAAATGATTCTAATTACAAAAGTAAAAGTACAGAATGGCCCATTTCAGAAAATATACAGAAAAAAGACAAAGTAGTGGAAGTAGAGTAGCAAGGGATTGAGGACAAATGAAATGAATGTTATAATACTAGTAACATCTCTTTGCTAAGATGCTGCTGTTCTGCTGCAAATGCTTATTTTCTCTCCTGTTGCCCTGAATGTGTAGACGCAGGTGGTAAAAATCCATGTACAGAGAGCAATATCTTAATGACTGTGAATGCGGAGTACACAGAGGAGATCTTGAGGCATACTGTAATCATCCACCCATCTCTGATTGCAAGATAGTACCTCTCTCTAGGATATTACTGTAGTATATTAAACCAGATGAGATTAGTGATAAAGGGGTGTAAATGAATACAGAAGGTATTGAATTGCACTGTTCATACAATGCGTGGGTTGTGCTCTTTTTTTTTTACTGTGCTGTAAAGTAACTGGCTTGCTTTCATTTCAGGATGCTGCTGAGGAACAAAGCAGGTAGTGAGTAATAGTTAAATGTCATTGGATATTGGCAGCCTATATATGAGCCTGTCCTGCGGAAATAGGTAATTTGAGCAACCTGCTTCTTACTGCTTTTTAGTCATATTGCGCTTCGAGAGTTTGACGAATCACCAAATTTATTGTCAGATACGCTCAGTCCTTTGGTAGTAGTTTTGTTACCTCACCAAAAATTATGTTTTCAAGGAAAATCAGTCCAGTTAGTTTTGATGAAAATCTTTGTAGAGCGGTCTTACTTTTGCGTGGATGTTTGTTAGGTATTGCAAAGGCAAACTTTGCCAAATTCTTGTAATCATACTTTCTTTTAAAATTAATGTGGTGTTCCTTGATATATCGTTTAGCACTAATGGGACATATTTACAAAAATAAGAAATATTACTATTAAAATAACTCCTTACCTATGACTTCCCAGTATATTACATTTCTAGTAGAAAGAGTGTAAACACTGCTAAATGCCAGCATGGATTTTATAGACCATTCTGTCATTCTGTTATCATTCTCGGAGCAGGTGAAGACAAAACCAATACACAATACTGGACTGAAACTGACTGTACCTAAATAGCCTTGTCTGTAGCCTAAATATGATTTTATTTTATTTTTTTTCTCATTTTGATCAATAGTAAATCATTTGAAAATGTTATTTTTTCCAGATCACACCTTTTTACCAAAAACAGTATAGTCAGTATATTAAATCAGGGCCTGTAAATTAAAAAATAACTGTAGGCTAGTTGTTTATTAGAAACATTACTTGGAGTGTGTGATGAAACAATCCTGAGTGACTCATTAGCACGCAGCAGATAGGGCTCAGACACTGTACCTTATGGCCTGAAACAGTCTGCGCTAATGTTACCGAACATTAAATCAATAAACGATGGATTGTAATGGCTTGAATCTATTAACTGTGGAAAACAAAAAAAAAAAAAGGTCCTGAATTCCTGCACTCTCAATTTAGAAACACTGTGTGCAACCATCGCCTACAACACAACACGGGATGCTTTAAGCTTGATTAATCAAGTATTAAATGGGAATTATTTAAGCTAATGGTCCATTAGAAGCAGCGTGACACACTGCTTACTCTCTGTGTTTGTCTTTTTCATGATGGACGGAGGAGGAAGCAACACAATCCAATTAAAACAGAGGGATACACAGACAAACTCTGCTCAGGAAAATGTACAGTGCACATATATTCCTTTAGAAATGCTCAACTATAACAGAACTAATTTAATGAGAGAAAAGAAAACATTATCTCAGTCTGGACCAGAATACTGTATCTCAGGTGAGAAGGTGATTAAACTTGATTGTGTTTCTCTTCTTCCCTTTGGGACTGCCTGGATGGCTGTTTTGTGTTGTTTTTGCCATAAAATAGCATAACACAACATCTGTTATGTGCAATACCAAAGCTACAACTATGGCATTACTTCTCTCAGGCTGCTGTTACCTCTTCACCTATCAAGCCAGAAAATGTTTCAAAAGTATTTAAAAAAAAAACAAACAAACAATACGCCAAAATATAATTACTTCTACATATTCGCTCAGTCAGTTTACCTATCTAGTGTCACAAAGATCAAGAAGCAGCCAATCATACGTTATGCTTGTCCCCGGTTCTCTGACGTGAACTCAAAGTAGTCAATGTTACACTTACAAAACGACATGAACACAAACACACCTTCAAGGTCCTCGATGTTCTGACAGACTTTCCCATAGTTACAGTGTGTTTGTGAGATGTATGACAGGAGAGTGCAGAGACTCACACTGTGAGAGGACGTTGCATGTTCAGTAGTTCATTCACAGTGAAGTTGAGTGATAGTCGGCTGAAACTGCTGCAAAATTCCAACCCAGTGATTTCAAGAGTGAACACTGAACTGTAAAAAGTAATTAAAATCAGTGTTTATCTTAAATATTCAGTGTGTAAACTTTGAAAATATCAAGAATTATAAACAGAGTTTGGCACGTTTGCCAAAGTGACAGCACTCATTGAGTTTTACGCAACTTGTTCCTGTAGTATGTTTGACAATTAAAGTCTTACAGTTCTGTTCTGTTAAAGGCTAAGCGGGCCTTTAATTTGAAAAGATTACAGGAAGTGTTACCAGCGTAGCTTTATAGGGAGAACGTCAAACTAAAGGGTGCCAAATATTCATTCAGTCAGTATAGTTTCTTGAAGTCTGATGTATCAGTTGGTGAGTTATTCTTCTTACACACAGACAAACAGAGTGAAACCAATACCCAATGGGGTAATAATAATCCTAGGATTTAAACACTAACGTCTGCTTTGCAGAACAGATTCTGCTACCTTGTTGGGTAAAAGTAGGAAGGAAGGCAAATACAAGAAATGTATTGCTCATCTTTTCTGCACAGTGATATATTTAGTAAAAATTTTCCACAAAGTTTTATCTCTGAAATCCATTCAAGCTTGCTGCCAAAGCTTGCATTGTGAAATATTCCTCTGATGTTTCCTCAGTGTTGCTGCTTGTTTACATTATGACGATGAGCAACTGGATTTACCTCCTTTTTTATTTAACGCTTCATCACTGAGCTCATCTTCTTCCCAACTATCGTCATGCTCTCTCAGTCTGAGCTCAGTCATTTCATCTGTTCACAGACCCACAGGGGCAAGATGTGCAATGTGGGTAAATAAGGAGAAGCAAAACCAAACTGTGATCATCGCAAACCGCTTTGTGTCTTCAGCCGAAATATGTCAGAGTAAACAGAGTCTCAGGTTTGCTCCGCCGCAGCGTACCGCAGACAGAAACAGGGCCAAATTACAGGTGATTGTTGTGAAAGAATATTTAAATCAGATAAGTGGGAGTCTCTGATGGAAACTGGCAAGGTTTCTTTTTGAAAGGTCTACATATTTGAGGAACAGAAGTCTGCTGAATGCAGCACCAATTTAGTCCAACAGGGTGGAAGAGATGGAGAGAAACAAGACCAGCTGCTACCTGCCCTCCTCTCAGCACACCAAAGACACAGAATACATTCACAGACCAGATATACTGTACAGTAATTGTAACACACTGACATGTCATGTAATGGACCAGATGGAAATTGTCAACAATGTGCAGTTGTTTTTTCGGGTTCTTTAAGCACTCGGGAGATATTTTTTGTTACACATATACACCATATTCCTTCATAAGGTAACACTAACAGTAGATAAAGTATGAGTTGATAATAGAGATAAAATAATAGAAATACCAAAATGTATCGGCATGTGCTTTCCATAACTTTAGATTGCATACGTTCAGTTTCATGGGCTTCATTCAGCTGTTCTCTTACATTTCTCTGAGGATTTAGGGAGATGTGTTTGCAGAAGTGGAATATAATTATGGTTTTATTACTATAATCACTTGAACGTAAAAGTCATTGTTTTCTTTAGCTTATATCGAGGTCTTTGTCTACAAGGGGAGTGGCTCCTCTTCCGCAGCCATGTTTCTGTGCTACCTCACAACAGATAAATCAAACACTGTCTCTAATGTGGATGTTTCTAATGTGTGTAGGTTCTGCTCAATGCTTGGATGGTGGAGCTGAGGCAAGGGGGACTCAGTTAGTTGTAGTCTGCAAACTTACTGCGAGTTACTGTTACACGACGGGCCTTTTAAGAGGAAAACGCTAATGCTGCTCTTACCCAGGTGTCCTGAATGATGAATCCCACGTGATCAAAAGATGGAGGCACGCGGCCGATGGGTATAGGTGATGCCACTTAAACACTGTATGAGGGCAGGTGTTGTGCTGTATGCAAATATGGTGAGATGAAACCAAAACGAATAGGTGAAATTAGAAATTAGGTGAAACAGTAAAGGTCTAATTTAGGACAATGGGCCACAAATGTCATGATCCAATTAGAATTACTCTAACACATACAATAATCTAAACTTGATGAGGTATATGATATTAATGTGTTTTTATGTTCCTCAAATAAAATGCATGTTTCCTTGAGCTGGACAAACAATTTCTGGACTCTGAAAACGAGAGGTTTCTTGCCTATCTTGGTAAGAGTGCTCTCAACTACTCATCATTTTCTCTTAGATAAGAGAAAAAAGAGAAAACATCTGTCAATCCTAGAAATCATCTGGGGCTAACAAAATAAAAAATAAACAGGATATGAACAAAAATAAGAGGAAACGTGTTCTTTGGGTTTGTTACCAAGGTTGACCTCCTGTTTATATTCTACTAAGTGTATAATATTTTAAAAAAGAATGTGCCACATTTATCAGTATAATGCAGATAACATTTTTCGTGCAACTTTGGGCACTGGAAAGTTTTTAACACTTTCTGAAAAAAAGATAGGACAATGTGGGAGGTAGTAAGAAAAAGTTTCTCTCTCAAGCTTTGTTTTTCATTCTTTACTCTGATACTTTCATCACTTTTAGAGTAAAAATGACCATGATAGCAAAAATTGTTAAACAGTTTGAACAGTGCAACCTTCCTTCCTCTATCATGACAGACTTTTTTCCATGTCTTTGTTTGAGGCTAACCCCAACAGTACATCACGTAAACTAGCTTTAACTTTGAAGTATTAATTTGCCTTTCAGTATCCTAAATCTCAAGTGTCTTTGCACCCTTTTCTCTGAAAGACCTGCATTCATTCCTACTGATTATATACTCAAACGGAGAGCTGCTTAAAAAAACCAAAGTGCTACCAAAGTGCTACCAAAGTGCTTCATTTATCTCATCCAGTGGTGGCACTGAAATTAGCTTTTGAGACTTAAAGGAAACAAGGTCTACAGGACCTTTATCAAAGCAGATGGTCGCTTTTAAATTTAATTCCCTTTGGTCTTTCACTTCATGGTGTGGACTGAATTGTACAGAAAAAGAGTCCAACTTTAAGACAGAGAGAGATTTAATGACAGAAAAGGAGATGAATAGACACCAAAGCTCTGTCCTTTTTAAAGAGCTGTGAATTTCTTTAGAAGGAACTTTCTTTTCTAATTTTGCTAATGTGGTTACATAACACATCAGTACATCAGCAGTGTAGAGCCCCAGCACAATTAGCCTCCTCCTGTGGAATCAGTCACAATGGCACTAATGCCTCACACATCCATCTGACTTTCCTACAGCTATTTTTAATTAGAAGTAACTGACACATCAACTCTAAGTCCTCACAGGATGCACTTTTCTTTGCACATGGTGGGACTACAAGGTGCGATTCTGAGGAACTAGAAGGTCTGTGCCTGTTCGGAAGAGATAGCACTGAAGTCCAGAAACCCATCTCACTGCTATCTGTGGCCGAGATACACACACACAAATAGACAGATGCACACAATGATGAGTTGTTGGAGGCAGCATTTACACATGGAGGGCAGGCTGCCCTGGACACACACTGAGACTGGGCGGGTCACAGGGAATAAAAATGAATGGAGCCAAAGGAAAATTGAAAACTGAGAAATGGTGGGAGGAAAGCAGGAAGGCAGAGTGATGTGTGTGATGTGTGATAAGAGGAGCCATGCTGTAAAGGTTGTTTGAATTGACCTGTGTGAGAGCGGAGGAAGGTCTGGAGTGAAGGTTTTAGAATGGAGAAAGCCAAGGGGATTGAGGTTGAGCGGTAGCCTCACCAATAAGGAAACCCAGAGTGGTGAAACTGCAGTATGGTGGGAGTGGTGGGTGGGTATGATAAATTAATGAATGATGTGTGGAGGAGAAAGTCCTTAGATGATGAAGTCTGTTTTGTGGACTGATTGAAGAAGCTATGGTTGACAGCACTCAATTATTATAAGCAAATGGCTTGGTATATACAAAATATCACAAGCCAGCATTGTACAGAAACTTCATGGCTCAAAAGCGTGATAGCACTGCATGCATGTTGGTCTAGTGGGTCTGATAACTTCTAATATCTCAAGATTAATTTTATTTTTCTATAGATTAAAAGACAAGACGCCCCTAGGGAGCAGAACAGAGCAGGCATCAAATGACAACAAAATGACATTGATTAAGTCAGATACAGAACGAAAACGTGGAGCTGGGG
>JAPQRN010000009.1:17818660-17829648 GCA_037367275.1 Coranthus polyacanthus
CTGACATTGAGATCAGCTGCTGTCAGTCATGTACTGATATGAGGGCTAAGCTTGACTTCATGGCCTGCCTGAACTACTGCTACGCTCCATTTCTTAAATATTCAATCACAAGTCTCAGTTGTTTGAATTACTTTAAATCTTTAAATTCTGTTTTGCGCTGTAAAGGTTGAATAATCCAAATCCCTTCCTATCTTCCTTGAGGAAAATTGTTTTCAAATGATTTTCTCATGCATTAGGTGTAAAGCCAGTAATGTATGTACAAATAAAATGAAATAGACCAGACATATCATTAAAGTATCTTGCTTTCTTTTACTTTGACTTGTGTTTTGAAACAAGTCAAACAGTTGGTGGTTTGGAATAAGACAACGGTACAGTGTGTCAAATTTCATTAACATTTAATTCTATGCAAAAGTAAGCATCTACAAACTACACACTACAAAACTAAGCTTGTAGGTAATGTCAGTATAGTTGGCACAATAAGTGCTAACAGACCCCAAACATGGCCTTTAACGAAACCTAGGTTCATTGGGTATGCATGAGTGTCGTACAGTCCTTAAAAAAAAAATCACTGAAAAGAACACAGAACCCACAGCAAACCCCACAGTAACTGATGGAAAATCCTCACATTTAGCTTTTGGCCACAAGAATCAGAGAGAAACACTGGCAGACAAAAAGGCTCCCAGAATGCAAGGTGGAGCTGCATATACACTGATACCCACACACCACAGTGATTTATTTGAGTCCACTATGGGCTAAATCAATCAGATAAGGGCTGAGGAAATGCCATCATGCTCTAAGCTATGAAGTGTTGATGTGAATTTAAAATACTATGAGGCAATGAGGCCATGCCGAGGATCCCTGTCCTCAGGGGCTAAGCTTTGGCTCGCTTCAAGAGCTATCATGTTGTGCCCAATGGAGGAGAAATAATGCCTTTACTTCCACTTCCTGTCCTGGCAGTATCACGCAGCGCTGTCTGTCTCCGATTCCCTGTCCATGCAGCCCTTCCCAGTCCCTTGCTGGAGGCCAGTCAGAGGGGCTAAAAGCCACTTCACATGAGGAGATAATACCCCTTCTAATTGGCTATCGCATTGGGAACGGGGTTCGCCACTTACCCCCGACGCCCCCCTTTCCTCCTGTTGACTGTTCCACAGCCAGCTCCCACAGATTATTATAGATGACAGATGCCGCCATCTTATGGGAGACGACAGGATTATCTTGTTGTGGCAGACCAAGCGTGGAGAGTCTGTCGGAAAAGGTTTTGAAACAGAGAAGAGCAAACAAAGACACAGGCCTGCAACAAACATGCAAGCTTATATGTGCTCTACAAACCTAGAATGGTGATAAAGCAGTGGCTCAGCATAACAAAGCAGTAACAGCCACCACTGAATTAAACACCAGGATGATAAATACAACCTCAAGTGGTCATTAATGGATCTGAGCCTGGGGACATACCATTTGATACTGAAAACATAAGCTCTAATTCATCTTTTAGGAAAGTGTATTTCACTGGCAGATGTATGACATGTACAGAGCTGCTTCAAAAATAGGTTTAGTGACACAGTTCTGCTTGGCCAAATAAGATTGAGTATACTTTGGGGTTCATTGCAAACAGACAGACCCTGTTTCTGGCTCGTTGCGATCAACTGGTGTTGTGCATCATTGTCAGCCAACTGTGGAGATTAACAGTCCCTTAAACAAGCATGATGTAGGTCATTTAAAGCAAATTAATATTATACTTGAAATCTAAATGTCCAATTGTGGCTGCAGTGTTCCTTATGATGATTTATTTTTTTAGCAGAGCACATTAGTGTAAACTGCGTCCACATTGTCAAAAGAAATACAGAAAACATACCTTAATGAAGATCAACGTTTAAGGATTACAATTATAGCTCTGAATAGTTCAAAAAACGACCAGGTGCACACTGGGTCTGCTTGAAATTCCCACAGTGCACAATGAATTGCAATGCATGGCCTTTGTGCTATTTCTGATGTTAAGCAGCCTTTAAACTGAAATATATTAGTGTTTGCCAATTGTTTACACACTAAAAATGAATGCTCTTGCAAAACCATTCAAACTGTAACTAATGTGCCTTAAATAAAAGGCACCATAAGAACATTTCCTGCTTGCACTACATTTCACTACAATTCTGCCACACACTTTCTCCAAAACACTACACACTGTCTTACATTAGGCACACAAAATGATAACTCCTGCAATCATTGAGAAAACACTTCTATTCCAAATGCAAAACATACCTGACACACCAACACAGTAATAGACCAGAGCAGCAGTCAGTCTGAGCCTTAGAACTACAAATAGACCTCAGATAAGCACATCTCTTTTATTGTTTTTGCCCATTGATTGCACACTAAAAGTGACAATGCCTGAAACACGGCATCAAATGTATAAACACATGTTTGCAATTCTGTCACACACCTTGCAAAACACCACACTTTATTTCTTACATTAGGCGCTAATCATTGAGAAAACACTTCTATTCAAAATGCAGAACATAGACTAAGACTGGCAACACACACATTTGAAAACACAAGTGGAGCAGCAGTCGGTCTGAGCCTTAGAAACACAAATAGACCTCAGGTAAGATTAGCTCCATGTGAGAACTTTGGAAACATGGAGGAAGTGAGAGGGAGAAGAATAGAAAGGAGGATGAGGACAAGAACAAAGAAGGGACCAGATAACAGACAGAGAATATAATATCAGGATGATCTTTTTCCAGCTGTCGATCCAGGGATGACATTGTTTGTGATGTTGATGAGGACCCTGACAGAAGGTGGATCTACGAACCGCCCACACCATCCCTTACAATCCTTTACCATCCCGTTAATGGTGATGTTATCCTTCCCATGAGTTTACAGTATCCTATTGTATTGATTACTATACTGCTATTTCTACTTTTTGTTGGATTTTGCTGTTGCTGTAAAAACCTGCAAAGAAAAAAAAACAAAACAATTCTATAGGCCTATATTTTTCCTGTAACCTTTCTATCTTTGTGCTCATTGAAATGTGACTAGATGCTCTGAACTGGAAAAATCGTTCACAGATGCCTTAGAGAGATATACAAAGTACTAAAGACACTAGTGATTTGTTGTTGCTGCTTGCTGCATGAAACATTGTGTTGCCAAAATGTCATTTTGAAAAGAGATTATTAGGTTTTCATTGAGGAGTTTCATTTGGATGTAGACGTGACATGTTCAGCGCCACGTGCTTTGTATTATATGGTGCTTATGTGCAGAGTTTTGAATCTGCGAAAAAACTGAATGTGAAACATGCAGGATGTGAGACAAAGAGGAAAAGGAAGAGTGGTGAAGAGGAGGATGAGGAGGATGAGGACAGGAACAAAGACCAGGTAGTAGACTGATACTTTCTATCGGGGATGATATCACTTGTGCTGTGGTCAGAGCTAAACATAAACCATCCACCCCATCCTTCACATACAATCCCATGTTTTGTTTACCATTGCAATTTTACCATAATGTAATAACTTTTCCCATGAGTTTACAGTAACATATTGTACTGATTACTGTACTGTGATTCCTATTTTCTGTAAGGAGCAGCTCCTTGTCTTAGGTCATGATTTTGTTTCTTTTAAAATTTTCAGCATTTCCTGTTTTATTTTATTGTGTGTCTAACCTCTGCTCTTACTTCAGCTTCACTTCCTGCCCTAATGTGCGTCACCTGTCCCCCCTTCATTTCCCCACCTGCTCTTGTATTTAAGTCACAAGGCTCTTCTCAATTCCCCATTTTTCATCCCTCGACTCCTTGATCCTTGATTGTGACCCGTAAATCGATCTCTGTGCGCCATGTTGAAGGATGTCTCAATTCCTTGCACGTCGAGGATGGAGGAGGCTGGCTAGAGGAGCAATGACCGACGATACACAAGTGTATCTTTTGTGGAATTTTATGACATGTTAAAGGAGGCGTGACGCATGTCTGACACCGCGGCAGGAGCAGGACTTTAAAAATGTAAGTTTTCCTCAATCTGAAGTTGTATTACTCATTTAAAAAGGATAAACTGGGCGATCAAACTTGTATGACATCCCTACTATGGCAATATGCCACATTGCGAATGAAATTAAAAGTTAATCAGAAGTTTACATGAACACTCATCTGACAGAGATCATACAATACAGCAGTACATTGTAACAAAACAACAGACAGATGACGTGGCTGTTTCACACATCATATTTTACCTACATTTATTTAAAATGACGGCGCAAACGAAAGGATGTCTCATTTTGTCTGTTGCCTCAGCTCCTCTGTCCTTGAATCCTCGATTCCTCCGCTCGCATCTCTGCTGGGAGGGACTGAGACGTGAGACGAGGACCTGAGGAGCTGCACCTTGAGGATTGAGAAGAGGAGACATTCTCCCCTGTCTGTTTGCCAGATCGTAGCAGTTCTTTGACTCTCGTTGCAGTAATTTCTCCCAGTGATTCTCTGTCATTGTGTGTGACTTACCTTCTGCCTGCTCAATCAACCCTTCTGCCTCTTCCTTCAGGTTTGTTTGCTACTCACCTGACTGTCATCATGTGTGTCGACCTCCTGCCTGCCTTTGTTCACTCTGACGACCTCCGGACCCGTCTGCCAGATTGTATGATTGATTATTTGTGTATTGAACTTGTTTCTGAAGTAAAGAAACAGATTTTTGCGATATCCCTGTTTTTCAATTGGGCTTTTGGGTATTGTGGTTCAAATCATTGTCACTTCCTACCACTCTATGTGTTGTTGCTGTAAAAAAAAAACTACAAAAAAGCCCTGTAGGCCTACATTTTTTTTCTGCAACCTTTCAGTTTTATTGTTCATTGAATGTGTGCAGATGCACTGTACCGGAACAATCTTTCACAGAAGTCTATATTACCTATGCCTATTACGTTAGAAAAAGGTAGACAAAGCACTTCAGACAGCAGTGTTTTGTATAAAGTAGATCAGTGTGTTGTTGCCGCTTTGAATTCCAGTGGTGCATGTGCACATCATTTTGTTGTAAAAATGCCATTTTGATTGAATCGTTTCATTTTGACATAGACGTGAGATGTTTAGCTCCAAGTGTTGTGTTTTGTTGGGCTTGTGTGTAGAGGTTTGACAAAGTGAGCCAGATCCTACATCAAGTGTGCAAGCAATTGGCAAGAACCGCAGAAAGTATTCGTGGGGAAGTGAAGGTGACCGGTCCTATTACGGAAAACATTTTTATTCATCATCTGAATTATGTGTAATTGTATTATTTTTGTTTTGTTTTCTCGTAAATTCTAGTGAGGCTACACTTAGGGCGACAGCTTATACTTGGTTGCCTTTTATATTGTTTTCTTAATAAAATATTTGAATCGCGTAGGGATGGGTATAATAAAAACAAACTGCATTTGAATAAAAGTTGAAAAAGGTGTAACAATCCTAATAATTTTGTTACTTCAGTGAAGTACACTGAAGTCAGTCTCTGTACATCCCTATGAGCTACATTCTTGACCTTTTTTGTCTACATCATCAGTCATTTCAGAAATAACAACCCGACTTGACATTTAAGTGACATCAGTAGCAACGAACAAGTCCTCCAAACTGAACAACTAAATATATCATTTGACCGTATACCTTCTAATACAACCCCTACCAGGGTTTGATGGATGAGCGCTTACAGCAGGCAGGAGTAATGACACAAAATACTACAGATAAATGTTAATGTGTGTAGAATCACTGTTGCAATTGAGCTGTGACAATGTCATGGCTAAGATTTGGTTAGGTATAAGGACAAAAACAGTTTGGGGTTAAGGAAAAATGTTCTATGACGATCATCTTCATGTAACATTTGTCTTCCTCCGATCTTGTCACTTAAACAATGTGATGTCTTAGTGTCAACTGCTAGATGTCGCTAATCGACAGGATGTAACTATGGGCAGGTTGCTCACAAGTATTTTCAACAGGAGGAAAGTCCAGAGACACTGTCGGGCAGTAAGATGGTCCACAGGGAGGGGGCTGGGGGGTGGACAGTTAATTATTTATGGAGTATTTTAAACAGTGATTTTTTTTTCACATTTTATCTGTGACATTTCTGCTGCTGCACGACATTGTGCTACCGGTCACATACGGACAAGTTACATATTGTACATGGCGACACAGCCCGGCTCAAAGACTGGGACGAAGCAGAGAGACAACACGAGGGATTTTCTAGTGTCCGAATAGAGCGGGGTCATCACGACGGTTGTTCAGTTTGGAGGATTTAGGCCATAAAGAGCAACTGTTAAACTGGAAAGTGAAACATGACAAGCTGTGCGATGTGAAGGGATGGCCATTTTGCTGAGTTGTGAATAGTAAATGTTCAAAATAAAAAAAAACAGATTGTATTACTCTTTTTTAACAGAAATGATCTACTGTAAAAAAAAGAATTTTACGGCAAGGCTGAATAACTTGGGTTTAAACAAAACCACAAAATCAATAGAGAATGGAAGCAACAAAGGAACACAATCACTTACCTAAAATCAAATGTATAATCATACTGCACATTTAAAATCACAAATCACTTCTATAAGCAAACATTTAAAGAAGGTAATTAAAGTCTTACTCATCTGACTCACTGTAATCCATCAGGCTTCATCAGTACACACACACATAATGCAAGAAATACAAGGCCACACGCACACACTTGGCGACACACACATCATCTGCCTGACTGATCCATTTCAGTCTTGACTGGCCGCTGTTAGTGCCCACAAAAGGTCAAAGACTGCCCTTTACCTCTACCTTCAGGTTCCACAAATCTCCACTGAAATGCTCTCTGCGGGACAGTTTATGCGTGTGTGGTTTGGGGGCTCATGTGTGTGATCCAGCACTTCAGCAGAACGAAGCTGGCAGGCTCATTATCATAGCCCTCCTCTAAAACAGATAAGGCAGGGATCTATCGGACTGAAATGATGGGACCTGAGTGGGCTTCTAATGGCCGTGGCGTTTGCCAGGCTGCCCCTGTAAGTGGATTTCTACTGCGATCTGCTGTTTGTTTATTGGAGTGCCTGTTGTTCTGGATGCACTCCATAGAGGATACAAATTGCATTATTCACGGCAGGCAGGCTGGTAATGGCAAGGATGAATGATGGCCCCTATTTCTCTCCTGACAGAGAAGGTCGAGAGAGGAGCTCTATACAATTACACACAACTTTGTGTTCGATCAGCGGATAGCTACGGGTGAAGTGCTCACCACGCGCCGCAGGCCTGAAGGAATGGAGTTTAGGGAGAGAAGGGCTTTGGGTCTGACTCCCTTGCAGGAATTTCAGGGTATGAAGTGCACCGTTAGTAAATGAATTTGCTTTTGCCAAATTATACTCTGAACTCAGATCTCATGGGATAAGAGCTATTTTTTTTAAGCCTGACCATTGATTTTTCTTGCTAAGTCAATTTAGATTCTGCACACAACTAGCCAACATAGCAAATTGATGGAAAATGCATGATATACAGTATTTATCTTTTCGGGATTTTTTCTTTGTCTTCATTCTTTTTCATTAAGAAGTACAAAGTAAAAAGTAACAAGGATGAAGCAACAATTACTATTTACCCGAGATGGTTTACCAATTCAGTAAGCCAATAATTGCTTGTTATTACATCTGCCAAGGACGTAATGTTATCATCGCTGTCTGTTGATTTGTTTGTTTGACTTTCAGCCGGATCCCGCAAAAACTACTGCACCGATTTTCATGAAACTCGGTGGAAGGGTAGGTCACGGGCCAACGACAACCCCTTAAAATTTTGAAGCAAATCCAGAAAAAGGGTTTGAATTTTTTTTAGCACTTTTTTATGAGCTAGGGCATTACATTTCCCTGACCCCATGCTCTACTCTTCCTCTCAGTTTTATGAAAACTGGTGTTATGTAATTTAAGTTACAAAAACTGTAATGAAAACACGCTGAGAGACTGTGGTGGCACATTTTTCACTGTTTTTAAACACAGTACTTATATGATAATAATATTATAACTTGATCACTTTAATTACATGAAGCCATTTCTAAGTATACTAGTTAAAAGTTTACACACAAATTAGTTAAAGCCATTGCTTTTATCTCAACCTGGCATTCTAAAATGCTTACACCTTACACCAATGCTTACCACTCCATGTTTGACCCAAACGAGTAGCAATAAAATACCGCTGTCATCCTGAGTTGGAATTATTCCTTTGGTCTAAACATTACTGTCAAGGTGACAACTTCATTTAGCTTCTCAAATAATACTTTTCTGCCATCTCCTATATCTGCATGTTCAAACACCTTTTGCAATTCCCTTTCCTCCTAACAGAAGTCTAGTTATCCTGAATCACCTGATCTACACCTGTACCACATTAGTCATCTAGTATACATACCAGTCTACTAGCACTTCCACCATCTCCAGATATATGCCTGTTTGCATGCTAATGTTGACCAATTACGGTTTTTGCCTGTTTGCCTGCCCCTCGTTTTTAAATGTATTGGGCTATTTCTCACTATCTAGCTGTTAACCTGTTGTTTCTTAACAAAAGACCAAGTAAACTGCATTTTACCCTTGCTTTCACCGCATTTGGCTTTTAGTTTGCATAACTCTAATAATGTTGGGGCGGACTTCTTTAGATTTATGCAACACAGGACAGAGAAGAGACAGGTAACAAGACTAAACAGATAAGGAGTGACGGCAAAGGTCAAGCAGGCTGAAGGGTGAACGGGGGCTGCTGTAGCTCCTGATCTGTGCCTCCAAACACTCCATCACTGGGCCATCTAAACTTCTAATGTAGAGGACTTCGTTTTCCTGTATTTGAGGCACCTGCATTTTATTTGCACATGTTTGTTTCACCCTGTCTATTCTCAGAGTTCAGTCTGGATTCATTGAACCTACCTTTGTCAAATACACATTCACGTTAGGGAATAACATGTTCACACTTATAAACCTCATATTTTTTAAAGCAAGTGACTGAAATCAGACACAGTACTAGGAATATATCCCTAATGGCATACAAACAGTGAGTTCATTGCTATCATGTTTAGAGCTCCTTCTCAGTATGTCTCATTCACTTGAACAGGTTTACAGCTACTTATCAGGTTCGTTCTGCTGTTAGTCCCTATTTATCTCTCCTCAGGATGAGGATGATTATTGCTAAATGAAGCATATAGTATAAACTTGAACTAGTTCCATTCACCTGAGAGACCTATGATCCTATGAAAGATATTTAAAAAACAAATCATAGTGTGACATTTTTGCTGTCATTGTTATATTTTTAACAGAACCTGGCTGCGCACCTATGCCTATTGTCCTCCTGATGATTCTCCCATACTATGTGTGTGTGTGTGTGTGTGTGTGTGTGTGTGTGTGTGTGTGTGTGTGTGTGTGTGTGTGTACACTCAAACAAAAGGGAAACAAATTAAGGGAAAAACCTGATGGGAGTAGTGAATCCTGCCGTCCAGGGGCAAGGGCTCAGTGGATGGTTTGAGTATGAAAAAGACTTATCTTATGCTATAGCCTTCACGGTCACCTGGGGCCTGTACTACAAAGCAGGATTAAGGGGTGAGTGTGCATGTTAACTTCAGGTTTAACCCTGGGTTTTTCAGTAGCGTGATGGTGGTTCACATTTACTGGGATAAATCACCATGGGAATGTATGCTGCACTCTCTGGTCTAGATCAGATGTAAAAAAGCACCACCTACTCACCTAAAAGAAAAGTTTGAAATTGTTTTTTCCCAAATCACATTGATGACGTTACCGAATAAATCACAGTGCAGAGGCAATTTAGTAATATCCCTGCAGCTGTGGTCCTGACCAGTCTTGAAATAAAATCCTGAGTCCTCTTTGTCCGAGACCAAGACAAGACCGGGTAAAAATGCAGTCGAGACCGAGACGAGAGCAAGACCTTCAAAAAGTCCAATGTCGAGTATTGCAACACTACTGGAGACACATACTGAGACGCTTTGCATTGGTTTCCCTTAATATGTCATTTGTCTTTATATTGTAGTTCATAAGTGCCTCTCGGTGCTGCACCTTTCTGCATTTACTACAGCTTTAATTCTAAAGAATGTTGCTAACTATATTAACATACTAACTGTTTACTCCCTTAAAGAGGCTCTTAAAATGAAACAGACTATGTCAGCTTTACTTTCAAGCACGCCATCATCCAGTTGTATTCATTGCTGACTCTTAGTGTTTTTTTAAAGCAGTTTTCAAACTTTCTTGGCCCCAGTAATGTAGTGAGGTGCAGAATCAGTCGTGCGTTTTGTGGAGCCATATGTCAATAAAAAATTGTAGTTGTCCTAAAAGTCTACAAGACACCTGGCCTTGTGTCATGGGACATAAATGCAGACGGTAAAAGTTGCAGGTCGATTAAAGTGTTTGTCCAGCGATGGCTGGCACCACGGCTGTGGGAGAAAATGAAGTCCTTCAGGGTATTTGGTAGTTTCTTTTTTTGTTTGAAAGTTGGAATTCCTCAATAATTCTGTCAGGTACAAATACATCAGACAGATCCCTTTTTCTAGGCAATTCTTGACAGGACTGTGTCTCTCTGACTGTCCTGTGGGCATGTTCCTATGTGGAAGTTCAATAATGTTTAAAGCACTGAAAGAGGACTAAACAAACTTTAAATGGCAAATGAAAGTGTGAAAGTCAACATTTGATTAAATGGGCTGAGGGTGTGCAAGCATGTTGGTTAAACGGAGGTTTTAATCCTGCAAGAGGAATAGTGTTTCAACATGAGTGAGCACTGGAATTTCATTTCAGCTTTGGCGCTTTACAGTCCCTACATGCAAACTCCAATCATCAAATGAAGAGGAAAAAACTGTTTTATTTGACTTACGGTGCCACACTCTTGCACTCAACATCTAACTAACTACAGCTACACTGAAGCGTTTCTCATTTGTCCATAGCATTTCTGTAAAACAAGCATTTTGTGTGTAAATGAGCCATAGTGAGGGTCCATATCGGGCAAGGAGATGTGCATGTTTTGTCAGTAAAGGACAATATTTAAGTCTGTTGTGCAAAAAAAA
>JAPQRN010000009.1:17853088-17864086 GCA_037367275.1 Coranthus polyacanthus
TAACAAAATGCAAATGGAATCAAGTAGGTGATGATGACATCAACATCACATCAATGATGTAATGATGACAACAACGTGATGATGACATCAACATCAAAGACAAAAGAACATCAATGACGTGATGATGACAACAACATCAAAGATGTAACAACACACAAATAACATCAATGGCGTGATAATGACATCAATATCAAAGAGGAAAGAACATCAAAGACATAAGGATGACAACAACATCAAAAACATAAAAAGACACAAATTACATCAAAGATGTATCGATTAAAAGATCAAAGACGTTTCAAGATGCAAGATGTGACATGACGTGAATGACATCAGATATGATGATGACATGAACATCAAAGACGTAACAAGATACAAATGATATCAATGATGTAATGATGACAACATCAAAACTTAACAAGACTCAAATGACATCAAAGAGGTGCCGATGACATCAACATCGAAGATGCAAATGACATCAGTGACATAACTAGAAAAATTTGCATTCTGTGAAGAGATTGTATGTGATAGCTGAGAGCTGAAAGCTTATCTTGAATGAGCTGAACTTGGCTGAACTTAGCTGAAGGTAGCTGAACTTAGCTGATTACATAGCTGCTACATTTCCCACAACCTAACATGCATAAAACACAGTTCTGGTAGATTAATTTGTTATGTGGATTCTGTACTATTGGCACAATAGAAATACATTTTCATTCATCTATTTTGTAAACCACTCTTAAATCTACATGTTAGTCACATATAAAATGATGCATTGAGCCCTGATGAATCACTGTATTGTCAGGCATTAAGAAAAATGTACACCTAAATTCTTTTTTTGCCATAAAAAATTATTCTGTATATATATCGTATTTCTCCTCTTTCTCATCTCCAAAGTTGAAGCGATAGCTCCAAATTGTCCTAATTACCCTTTATTGTCATCTGCCCTGGCCTTTTTTTCTCTTTTTACTGCTCATTTTAGAGACTAATGGTCTGTCTTGAATGACTGAGTGAATGTGGGAACATACAACACAGAACTGTCTGTCTTCTCATAATAATACAAATGTATGTCATTTTATAGAAATAGGTAATTTATGATTAGAGATTATGTACAAAACCCATGAGCTGTCTGGTTCTACTCACTCAAATGAAATCAAGTGAAATATGCCTCTCTCGTTCCTGCCAGTGACAGTAACATTTGCTTTTCTTATAGAAAGAGACGCATGAAAAATAGTCGTATTTACCAGTTTGTGTTCCAACAAAAAAACCTGACGATGGTGAGCAATGAGAGGATCAAAGAAGAAGTGAAAGTCATAAAGACTGAAATAAAAGAGAATTATGTATTAAGACAGAAGTGACAAGCAATCACTGTGATGATGCCATTAGAGAATACTGTATTTTCCACTTTCTAACAAAAGCAATCTGTAGTGTCCATCACACCAGGAGGGTAGGCAACTGGCAGCGTCAACAATTAATGTGTGAGGATGGTGCAGCTCTCCATCAGCCTCCTGTAAATAGCTGGCATGTGGAGAGCTCCTCAGCAGATGTGATACAGGAATTCATTAGCATCCCCTGTTCCTCATACTTGTCCCCAGAAAGCTATTATCTGCCAAGCTGAGCTTGAGGAGATTCCAAAAAAGAAAAAGCAGAGAAAAAAAACACCACTATCTCAACACTGTTTTTGTTTTCCAGGAAAGAGCAATGCTATTTCGCTATTGTGTTTCACAATAACACTAATAGGCTCTGACTCATTTGCTGCAGGTCACAACATTCAGCAACAAAGACTTTCCAAATGTTTCCAGAGGTGTGATATTTCATTATGCTTTTTGTACATGATTGCACTTAGACCAGGGAACGCAGAGCCCTTTAATCCAGAGCTGCAGTCAAAATCACCTGAGGTTGTGTTCACACCTGAGCTGTCTAAGAAACTTTGCTCATTTTGTTCACTTACTTTTAGGCTGATAAGTATGAGCCCAATTAAATAAGGTGTTTGATGCAGACCAGCTGGTCCACTCAATTCGCAAATGTAAAAAATTCCATAATAACCATTTTGTAATTGAAGTGATCTGAGAAGAAAGTAGACTTCTGACTTCTTCACCTCATCTCTGTTTTCAGGCTTTAGAAAATCATGTCATTAATTACACACATCAAGTTAAAAGATAATTGTATGAGTGAAGAAGCTGTAGTAATTTACCATTTAGTTTTGTGTGGAAAAACTGCATCTCTCATCTCACGTGATACACGTCACCAACACCAAAACGGCTCTTAGATCTGCACTGTTCTCAAAGAACGAGTGAAAAGGTACTAGAGGTAGAGGTAAAACATCACTACAAGTGTGGTTTAGGTGAGAGCTGCCAAGACAACGTCGGCAACTCAGAGTTTGTGGAGAAAGAAAGTCAGGATGATGTCGCGTGGTTCCTGAAGCAACATGGCAGCTCCCCTGCCTGTGACATTTGGGCTTTACTTTTCCATTAACTTGAGTCATGTTGTCCATCTTTATATATATGTTCACACTGCTTTTTTTTTGCTTGACTTCAAATTACAAGCTCATTCACAGCTTAACCCCTTTTTAAGTTTTCTCCATTAATCCAGCAATTGTTAGATATGAGCATCTTGACTCAGTTAAGCTTTATTTGTCATTGTATGTTAGAATAACTTTCAGAATAAAACACTGAAGGTCTGTGGCAGGAGGGGATTGTATAACACCTACGGGGAAGACTACCTTCAGCTTTTTTAGTTAGAGCAGCTCACACATGGAACAGTCTGCCAACACTTATCAGAGATTGTGACACATTGATAAAGCAGACTCTGCTGTATGTACAGTATTGTTGTTCCTATTTTAATCTTTTTTTTTATCTGTTGTGGTTGTCACTACACCTGCCCAGGGACTGAAATAAGCCGACTGGCTAAACTGGTAGATTTACAGAAATGTCTATTAATGTGCAATGTCCCTGCAAATTTAAACTGTTATACTTATAATAAACAGTATAAAAACAGTAATTTAAGAAATTATAAAGGTGTCAGAAGTCAAAATGATGGTGCTAAGCATTTCATTTTAATTCATGTTTTGGGATTTCAATCATGTCTTGTGTAGTCTCATTGAGGTATCATCAGGGATCAGCAGGGATAACATTAAAATTGTATTCCTCAGACAAGTATAGTCAAGTATAGTGTTTCTTTAAGAGATACCTAAGAGACCAAAAGCAATCCTTTAGATTTTTTACATTTAACGACAACCTAAAATGCAGATAAAACATCAATCAAAATGAATAAATCAGCAGTAAACCAATGTCCACGATCCAAAGTTAGAGCTGCAGAGAACATACCTCTCAAACGCTGCACACAAACACAAAAAGACAAACACATTTTGAGGAAACTGCAACTGCTTGCTAGTGCAGCAGGGTGCCACCTGCTCAGCTGCAAGACTGTCCATCACCTACAAACAGCCAATCAAACAGCTCAACTATGACGAGGTGACACCCTGGAGGCTGCAGCACCAGATGGAGGAGAACAGTTCCTAATAAACGGCAATGAAAGGCATTCAGCCACTCATCTACTGCAACATACTGTACATTTAGCAGCATGGCAATACACGACAGCTCCTCGGTGGCCCATCTGGCCTGTCAACGCCAGACTGAGGAGTGTAGGCGTGGATATACAGTAAGAGGTGTTGAATGTATCCTATGTGATGCATAAGACACACATGCCAATTAGACAGAGCGATAACATCTTGTAGAAATGATCCCTAGCTTCGACAAACTAACATCATCATCATTATCGTCATAAGGTCTGTCCACAACTCTGAGCAATCTGACAAAAACATCATATCACAATGTTTTTAAACATAATCCATAATAAATCTTTCTTCTCTTTCTGAAATGTACAGTAGAGTACAGACAGACTAGAAACGGCAGATGGATTTGCAAAAGTAAAACACAATGTTACATTAAAGACAACACATTTTCCACTCTAGATCATCAGTTTGGTACTAAAATAATGACTAATACCTAGGTTTATTGGACAAATAAAATAAAGAGGTACGTATTCAAAGGAGGCTTGAAAATGACATACCAGTGTGCACTTTTCAAATTCTGAAACTTGTCCAACAATCTCCTGTCGTAAAAGCGTGGAATGACAATATAAGACAAATGTAAAAATAGTTGCAGTTTGCCATATCACAGATCTACTTTAGTGTTTTAAAACCAGGTCATCATGTTAAGGAAGAGAGACACATAGGAAGTAATTTTGTTGGATAACATAAAAACGACACAATATCTATTACTACAGACCATGGACATGTGGTTGATCTTATGAAGTGATCGATCTTACACATCTATCTGTCTGTACTCTTTATTTAGAAAAGTCATACTTATGTTCAGTATAAGCACCGTGCATACTTTGCAGACATCCATTAGAGAAACCTCTGCATTATGTTAATATAAACACAATTTATTGTATCTTTAAAGGAGGAGTGAAAGTTAGAAATCCATCAGACCATGTCCTGTAAAATGATGTTATTTTACTGAACATAAAATCCACAGATCACACACATTAGCATCTATTTATTTAAGGGGCTTTCGACATCCACCATTGTTTATTTACAAAACAGAATTTTCTTGACCCTTTGGCATTCACTGATTAATAAACTGCCCATTACATCCAGAGCTGCGACAATGATTTCATTACAGATGAATCAGCTTTGTGTGTGTGTTTGGCTTATGAATCCTTTTGTCCATAACATTCGTACTCAGATTGCTGATTTAATTTGACAAACAATCCAAAATCCAAAAGACAATCAGACATGACGAGAATAAAATTCTCATTAAATAATCTGGCACCAGTAAACATTTAGCTATTTGTTTTTTCCTCTAAAAAATTATTAAACGAAATAGCTGAGTCGTCTGACAAACTGTTTTACATATCGTGGCAGATCTGTAAATTAAGATGACTCCTTATCACTGAACATGATTCTACCTTGGCTTAAAACAAAGACGCTGAATCACAGTGCATTGTTGTTCTATCTAACTCCTCCGTCAGCACTAATGAGAGAACGCAGCGGGATCTGAAGCAGGTTTAATCTGTGTTTCAGCTCGGTTTCAGATGTGCCCTGCGTGTCGATTCGCTGTGTAAATCCAGTTGTTCTGTCACCTCTCCAGCTGACTCACTGCTGTCTTTCTCATCAAATCCCACAAACAAGGAAAGCCAGGGATTAGTCCCAGCTAAATACACTAAGCTCATTTGATAATCACGGCTTCTCCCCAATCTCTGCTCATTAACAATGGATGTGACGAAATTAATCTACACGAATGGCTGCGAGTATCCGTCGGTGTTATCGGCATCACATGAATGGATTTTGTTCCTGCATTTCATGGCCTTTGTGGCATGAAAGTGTTTTGATCTAATTCCAGCATGCTGATATGCAGGTGGGTGGATATCGCCACGCGGTGCCCTTGAGACCATTCAAGGATGTTACTGTAGATTTCTCACACAGTTTGAAATGCCCGATTGTCCACTCTGCAGCCAGTAGGTATTATTTTGTCAGAGGACTTCACTCATTATGTAACTCTATTTTCTCTTCTCTATTTTCCTGTGTAGTAACACATCATGGAGTGCATGGTGATTAGTTACATCACTGAAATAAAGCGATGTCCCCATCTGATAAATAAATATATCTTTATAAAGGATTATTTTCTACAGTTTATATGAAATTGGTTTAAAGACAGAAAAAGTAACAAAAAGTCTCATCTACCTAGTCACAAACAACCACAAACGAATCATTAAAAACTGAGATGCAGGAACTAGTAATATTGAGGTACAAGGCGAGGCAGTGAAAAAGTGAGATCCTGATCTGTGCAGAGACCTTCGGTGCAACAGAATCCACTTCATTTCAATTGGAGCAGAGAGTGATAAACAATCTGAATAATGTTCCTGAAGTGGTCTAATCTCTTTAGGACAGAGAGCGCTGGAGGATGGAGGGCAAGACGGGTGAAGAGGATCATTAATTTCATCAATATGGTGGCTCAAGCAGCAGAGGAGTCTGGAGATTCAGCCCACAGGGAGAAAAGAACTCTCCCTCCTCCTTTATCCTCTGCCTGTTACATATTACATTGTCTCCCACTGCTCAACCTAATGCTTAAACTCAATTATTCCTCCCACAGTTAGACAAACAGCCACGTCGACTGGGGAGAGTGTTCGCACTGTCCCTGGGTGTATTTGTACCAGCTTTGCATTGATATTTGGTGCCAATATTAGCCTTTTATTAAATCTGGTCCAGAATGTGTCACCCACCTTTGACATGATGGATATGATGCAGAGCGCTTGGTTACGTATTGTCTGAAAAATGAACAACAAGGCGTTGTGACTCTGTGGGGAGTTTGTGAGTGTTTTCATGAGTGATCAAAATAACACTGTGAGCATGTGTGAGCTAAAATAGTATGTGTTTTCTGAGGAGATTATGCGTGTTGTTCGAGAGATCAACAGATGTACTGTAAGTGCAGTGTCGGTCAGCGATAGAGAGGCGATGGCAGGCACTGTTTGAATTGTGCCAATTACACATATGATGCTTGGCAATTTAAAAGGTAATTTTGCAAGTCAAGAAAATCACATTTTCTGGTGAACTAACTGTGAAAAAAAAGGAATTTGAGAGACTACATACCCGAGTGAAGACATCCCCAACATCTCTCTCCACATGCTACACAGAAAAAGATGCCGCTGCAGCTCTCAACGTAGACCGACGTTAGAGATTTTCCCTCATTCTGGAAGGACCACATGTTTGTGTTGGTCACGTGTATTGTGTGAGATGAGAGATGTAGTTCATTCACTGTATTTTCCCACACTAGCAAAATGATCTCTTAAACTGACAAACATGATGTGTAATTGATGACACAATTCAATTGGAATCAATAAAGTTACTTGTCTCTCGCTGTTGAATACCACACGTATTTTTCCCAAAATCAGGTCCCACGTGGCGCATTGGAACTTTTCTTTCAGTGAAAAGTCCCGCCCTTTCCGGTGTCACAGAGATGACTTGGAACCACTGGCCTCAGTCCCGTGTAGAGCACTTGTGGTGGGACAACCACACAGCAATATTTTACTCAACAGCATATTAAAACAATATGTTACTAACCTTAACCTTAAGTGGTTTATGATAAACTTTACCTCAACCACGGTTACTGTTCCAAAGCTGGCAAAATTTGGTTTTTGATATGCTGTAGCCCCTGTCAGTGTATGTTATTACATTATGCTTCGCCAAAGGCATCTTATTGTTTTGTTTTTTCTCACCACAATGCTGGGACATTATTATCTGATCACCTTCAGATGTGTTAATGGGATGTGGCCTATAAAACATACCTGTTGTGGAAGAAAATGAATCCAGGACTCGAACGGATGACTCTCCAGGCTCCAGCGTCTTATGGATTCTTTAAGTGAAGTCTGAATGCTGCAACAGTGTGCCTCCAATTTAATCCCAACAGTTTATTAAAAACATTGTCGTGTTTCAACATGGCAATGCCTCCGTGCACATGGTCCGCAAAGAAATGGTTTTCCCAGTTTGCTGTGGAAAAATGTACTCGTCTGCACAGTGTCATGGGAAGCACCTTTTGAGGTGAACTGGAATCGTGACTTATGAGCTAATTTTTCTGGCTGAATGGGAGAAAATCCCTGTCGCCAGGTTCCAAAATCAGCTGAAAAGCAAGAACTTAAGTTGAGCACACACTGAAGGGCTGTGGGGCCGGTTATGAATGGAATTTGAACATCACGACTGAGTGTGGAGATAGATCTGGCTTTATGAGACTCCAGATACACTTACTTATGGTTAAAGTAATCCTGGTATCTCCTTACAGCAAACAGTAGATGACAATCCTATACTATATTGCTGTCCAAGGTTGTACTAGAGCAACATACTAATGATGCCCTGTTCCAAAACGTAACCGATGTTAACAAGGAAAGAAACTGAGCTATAATCGCGGAGGGTGTACAATGTACCAGGCTGCAAAATACGTTTTCATATTACCATATCGCTACATGGCTTATGTACACATAGTATTAGTTAAATACATTTACAAAGAAGGGAATGGTGTCTTAATGAATGGTAGCCCCAGTCGGTGTCATATAGATAAAGGAATGCTCCATTGGCTGAGCTCGTTTTCTGATTAGTGGCTCTATTTGTTGAATCAAAACAAATAGGGATGGCAGGCTGCTGCTGGCTGTGAAGTTTCAGGACATCCAGTCGTTAAGTGAGCTGTGTTGTGGAGCAGTCGTTCAGTGTGAGCTCCTCTCTGACTGTCAGAAACTAAAATCACCTCCAGTCGCTGGAAACAGTTGTTAAGTGTGTTGTGTCCCATCTTAGAATGCTTCAGCTAGTTGTCAAGTGTGTGCCCATTAAGATGGCATCAAATCCCTTGGATTGGCATGTTTTTCAAGTGTCCTCAAACTTCTGTTCATATATTTAGCCCTAAAAGGCTCCAAAGACTAGTGCTTCTGTAAGACATTCTGCAAACAACTAATTTTCCCAAATATTACTCCATCCATTATGTGTTTTAGTTGTCAGTATACCATATGCAAATACTATAAAAGGTCACATTTAAAAAATTTTTAACTACAATTTGTGATGATCTTCCTTTTCAGTCTAGAATCTTCGATTTTCTCCAGAGGCGTGGAATACAGACTGCATTGTACTTTAACCATGTATCCTCTAGTGTTTCAGTATAAAAGCCAATTACTGAACCGTCCTCTGACACTAGGCCTACAGAGCAAATTATGATAATTCTGACATTTTCATATTCCTTTGTCTAGCACCAATAATCCACTTATCTTCCTCTTCTAATAGATTTTATTTTGCTGGATGTTGCTGTTTTTTTTGTCATCTAACTGTAGCATGAATAATTTAGCAGTCATGAAATTTTTAGCCTCCTCCTCCTCTGTGGTAACAAGAAAAGCCACTCTGTGCACAGGATGCAAAGTCACAATTTATTCATGAGGAGATCCCACACGGCCGAGGAACACAGCGAGATTCGAAGCTGGGCAGAAGAACACCGGCCTGACATCACCCATTCATCAGTGCTGAGCCGTATACAGTGTATGTTATTATTAGCAAGGTCAAAGCTGCGTGACTCCCAGTAGCAGGTCTCTGAGTGACTGGGAGTCCAGCGGGGAGTGTTGCGTTTCCCCGTAGGTTTACAAGCAGTTGTTTCAAGAAGAGAGCTTGAGACTGAAATCAGCTTACAATCAGTTTGGCAATGCACTCTTTCATCATGTTTTTTTTCCTGAAAGCTCGGGGTATTCTCCATAGTGACAGACAGACAACAGCGCAGCATGATTCTTTCATTACTGTCGGATGTGAAGCCTCATCTAAAAAAAAAAAAGTGGTTTCTCCAGAGTCACCTCTAGTTTGATTCTTTCTGTCTTTCATGTCCCGTATCTGAAACATCAATTACAGTTAATGGGTAATTGTTTGGACAGCTGCTGAGATGTCAGCTGTGCAGTGCCCGCTGCGCTGCTTATACGGCAAATTAGGAAAAATATTTTATATAGAACGGATGTATTATAATTTTGTCCTTTCTATTAGTTCTTATTTTTATTTAGTCTTTCAGGTTGGTTTTTGATTTCAGCCTAGATTTAGTTGATTTTACTAGTATGTACGTTATTTCTGTTTTATTTTGAGGAATTGACTTGTTGTAGTGTTGGTTTTTATTTACTTTTAGTATCAGTTTTAGGATAACCTCGATTTCTAGAAGCTGAAAAAGTTGGAATGAAAAAATGCATGGCATCAAATATGATTTACAAAACCATTGGTTATTAAAGGTCATATATTGTGCAAAACCATTTCACACCATGAACCATTAACATTGTGGTAACTGAAACAAAGTGGATCTTACATCGTTTTAGTTCATCTTGCATTGTTTATTGTAGTTTTTTTTTTTATTTCAGTTAACAAATAAATTTTTCACTGCTCATTTATTTTTAGTCTTAGGTTAATTGTAATAACCTTGTTATAGAAAAGGGGGAAAAACGGTGAGATCTTGTAACAATTTTGGGAGAAATTGCATAGTCTCTGCCTTGCTGTTAGTTTCATTTCATGAATAGGGATAAAATGGGACAAAGAGACGATGGTTTGTCCAAATTTTCCAAGAAAAATCAGATTTCAGAGATACGGCGTTTGTTGAGAGTGAGTTTGTGCTTCAGTTTACCCATCTGGATGAATTAAAGCTGTAATTCCCATGATTCAATGCCAATGTATTTTATCATCCACTATTACATCTTTTATTACTGTTTTGATGTGGCAGAAATGACATACTGTGCACGTAATGGATGACAATACTGGTTTAACTGGTGATCTTCACCAGTTACCACAACTATTATGTGGTAGCTATTATTACCACATGTTATTACCACATAATAGTTGCTGTAAATGCCCATGCCACACATATCACCACACATGTTTAGTTTCTTATTACCTACTACTACTACTGCACCTAATTTCAGATCGAGCAAAAGGGGCAGAAGTTTTTTTTCACTGTTTGTAACATTGTGAGATAGAGAGTTTGATTGAATTACAGGACTGTGGAGACTTGGTGGAGGTGTTTGCTCTGAGAGTGTCCTTCTAGTTCTGAATGCAGCCCTATTGATGGTGGTTGTTCATAAGAGGCAATTAAGAGATAGATTACTTCTTGAAACCGTTTGTTATTCAGGAGCGTAATCAAACTGACATCTCTCCCATGATTATTCATACTCACAATGTTTCTCATCTTGTTAATGTCTCTATATTTAGGGCACAGTGCCTTGATTCACAAAAGGTTTGTCAGATTTCTGCAGGAGATAAGGTTATTTTTTTAAAACAGTTGACAGTGCTAGAAATGGAGACATGAGGAGGAAGACTTCATTTCTAACTAAGATAATGCAATACCATGAGAGACGTCAGTGTTAATTGTGTCCTGTTGAAAATATCCTCCTAAGTCTTTTGAGCAACAAACCTCTTACAACCCATAGATACATACTATTGTTTAG
>JAPQRN010000009.1:17864186-17875989 GCA_037367275.1 Coranthus polyacanthus
GTTTAGAGACTTTGGACGGTTGGAATACCAAAACTTTTGACTTTAACAACATTCATCTGTTTCAAACCAAAAGTAAATACTGTTACTTTCAACTTGAGCTTTCAGTAAACGTGACCATGTGTTTCTTTTATTTCCATCATGAAGACAACTTTAAAGTCAACCTAAAGTGCACATTTTCAAATGTATATTCCACATTTTTATTCTGGATCTCTATTAGAATAGCTTTTCATGATTTCCTGTCTAAAGATTTTTGTCTTATGGGCCTATAAGCTGCGGTGCTTGATAGTTATTTAGCATCATTGAGCAAAACGTCCATAATGACCTTCCAGCATACTGTAATTCAAGTGGTCTGAGAGGACAACAGACTTCTGCATGTACTCCTTGCCGGTGTTTTTGGGTGGAAAAAAATGTACCCCGTGAAGTGATTTTGGCCAATCACAGGTGTTTTCAGGCAGGTAGGTGGGCTCAATAAGTGACTGACAGCTGTAATTACCCATCGCTGATCAGACTCTGTCAGACGCCACCTGGACGGGACTCTGCTGCTCTAAAGTAGCTTCACTTTTCTGAAACAGCATGAAACACCGACGGGTTATCTGTATTTATATTTAGTCTGTAGATTTGGACCCAGAGGAGAGAGCTCCACAAGGAAGGTGTGTATTTTCAAATTGATGACGCATGACAAGTAAAATTCCACCTGATGTTTGGGGTAAGAGCCATAGTGTATTTGTTTATTTCATGTACATACTGTGCATGGAACAAATAAATCGTTGCCAGTGTGAAGAATCAATGAAAGTAGAAGAATAGTTTGACACAAAGCATTCAGAGCAGATGAAGATGAAGTTTTCACCTTTAAATATCTTCACCTTTTGCAACTTGATCATGTCTAATATGAACATCCAACACTATAACGTTACATGTATGTCAGAATATTTTTTTTGTTGTGTATTTTACTTATATTGACTGTGGTATTTCTTGTTTCTATTCCTGTTGCAGGTATGGGGAGGCTAATTTATCAAACACAGCTACAGGACCTTCATGGCTTTGTGGTTATTTCTTTTTACATCATGTTGCACTCAGCTCTCACATGAATGCACAATCAATAAAAAAGTAGAACTGAGAGAGAAGTTCAAACCCTGGCCTCTTTCTCTTCTCCACACAGCTGACCAATCACAGCACAAAGTGAGCATGAATGTCAGATTGGTATTTTTTTTTTCAAAATTACAGAAATCATCTTCTTGTTTAAATAGATGTCAGAAAATTGTGGAGAGAGGACGTTCCTGAAGCTATCAGACCATCCCACACAGACTTCTGATGGACTCTGAATAAAGAACCATTAAAAGCAAAAGCTGCACACACATGAGTTAGGCTGAAAGTAATAATTCAGATTTTTTTTTTATTTGGATGTGACTTTTGTATGTTTCTGATGTGGTGTGTGTGTGTGTGTGTGTGCTTTTCCATATCCATTTTGCGTGATATTTGATGCCTATGAACATATGAAGGCTGTTTTAAATATTTTAAGTGCTATCTTACTCACTTTGGCTCTGTGGTGTGAAATTAAGGAGATTGATTGAACTCTTCTCATGCATCATTTATAGAGATAATTAATGGGAGTGCATCTTCGCTCAATTGACCTTGTCTTGAAATAACCGTTCAGAATAAATGTTGGAAAAATCACTCGAGGTGAATGTTTGAGAGGAGCGAAAACAAAAAGTAAAACATCTATGCAATGTATGGAAAAATGTCCATACAATTTATGACCTGCTTGTCCTGTTGCAAAGATAGAAGTCCACCTATGTATGTACGTCTTTCTTTCTTCCCACACTAATCGCTATGACCGCAATGGGTCATCGAACAATGGTAAGAAACATGGGTCATTTTAAGCCCTTGCACAGAACTACATTGTCGTTTTCTTGGTGACGTCAAGCTGGTGTATGTTGGTCCATCCAACACGGGCATAAAATGAAAAGTGCTGGCCATGTTGTATTTAAATGTATGCATGAGCACTGACCTCAACCCCACTGTCAGAATAAAATGTTGCTATTGTGCGTTTCTACCCAAAGTGTTTTTATGTTGTAAACCTTCAAACCTACATGAATATGGCTGCTCCTGCCCTTTGAGAGAAGGCTAAACAGTTCTATACACTATAACCTTGATATACGGGTATTGAGAAATGTTGACACATGTCTTTGGTTTAAAAACGTTTCTAGAAACATACAACGGCAACATCTTTTTCTGGTGCACTGGATCGGGATCCCCTTGACATTTTGCCTTTGCACAACTGTCTGTTAAAACATAAAATGGAGAGGAAAAGATTGTAATTGGTTACATTTGTCTAACACATTTATTAGGATTAACCTTTTCATTTGGACAGCGGTACTAATATGGAACCTAAATGTTATTTTGTCTTGCATAGTCAGACTTATCTCCACACTTTGCTTTAGGACTGTGCTGTGAGAAAGGTCTGGCTGAAAACATTAAAACAGGGGAAAACACTCCTTTTTTTTTGTTTTCGTACATATTTCTTTAACCCTCATGTGTTCTTGCGACCCTTTTAGGGATTCTCAATTGTATTTTTTTGCTCTCATTTTGGCAGTTTTCATGCAGAGATGATGATATCTGGCAAATATGTTCATTTTTTAAGGAATTTTGGAATTTCAGTATCAACACTGGAAAAAAAAAGAAGGCTGTCTAAACTAAAGCCTCACATTCTTCCTCCTGGAGCCCTTTTTGGCCCCATTGACTATCATTGATATTTTAAATATGATCAGTGACCTAAAAGGGCCTTAAGGGGAAAAGTGTGATTTTTTTAAAGGGTTTCCTGAGGGTTAAACCAATTGCAATCATCTCGAGTTGTACGAAGCCAAATATGCAGCAGATGAGGCACTTGTAAGTTCATCATTTACAGAAATACTCACTTAGTTCCTTATGGTAACACAGAGTACATCATGTGATTGAATCTGAGCTATGTTTTAGTCTGAGGCTACATCAGAGTGACTTGTAAAAATGCCCCATTCACACAGTAAAGTTTCCACAATGTAATGGATATTGAAGACATTCAAGAAGATCATAGTAATCCTTCAGTGTCATCAGTAGTGTTCGATCATTGTCAGTAAGTCCTGCCTCTTCTTGATTTTGATTGGCTAGTGAGAGAGAAGTGAAACTGATGTTGAGCTGTACTCTTTGCAACTCACGTTGCTGAAAAAAACGCTGTGGTCTGGGGCAGTTTTTTTCACCGAGGACGCTGAGTGCTTTAAACGCTGAACTTCATAGGATTTCTATGGAAAATAGACACTGCCAGCGAAAAAACATCTGCCTGTAGTTGTTAGCTCTGAGGTTGTTGTTATTTCATGTAGTGAGGGAGGAAAATGGTCACACACAGAGGAAAGGAAAATGCTGACTGAAATACTCAGCCCATGGCAGGATTATTAAAAAAAAATACTTCCTGTGAGTCAGACTACTTAAATGGATCTGTGGTTTAATAAAATCTCATCATTTACTGTTTCCTTTAAAATTTTCAGCATCATGTTCTGTTTCATTTTGAACCGTTTCAGCAACATCTGTGATGTGGCTGGAGATCCCTGACTCAGTCGCTGCAGAACATCCTGTAATGTTCTCTCATATTAATCTTGTCTTTAATGTATTTTTCCGTGATAAGAGTTGAAAGCCTCAGAGGCGCTCGGCACCAGAGAAGATCCAGAGATACAGAGGAGCCAGTGGCGGCCCAATGGCCAGCCCTGATAAAGAGACAGGAGATCCAGCCGAGTTTCCCGCGACACCAGCTCTCACCAAAAACCCCCAGAGGAAAGACAGCAGCAGAGCATCATTAAGTCCTCCCCATTTCTGAGAGCAAATCAATCTGACAGCAGCAATGGTCGCCACAAATGTATAGCATGTCAGAGAAGCTTGCAGTGTACAGCTAGTCTATAAAAGGCAGCTTTTCCTCGATTCATGACAGTAGCCTGAGGAGTGTCACACTGTTCACGTGGCTAAATACACAGAGTGTAACGCAATTCCTCATAGTTCAATGATGATTAGAAATCTGTGGCCTGTCTGTCATATTTGTTTACGCATTGCTGTTTTTTTAATGAATATGAAATATTTCCTCATAATGGCAACACATTATGATGATTTATCTTTTTTTATCACCATTCACAAATGTCAAACACAGTTAGAAAGGCTATGGTATCAATACTTTTCTATTTTCCGGGTTAATGGATAGAACGTATATGGAGGAGAAAAAAGTTAATCATTACTTTGATTTTTGTGATTAATTTTATGTAAAAACACACACACAAAAAAACACACAGGGGTTAAGTGAAATATTTGTTGATTGTGTGTCTCTTAAATTGAATAGCTACATTAAACATTTATGAAATCAAATTAGCAACAAATGATAAGCAGGTCATTTGAAACAATGAATTTCCACTTGAACTAAATGAAATATAATCTGTCATTGTGAGTACTTATTTGTTACTCTATATATCCTTGTGTATTGTGTGTGTGTGTTTTTAAATCTAAACTAAAAGCTCAGGGCATACAGCACCATGTGTGTTGCTTACAGTAACACATATGTGTGTTAACTCAGACTGAACTCACCACTGCTCTGAAAAATCCTACTTTTTTTTAAAGGGCAGCGGCTGTTGCATAAGCACAGGATTTCCACCACTATGATTCTAATAGCATCATGTGATATATACATGAAGATATAGACATGTGCAAACACACACCCTTTTACAGGTTCGTGCTGCGGGGGGGGAGGAAAAGACCATTGGCGCCCTCCAGTGGCGATAGCAGGAGAAGTAAGCTCCAGTAGGCAGAGTTTGACTGTAACATACAAGAGTTTTCTCTTCTATACAGAGCAACATGTTAAATATATGAATCTTTTGAAGGCTCGGTCTGATATTAGAGATATGGATGAGGGACATTTTGTAAGAGCGGAAAGTGCTACTTTAGCAAATACTACTACTTACTATAAATTTAGGCAGATGATGTTTTTTTAATTCAACATGTAAACTTCAGAATGACCACATGTAGGCCTGTAGCTATAGCCTATTCTTACGTTTAGGCCTATTTCTATTCCAACATTGGTAACAAAGTCATATTTTCACTGCGTTGTCCACGTTTATATCTTGCATTAAACAACACGGTGAGAATGCACGGGGCAAACTGTCCAAGTTTCATTGTATTTTCACCACATCAGGCCCACGTAACATCCGCTTAGTTTAAGTGTCATCAGATTCTCTCCTAATTTTCCCGAGTCCTTGTCAATTCTCTTTTCCGTCTTTCCTTGACCTCATGACATTTTCCATCAAGGTGAAGGAAAAGTGGTTAGGAAAAGTCACTAGGAGGTCATTTTGATATTTTGGGTAGATGGGGAAGGCTAAATGTAGGAGAGAAGCTTGTGGTTTTCCATCGGTTTCTTCGACAGCTGCAGTTATGTGACTCACCAACATCTGCCAAAAGTGAGGTATTATACTTTTATTCACTAACGTAGATGTTTAGAAGTACTTTGGGGAATGATGCTGTGCTTTTAGAAATACCCCACTCCTTGGCTACTCAGATCATTTTCTTTATTGCTATTTGTTCCAGGTTTTTCCTCGGATACAAATATTTCTATTGAAAATATGTCTGCATAAGGGACCAATCAAAATCACACAGAAAAACTGAGTTGATCTTGGAAAATACATGACAGAAAACCTGACTTGTGGAGTTTGAAAATGTGACTATTTGCTCGGCCAGGAGTCTGACCAAAGGTTGCAAGTTGCATGATAGATCCTACAGCTCCTATTTTTTCTTAAGAAGTTAGGAATTTGAAGTCAGTAGTATATGATGGCCTCTCCTGTATCATTTTAGACCTTTAGTCTCATCTAATGAGCCTTAGAAGTCCCTTAACTTTGTTAATAGTGGGAGTCTAAATAGCTAAATTATCCCTTTGCCCCCACACACCGCTCAGTTCTGTTCACAACTAAAACTACATCGTGATATAAATATCTTCTAATGATCTAATGAAAAAGCCATTATTCTCATGGCATGGTCATATTAAACGCAATAAACAAACAAAACATCAGCATCAAGCTTTCGTCAGTGAGTCAAAACTGCCAAACTGGCAAAATCTTAAAGAGTTTTTTTGTTTTCTTACTGGGTTTAATATGACCCTGTCGTGAAAATAAAGTCATTTTAATTGCTTAAAAGAAGTTATGTACTTTTATGTGAATCTCAGATGAAATGATCTTGAGTCCATTATTTCTCTGCATAATGTTATGATTGTTTCTGCTATGTTTGGATTATTTCTGGTGTCCTGTCACTCACTGTACTATAAATGTTATGTGTGGACCTTTTTTAATGTTCTGTAGTAGAGGTAATTAACAGTGAGTAGAGTACAAGAACAAACTAAAGTCAGTGTCACCTGGTGCACACTAGTAGATGTGGGTGTTCCTTAATCTCTGACAAATGATCGGTATATTCATGATTAACTGCCCATTTAAAGATAATGCCATAAGATAATATATTTTTATCTTTAGCTGAGAGTCTGCATTTGCTCATTATTCAACTGTACTATTTCTTTTCATCAGACACGGGAACAAGAATGAAGTGGGTGGAGACCAAAAGAAAAAAAAAAGAAAAAATCAGAGAACAAAGGACAAGAAGATATGCATTCACATGTGTAAATATCATTGACAGGCATAAGGGGAATTTTAATGCAAATTAATGAATAAATCAAGTCAAAAACAGGAAAAAAGAAAAATCCACTACGGTGTGTTCTCTGTGGGATGAAGCAGGACAAGAAGGTAGCTAGAAAGGGAAAAAGAACAAAAGCCAAACAACAGCACATGCATAATCAAGAAGCCTGTGATGTTCTGGCTTACTTAAATATGAAACACTGATGCAGCTGGAGGATGTGAAGGGAAGGTGGCGGGTTCAAATCCCGGGGGTGACTGTAACAATGCGGAAGGGAAAAGTAAAACGAGTAAAGGTGTGGCCACACCGTGTATTGTACGTTCCAAACATTCACTTCTACTCAACAGTTGAAGGTTGTGTAACTCATTAATTCAACCTCCAGTTTACCTCACAGTCCGCCAATAAAAACACGTCTTGTTGAACCTGCTGCTTGAAAACTGATGACATTAAGACAATACAGTATACTCATGATGTGCTAGAACTTATTGTGCTAACAGATTACCACCTATATCGATAAGAGCACATTTATATCTGCCATATTCTATACTCAGGAGTGTCCATCCTACTGATTTATACGACAGCATCATTACCTCGCTGATCCTCCCCACATGTCAGTTTTAAACACCGCCACCTGGCATTATCATGGGATCTAGATCTGCATTAATTAATATTTCTTGATGAAATGAAGGTCAGGCCCTAATTATACTCAGTCTAATCAGATTGAGAAGCGTCTCTTTGTGAAAATGGTTCAAGTATTCAGACCCTTTAAATAAGTAAAAGTACTAATACCACATTGTGAAAACACTACAAGTTAAAGGTGTGCATTCAAAACCTTACTTAAAGCCGCAGGAACCAAATTGCAGATTGCAACCAACTGAAAACCCATCACACTTGTTTTGCAAATTTGCAAAACGCTCTAGTGTTTGTTTTGTTCGCTCTGGGTTTACTGTTAAGGGGATCTCAACTCTAGTCCACGCTCAAACATAGTAGTTAAATGTAGTGGAGCCAGACGTACAATACTTACCTCTGAGACGTAGTGGAGTAGAAGTATAAAGTTGCATAAAATGGAAATACTCAGTACCTTACATTTGTTCTTTAGTACAGTAGTTGAGTACTATTCTACTACTGCTAAATGCCACTGGTCTCTGTCAATATGTTCAATACCCTAGCGGATCCTGCTTCTGACTGGCACTACTCACATGTCAGGCAGATTTGTGATGGGCCATAAATAAAAGATTTCAATGAAAAGGAGTGCTTCGTGTTGCCTATGAGATTTATACCGAGAGTCTATCCTCTGCAATTTGATTGATGGATGTTAGCCTGTGTTTTGACAATGATGCAAAGACATGTAGGATGCACTGAAAATGTACTGTTCTATGTAAATAGAAACTTTACCGCGTGACCACGGAGAGAAAGTCCTCTCAGAGGAGTCAAAAGGTCTTCATGTGCTGTGTTAGTTAATTAAAGTCCTTTCTCTGCTATTTATCCTGTGAAAAAAGTCACATAACGGACATAGGTAGCCAAGCTGCCCCTGACTGCTTTCCTACAGTACAAGCAAAAGTACCAAAACATGGTTGACATATGTTTTCCTGTTTGCTGTCTGTTGCTTTTCTTTTGTGTACTGTACTGTAAAGCTCCCTCCTAAGTATCCCTTAACACTTTGCCTGGTGTGGACCAGGGACATTGCTGGAGTCAGACAGCTCCACCTACGTAATTTACATATTGAGATTTAATCACAGTGTGGGTAAAATCCAGATAACAAGAACACCCATTATTAAATGCAAAGCCCTATTATTAGCAAATTCAGTCGAGGAAAACGGAAAGATTCCTGCTTCCAGCTATCGAAGAACACATTTTCTGACAAACCTGTGTCATTAAGAACCAAGGTGTAAATTACAAATAAACAAAACAAACCTTTTGTATTCTAAAAAAAAAACAAAAAAAGAAACTGCTCATGATTCCCTTCACCAATTCGGAGAAATCAAGCCACCAGTTGCGCGTGTGACGTCTATGCGTGACCGTCAGAACCGCTGCTTCCGTGTTTTTTTGTTTTTTTTTCTTTTAATAAACAAATGTATGTATGTGTGTGTGTGTGTGTCTTTAATGTGTGCAAAAATGAAAGGTATTGCGAATTAGAGAATGCATCTGCCTGGTGTCTGAATAACAAATAACACCATTAGTGAGACAGGGGTGTTCTCTGCCAGGTCCTCCAAGATGAATGGCTGTGTCACTGCCTGGCCCACACACACACACACACACACACACACACACACACACACACACACACACACACACACACACACACACACACACACACATTCGTATGAAAGGACATGCTCTGGCATCATACTGTCACACCTGAAGATAATTAAAGTGTAAAAGGTACCAATCAGAGCCTCAAACTGATTTGTTTACTGTTGAATTTTCCTGGCCGTCTGTCTGTCTATGTACCTTTTACATTGTTGTTAAGATGTTTATTATGTGTGTGCATGTATTTGTATAGTTAGGTGGCTGATAGGGACAACTTTAAAAGTCTTTTTGCGGGTTCAGTCTTCAGGCAGCTGTGTTAGGGTAAAGTGCTTTGAAATGTACTCACAAAGACAGTGAAATACGAGTGTATGTTTGTCTTTCTCTTTGATTTTGATAAATGTTACTTTGTTGAATTGTCGTGGCTCTGCGTCGGCTCACTTTATTAGTTTATTTAGTCAGGCTTATATATAACACTTTCTGTTAGTCTGAAGTTTAATATTTGAACATTGATTCTTCAGCTCCCATACACAGGCAAATGAATCCAAGGCTTTGCTTCGAAATAGGAAATAGGAAGCAAAACTTTCATTTCACGTGCAAGCACAATGTGAGGTACTGCTTACAGCCACAAAAACTGTGTCGATAATAAGCCTCCAAGACAAACACATACATCACACATGCAAGTTAAGAGAATAAAATAATTACAATCCAGCTGTAAAATGCTAATTATAGAACGGAAACACTCATTAATCTTCATTTCATGTCTTTAAAACTGACTACATATGTCTTTCATTATTGATAAACCCAGCATTTAATCCTCTTTCAAGTATTACCAGCTGTCTGAGAAGCCTTCAGATTCTCAAATGTGTTTCTCAAACCCTGGGTCCACCAGTGTTGATGCATCCCTTTGCATTTGTTTTACAACGTTTCAGGTAGGACACTTATATCGTACTAAAGTATTTATCACAGAATTACACACATTCTCAGCAACAGTCAGAGCAGGCGTGACACAGACGGTTCCCGAGATCACAAATAACCCTCAGCCAGTTTTGCAACATTTGAATAGAAAAACAGGAGATGGTTTGTAGTAGGCCAATGCAGTAGAAGCGACGTGGTGAGCACAAAGCAGGCTGAACAGATGAACGCTGGTTCAATTCTGAACGACAGCAAAGCTCATTCTGGGGTGGTTGGTCTGCAAAGCTTCATGTTAGTTCATGTATAAGAAGAACAACTTGTTTTCTCCTTCTATTAACACTGGATGTGTATTATGAAAGTCCCAGACACTATGTAAAGGAGAAGGGACATAATACAGACCAGTAACATACACGGACGTACACACGGGTTCAAATTGCCGTTACCAATCCAAGGACATCAGAAATGTCCACTGGATCTATGGAAGATAACCCTTTGAATTTATTTCTGCACAGGTTTACATGGTTGATAATAGGAACAAAGAATTAGAAACACTTGACTCTATTTTCAATTTGCCATCAGCTCTGTGAGCTTGTTTTCGGTTTGCTTTTCTAATGTTTGACGGATACAACGGAGAGTGATGGAGGAATGGCACAGTGAGCAAATTCATAAGTGTCTTTTTAAATAAGTGTCTTTTTAATTAATATTTACAAAAAGCCCCTACTCACTGGTTTTAATGACATGCTTTAATCACATACCTTCCTTGGCATGCAAGGATGTTTATTGTTGTTTGTTGCTTATTAGTCGTACTGAATTTGTTTTATTGTTCACACATCAGTAGAACTGTTTAAGGTCCAGCCATATTTTTCCCAGATGCTTTTCTACCTCTGCAAAATTGAAATTCTTGCAGGAACACTCCTGTTGCACATTTTTAGCAATCAAAGTAGATTTGTGAGACTTGACTGCTGGCACAAAATATTAAAATGAACCTTCAACAGCTCAGTGTATTCCCGTATGTCAAGGGAGCACATAAAAAGGAGCTAAATTCTGCTGTTTTCATAAGAACATTTCACCCCAGTTGTGGCAGATATGACAAGAATGTTCAATTCTGCACGGAGACAGGCTGAAGGTTATGAGCATTCCTGCGTTGTCACAATGTAATTTAGCTCCACTGCTCACTCTCTCAAACTTCTTTGACTTAATAAACTTTTTTTCTTTTTTTTTTTTTCGCTTCAGTACTTTGCGACTTACCACATTTGTAAATTATTGTTTTTCCCCCCCTTTAGCAAGATCTTATAGGACAGAGGCAGCATGTTTTTTGGCCCTGTGAATCGTCTGGATTTCCATCTCATTTGAGATTAGCTGAGAAGAGCTGTTTTGGATTAGCTGAGCTCCTCTCTCTCCCTCTGACACTCTCTGATAAGAGAGCCCGCAGTCACTGAAACACACTAGTCGAGGAAAATGCCCTTTTTCTACATAGTTAAGACTGCTCCGCTTCTCTCTTGTTGCCCAGCGCTAACTCTTTGTGGAAAGGATTATTGCGACAGACTGTGGAGAGCTGTTATCATGCTGTCAAGTGAATGGCGACTTTTTGAGTATCACACAAGGGTTAGACCAATATACAGAGCCCATGTTGGCCTGTTATTAATAACCTGACATCGTTCAGTCACTTTAACTCCACAGCTACAGCTAATCGATATCAATGGGCACAGAAATCAGTCTAGTAGGGTGTCAGAGGAGATTCTGTAGCAGTCTGTACATCCTGCAGTGAAGTTAGACTCATGGATTCTTAGCAACAGTCTGTTATTTGGGGAAACCGCTGTCTTAGTCAGGTGACCCTGGCATCATTAGATTTCAAGCAGATATCAAAGTGATATTATCTCAGTGTGTCATCACACACTGCAAAACAGGAAAAGAAAAACGGAACTACGCTTTTTCAGGTTCAGCCGAGCTGTTTGATTATAGA
>JAPQRN010000009.1:17885877-17896643 GCA_037367275.1 Coranthus polyacanthus
AGACACATCTCTTCTCTTTTTGAATATGAATGAGCTATCACCACTATAGGAAACAAAAGACATTTAATTTGTGTGGTCTAATTGTATAAGACAGGCAGCCTCAAACTACAGAAGAATCAAAAGAGATCAACACGTTCAATTTAAATTGCGAGACCGTGCAGGCAAATAGGAATCTCTAATTACTTATGCTAATACGACGATGACAGAGAGGCAGGGAAGCAGAGGAGGAATGGAGTGAGCGGGATGGAGGGGAGGCTGCATTTGGTGTATCACTCAGGGTGTGCTCTAATTAAAAACAGAATTAATCTTTCGGACGTAGAGGCTCAAGAAGAGGCAGACCCCTCTCTCACAGTGTGTCCCCAGTGAGGAGCAGAAGCCACTGAGAGGTAATTACTGTTATCTGCTGGCTGTTTTATTAACATGTGTCCTCAAAGAATGGGGAGTTTAACTTGGCCCCTGCTCTGACTGATGCCACGCTCGATAGACCAGCACAGAAAACGATTACAAAATGGAAAAAAAAAAGGGGGACCCATTCCTTTTCTCTTGATCCTAAAAAGAAAATAGAGAGCAGTTCTTTTTGTTCCACTCACTACACCCACTCTTTAAATTCCCTCTGGGGAGTGATATTTCCTCAGATATGTGGATAGAGTGAGGAACAAAGAGTGTTAGGCAAAGAGGGAGCGCGAGGAATTGGGAGGAGATAGGAGGAAGAAGATAGGCAAGAGAAAGAGGAAAGAAGGAGGCGCAAAGCGGGAAAGAAGAGCTAGATCAACAAAAAGATTTTGCTGCCTTAGCGGTGAGCCGAATGAGAGAAGAAGCCCAGAGAAAGCACACATGCCAACAGTCGGTAATTACACGCCAATCATCTGCCCACAGGCCAGTGCAGGGATTAACTAAGTGAAGAAATGGTGGGAGAAATTCAATTAAAAAACAAATTAATAAGCAGGAACTTTTTCTTCTGGCCACTGGACCAGTCGAGAGGTGGGATCAGGTCTGCATGTGCTGGTCAGTCATTGGGAGACACAAGGTGTTAGGATGCAATTGGAGGCATTAATACTAAGGTTACATGGGAGGAAATACAGTGATGGAATGCTATGATAATGCATGCATGCTTTCGGATAGGTTGGGGAATTTTCTTCTCACCTTCTGTTTGGAGGGCAGGGCAGGCAGCACAAATGGCTCAAAGAAACAGAAAATGTTACGTTAATACTAAAACAATACATATCCATTCCCTGTAGAATAAATTCAAGACTACACAAAGGCTGGATAAGATTAGCGCTTTCTAAAAACTTGTGTACAAACTTACGACAACTTAAATCTCCAGTCAAGTTGTAAGAGAAAATAAAAATACTTTCCCTCGCATTAAGTCTGATATATTTTTTCAACAGAAATGTTAAATGACCTTGCCAGGAGCTGTTAAACTGACATCTCCTCCACTTCCCTCCAATATTGTCCATTTGAAAAGTTTAACATTTAGATACAATATGTTTCCTACTCTCTTAAAAGTCAGTTTTGAGTGCAGTGATGGCGTAAAAGTTGCATTTGCGATCCCAACTGGCACCAAAATATTTGTAATCTCGTAAATCCTGCCAGGTAGTCCGCCCCTTAAATTCTCCACCTTCAGCTACCGAATCATGAAAACATTCAGACATCATCAAACTTGAAACACCACGTCTGTGGAGGCAGACTTTAAATGTCAAATGTAAAAAAAAAAAGTTTAAATGACCAGGTAGACGCTGATGAAATTGAAAGTTCCACTGTTAGTTTCTTCCAGTCTGAGTGTTTCCATTAATTCTTGGTTGAAATTTTGATTATAGCATCCACTCTTGTTCTGTCACTGATTTTTAAATTGCTCTGCAGGTATAGCTTGATGTGGCAGTTCCACTTCATTAAGATTCCTTAATGTTACCTCTGTGCCTCTGGGAAGGCTTTGTTCAAAACTGGGCGTCGTGGTTGGAAATGATGTTACTGTTTTTTGTTGCAAACTACTGTAAGTCCAGAAGAAATACATGCTCATATCATCCTGTTCCCTGGGATGATATGAGCATGTATTTCTCATTTCTCTGATCCATAAACAGCATTTTCACTGTGAGCCTTTCTTCTCTTTGCATCGGCTAGTTCTGGCTGTCTGAGGTCTCTTACCTGTGACAAAATACTTACCAACTGCTGCTACAGCATCAAGCTGTGTGCCAGAAGTGATGGAAGTTATTTTAGATCGATATACGTCAGAATGTAAGTGAAGTGAAAATATCAAAACTGAAAAGTCAATCAAACTGGTGCGCCATGGCATTAACATACTATTGCATATTTGGCAAGAAAAAAAATGGAAGATGAGTGTATTTAATGGAACTGAAGTAATTAAGCTAGATAGCGTCGAATTGTTACTTGGTTTTTGAAGGTGTCCTGTCAGCGGAAGTCTGCTTTATCATTATAGTCTCTGGGGAAAATGGTTTTGGACTGAAGGGAATTTTTTTTAGCTGCACTACAACAAGGCGCTACTGGGGAAATTGCCTGAGTGGCAGCGCCATATCCAGCTCTCTTATGTCTCTTTTCTTTTCATAAAATCTCTTATGTAGCGTTTCCCATCCCCATATGCAACATCAACCAGGCCTCACCTCCAGTGGCATATTACTTATATATAATTGATTTTTTTTCAAGTGTCTCATCATCTTTTCTATTATTTCCACATTCCCAGTCACATTCATTGTCAGATCTGACCATTTGCCTCTACCAGCGTCCTTGAACCCATCATCCAGACCTTCTATTCCACATACCATCTCTCTCTCATCAATATTACAAGGAGACAGATCATCCTGCTAGCTTCAGTCCACTACCATCTGCATCTGGGAACCAAGAGATGCATCAAATCAATGGTGCTTCACATCCATGGGGTCGAATCAGAGCTTTTCTCACTTGATTTCATCACTAAAAACTCTTCTACGTTCTACATTTCTACATTTGGTCTCTCTCTTTTTCTCAGAAAAAGCAACATATCCTCACACCCAAATGACAAAATAGGTCGATTCACAATCACTCCCACAACAACATACACTATGCATCAAACTTTTGGACACAAAATACCATTGGTAGAGTTACAAGTACTAATTGACTGTTGTATTTAGGCTGTCATAATGTCATGACTACAGTTTGATTAGGATCAGGCACAAAAACTACATGTTTAAACCCCAGTTATCTTTAGTTTTCAAATTGTCAGTTGATTAACTAACTTTCAGGATGCTTAAGTGTCAACATGATCACTGAACCAGTCACTGTGCATTATAATAACAGAATAAAAAAATGTCAAACATATGTAACATATGTCCATGGAGCAGTGTATGGTTTGCTAATAGCATGGTGAGAAGTGGCATGTTGATTTGCTCTGTGACGAAAGCAGTGAAATGATTCAAGACAGATTGCAATTGTCAAGACGGCCTCAGCCTATGGATTCTGCTTGTCCTCCATGTTGTTGCTCCCCTGCTTAGGTAACAGATCCATTATGCTGTACGTCATCTCAGCGACAGGTCAACAGGCTTGTCCTGGAAAAGCGTTATTAACCAGGTAATTGGCGGGTAATTAGGCCATTGTTTGTTGGCACTTCACTAGTGTGCATTATTGCCTGCCCACCAACATGATTTATGAGTCCATAATTCATATTCTACCACTCTAATTATATCCTTTCAGCCCCCATTACTGCTGTTCTGTTAATGGTGAGGCCACAGTGATGCATGTGGGGGAATTCTCAATGAGCAAATTGCTGAAAACAAAGAGTGCTAGATTTGACCCATGGGATACACCACCACATGACAACATATTAAGCTGTACTCATACATTAAGAATACATCTCAGCATAAGGCTACGAGCCACTAGAGAAACTTCAAATACACAATTGCTTTATGCACTTAGTGGCATGATTAGCTTAACTTCAAAATATATAATTTCTATAAGCAACCCACAGAGTGAGTCTTAGAGAAAACTGTAATGGACAAAAAATTACAGGTTTTAAGCATTTACACTAGCAGTTCAACAGTTCAATTAGAGGTAGAGTTGTATTTCTCCACTCTTGCAAATATGAATTAAGCATGCTTTTGTATTGCCATTGTACTTTACGCAAATACAACTTTATGACGATGGCTGAGTATTCATATGTTTTTCTATAAAACCCCCTAGAAGAATCCCTCCATGAGTTTCTAGTGCAGATCTTTCATTATCAACAGATACATTTAGTTCTGTAAAAGAAGACTTCACTCCACACACTCCAATCCAATCACTACCCACACACAGATGAACTAAGCTAACAAATAATGCTAACATTTAGCTTTGGAATTGACTGCAACAGATCTAATTTACATTGGAGAATAAACTGTAGAATTAAACATGATTCTCCCATAGACCACAACTTACTGCACCAAACAATGGCATACAGTAATTACATTTGGAAAATGCAAAAGCTGGTAAAAGACTATTAAAACTTACAAAGACTAAATGAATGTGACAGCACACGATGCAATAAGCAGGCTATGATGAGGCTACTGTCTTGGCAATTTGTGGAGGGATAAAGGGGTAGAGACGTGTCAATCAGACTCAATAAGACAAACAGAATGTACACTAGTCCTTCATACTACATTCAATGTTATAACTACAGTTATAAACAACATTAAGTACTAGCAAAAAACTAAATCTCTCTGGGAATGAATGCTTTTGCTGACTGAGGTTTGTTGTTATAATCTATGGCTCACTGTGCTTTGTGTTGCTAAATCCGTGGTGCTGAAGTAGCAGCTGGATTTGTAACTGTGCCTTTTTCTCTTTTTGGTGGTAGAGCTCCCAGTGGGCCATCCCCCTGTTAGAAAATAGCAATTGAACCCACAGGTTTGTTATTCCACCATCCACCCTAACCTCCTCCCACCTGATCTGTCAGCGATGTTACCAGAAGAACGACACTACTGTTTTTTTTAAAATCCCCCTTAAGTAATCGACCATTATTGTCGTTTTTCTGGGGAGGTTGAGTTTTACATTTCATCTCCTGACTGTTAACAACCAACTGAGCCAGACTGGGGATAATCGAACCATATACAGTAGTTGTACAAACACACTGCCTCAGTTTGCAGTTTTTACTCGAAATTGCTGTGACTCTTCTACCTTTACATTCATCCTATTTATTACCATAGTGACAACCGAGTCCACGTTTAGGCACTTGTTTCACTGTAGACCTACTATGCTTTAACACACTCCTATAACAACATCAGTTCAAAGCAAAAGCTGGAAAAATAGTATAGAACTCCCATAAATAAGGGCCAATTTAAAAATAACCATAATGATCCTTTATTATGTGGGGGGAAACAACAATTCTTTTCCAAGTCATTGTGATTTATTGCATGATTTTCATATAAGCAACATAATTACCAAATGGATAGCTAATATTGCATCTTCTCAGGAGAGGAGGCAGCATAACTGCAGAACAATTGGTGCAGAGCTGCCGAAACGTATTATTTGACACTCCCCACATAGGTTTAATATAGCTCACAGTGGGTGTATGATTGCACTGATATACACTGTATTCCTCTTCTCAAGCTTAAGGGAGACAGGCCTCACTGTGCCACTTCTGTAATAAGTACATCGAAGCTTCTTAATATAACCGAAGATTGGATTGCTATATTCTGCTTCAGCCAAAAGCGAGAGAAGTTTATGTTTGTCAGGAAACTGTCAGAAACACAGTGAGGCCCGGCGTCCACCCACCAGCAACGACTCCACCTGCATCTACTAGGGAGGTTTGAAACTCACTCTCGGATCACACTTAAGTTGCATACAAATTGGCTTCAGACTAGATGTCTGCTTGAGGAGATAGGGTTAGCCCAACCTTAGCCTCTAAGTTACCTATAAGCACATGGTTCAGACTCTGGGCAGCACTGTATTATCTAAAGGCATTAACCTATGGCTGTGCTGCGACTCAAAGCTCAAACGTGTTCTCACATTTGCAGGGTTAAATTTAGGTTTTCACTTACCGTAGTTTTTTTTTTCCAAATCCTATATGGACAGATCCGTCCTTATGGATCATTTATTTTATCCATGGGGGAAATGGAAGGATAGCTATTTCATAAATAATCCAGTCTGCAATAGCAACAACATCCTAACAGAGAAACCAGGGAGTCGATCAGTAAAGTCTGCTGTGTTTACAACATAAGGTAAAAACACCCATAATGCAATGTTCAGTTCTTGGAAGGACTACATGTCAGTGTTCAAGGATGTAGTTTTAAAAGTTATATTGTAGTTATAATTAGTTGATGATTAACACAAGATAAGTTTCATACATTTTCATGAAATTAGTTTGTATATCACCGCCACTTAAGATAATAAAGTCATTTATTTAATTCTGTACCTACACTGTTATACTGGTACCAATTAAACTTTTTTTATTACATGTATATGTATACTTTTGCTCAGGATATACTGAGTTTTATTCAATACTTACAGCTAAAGTCCTGAAAATCTGTACTACAACTAGAGCAACCCCACTGTCTTCACAACAGGTGGTTTCTCTGAATTTCTCTGGTTAAGGGCAGAAAAAAATATACTGGATTTGTTTATAATAAGGCATCTTCTATTTTTCTCTGCAGACTCTAGCAGACCAGGAGTTCTGTATAATGTCTGTTTATGCTGAATTAAAGAACATATTCATTTACAGGTGTAGACATGATATTATTTAAATAATGAAAGTTGGATTTTAAGCAAAGTTTATCTATGTTTAAAGTTAAGATTTCCTCTAATCTTTGCATTATCGATGGGCGGTAAATGGGATTGGGAATTGGATTGAAAGAACACTTCAAGAACTGTAGAGAACTAGTCACACACAATAGGTGGACGAGTAAACTGGTGACAAGATTTCACAAAATGTTTTGTTAAAAGGTGTTTAAAGTGTAGCATTGTAATGCTTTATGCCTTTATGCCTTGGTCTCATACCATAAAGTTTTGGAACCTCTATTTTGTAAGACAAGGCCTTATATATAGTTAAAATTCATGAGCCAACTCAAGGTCCTTTCAGTCTTCTATGATGGTGTACATTACTAAATAAATATGTGTAGATGATCAAATTACCACAAAATACTCACCATGCAGTGACAGGTGTTTTGGCTCCAGAACACTTGGCTGCTTTGTCAAGGCTGGTATTTCAGCCTTGAATTAAAGCCTTTTTTTTTTTTCATGACTAGCTTCTTAATCATTGTGCTGCGAATTAAAATTACCTTATTTTAAAAGACAATTTAATTCTCAAATTCCATCCAGAAAGTCTGACGCAGTTGCCCCACACAAGTTGGAAATAAATGAAGCCACCAGATGCTAGTACATAAGACAGTCATTTTCCAAACACCTCAGCCAGCTCTGACAGCGAGGGTCGATGTGGCCCAATACGAGCGAGCCAAGAATGAGACAGCTAACTGTAGCACAGGCCAAGCAGACCACTCAAATCTGTCTGAGAGCTCCTCTGCAGCGACGCCTCCTCTTTGCTCTCCTGGGACTTGACTGTCTGTGCAAATGAACAGTGCTGCGAGCGCCTGTCCTCCCAAACTACTCTCCAAGAAGCCTGAGTACCAGAGACAAAGGGTCTCCATTGAGTATGGAGCAAACTCTTCATTAGCTTGTATTTGCATGGATAATTCTTTCATGTGTCGTCTTTCGGTGTCCTTTCGCCATCTCTTATGAGACCGGTTAACTGTGGGGTAAGCCATTTTTCACTATTACTCTAAATCACACAGGAACTAATGCAACAGATGAATGCAGGAGAGGAAACACTGTTTAACACTGCTTAAAAGAAATGATACTAACTTTTTCATGTGGATTAAAGTTCTACGGTGCTACTTGAAAAGAGAAGGTCTTAACCGGAAAATGTGAAAGTTTGTAAATTAGCTGTGACTTATTTAACAGTTCAATATGTAAGACTCACACATACTCGTGTGCCTTAATGAAGTATGTGTCGGAGCCTGTGTCACTGTACTGGGACGACTCCATTTCTGAGCTAACGGTAGCTAATGTTGCACAGAGCAGAAGAAAGGTGCTGAATAACTCTGGGGTGAGCTTATGGATTTTTTCACAGAAACCAACCCGAGTCCTCTACATAGAATCAGGCTGTTACCATGGATGTAGGCAACCGAGACAGTTTTTAGCTCACAGTAGAAACGGATTTAACCCAACACAACAAGAAATGACTCCAACACAACTTACATACTACACTTTTAAATAATTCACAGCTGATTTTCAAACTGTCAGATACCTTTAACGTGGAGTCCTACATTACAAGAAACTTAAACAAAATGCACTCAACTGCAACTCAAAGAGAACCTTGTGCCAAAAAAATCAGACAGGAAGTTAAGAGGCTTATGCATGTGAGTTGTGGTTCATGCAGAAGTTAGACGTCATCTCTTATAATTATCGTTTTCATACTGTTTTCATTACATTCATTACTGCAACACGTCATGTACTTCTGATGAAGTGAGGGTGTCGTCTTATCTTCCAGGAGTGTGAAGCCGGATCAGAGATGACAGCAACCTTTCAGGAAAAAATGGACTGGTGCCCACTAATTGATTTGTAGCCTTTAAAAGTACGAAGAGACATTTCAGCACTACTGCGTCTTCATTAGAGTCAAAATGGCAAAAGCATGAAGCAAATATATTTATATTCAACCTACCGACGACTGAACAAATGGATGAACAGGATTTCAAGTCTGTTGTGGATCCAGTGGTTGGAGTCGTTACAGCCAGAGTCCCAGTGTCATGAAGACTCTCTGGACTGAAAACGCAATCACAAACTCACAGATATAAAAGTTACAAAAAAGAACATGGCAAAGAATAGAACAAGTACAGCATTAATAAAGCAAACCGTGACAAATTACCTAAGTTATTCATTTAAGCCCCAAGGCTTGACTGTGTTAAGAGTATGAATGTTAAAGGCCTCTTTGTGGAGCAGTGTGTTGACTATGTTTCACCCTCTGGGAGACGACAAGATTGCTGCTGAACCATAGTTTTTCAGTGCATGATGTTGTGCATATGCATGATCCATATTTTGTGTGTGTATCATAATTTTTTTGCTCAGATTGTCTCGAGAGATGCTTTTGTTTGTCCAACGTAGACCAGTCCACAAAGACTGTATGTGACCACCTCTGTGCAACTGTACTGAAGTTGATTAGCTGTAATCTTGGTCTGTATACATGCTACATTCCTCCAAGACATTTAATAAACTCACAGGGCTATATTCATAAAATTAGTTAAGTTGGAAGAATCTTTCAACAGTGCATTGCTACAATGGTGTCTGGACACCAGGAGGAAAACTCAACTGGAGGGAAATACTTTGCACTATTTTTGGGTTTACATGCACTGACTGTAATGGGCATGACTCTCCATAGCTTGCTACAAAATGCAGCGTGAATGTCATGTGGCAATCAATCTGCGAGCATGTTTTCTGTCGGTGAATCACTTTTGACTCTGAGAACTGTTTTGCTGTGTTATGTTAGTGGCTTTGCATTTTAATGTTTTTGCATGCAGTTTTACACTTTAAACACATTTCTTGTCTTTAAGCTACAATAACATTGTTTGCGACTGTGTTTTTTCATCATGAGATATCTCAACTTGTCTTCATCAAAATAAAGTATTGTCACTTCATATCCTCATTATGTGTTTGTTTTTTTTGTTTGTGTTTTTTTAAGCTGTTTAAAATGCCCAACACCACCATTTTAGCTGTAACAAATGTTAGGAGTGAATTAGCTATTGTAATGAAGGCTCAATCAAATGGTTGACAAGAGCTATATAATGCGCCGCTGTATGAGAAATGATTTCCCTACCCTAAAAATATATGGTTCCAATCAAACCTTACAAAGATGAAGATGGACTCAAATACAAAATCTAAATATATAAATATAAAAATAACTAGAAGGGCTCTCGGTAAAGCACATACCTCCACCATCTTGCAATGTTAAGCCAAGTTAGACGAAAATTTGCCACGAGACAAAACCGTTTTGGTCATTTCAGAGAAAAGAATATGTAGTGAACTCACCGATCGCTAAGAGGTGGGTGCGGCGTTATTATCAGCTGTTCCCCTGGTGAAATCCTGTCTCGATAGTTCATGTTCTCGAGCCTCTTGTTTTTTTTATGTTTCCACCTCATCAGAAATACATCTGTAGTGAGTACGGTCACTATCCTCATTCATAATTAAGGCACTATAGATGATCTATTTAATTACAAGGAATGTAGGAATGAATGAAATTAAGTGAGAGTTGTTGCTATGGAAACAATACACTGCCTCATTGCGTCGGTGTAAATTGAGCAAATTTCAATGACATGTCCCTTTTTTATGCGTTCATCTTTGTCCCATGTCCACTAACTTTCATGACAAGGTTTTTGTGCAACCCTGCTGGCAAACGAATAAAATCACACACAATGAAGTTGCACTGTGAGCTGAGCTGAAGACTTCAGCATTCTCTGTCCAAAAGAATGTTGAATATTATATTTTAGCAGAATAATTGTGATTCGGTGAATTGGTTTTAAGTCACTGAAGTGCAAATTGAGAGTTTAACGGAGTTGCTTTCACCGTCTGTCAGACAGCTCTGGAGGATGGACAAATCAACACCTCAAAAAGGCGAAGTAAAGAAGCAGCAAGTGGAGAAAACTTGAAGTCAGAGTCTGTACTTGCTCCCGTTTTCTCTAACCTTCAACGCATACATAAGCGTGCACACACACCCACACACCCACACACACACACACACACACACACACACACACACACAC
>JAPQRN010000009.1:17909362-17935334 GCA_037367275.1 Coranthus polyacanthus
TTTTTGCATCTAATCTTCTTGAAATAAAAATGGCATCAGAAAAGGCCATTCTTACCTCCTCTATTTCCTCACAGTGTGAATTGTGCGAAAAAGAACATGAGTAACAGTAATGGAAGTTCACTGTTCAGTTGAACGTGGGCTACACGGCGCCATAGCCAACGATGATGCACATACGCTTTTGAGCTTTGTGTTAAATCGGGAAAATTAAGTGATGCCTTTTTAAATTTCAGAATGAGTAATGCTGAGTGATCAAAGTGATCTACTGGTTTTTAGAATACCACCTGTTTAAATTGTAACTATAACTAAACGCTAAATACGTAACAAAAATGGTAGTCCAAAATGGTGTCCTCAGATGTCTTGTTTAGTCCATAAAAATGTTATAGGGAAGAAAAAAAAAAACTGAAAATACTCACTTTTGAAAAGCTAGATTTCCAAATGTCGAAATAGTTGTCAATTCATTTAATAGTCGAGCACAATTAATCAATTAATCGTTGCAGCTCTAGTTCGCTGACCTTACAGTTGTCAATGCTAAGATAAGGTCTAACATGTATATCAAAATCTGATCTGAATTCTCTTTTTTCTGCACAGTGTCTATGGTGTTTCACCACCAACAACTGCACAGATTACCCAGTGACCTGGCTGCTGCCTCCAGCGTCTCTGTGCAAATTGTCAGAGGCCCGTTGGGGAGTATGTTGGCGTGAGTTCACTTCTCTTATTATGATGTGACAGTCGTTGACTGCATCTCCTTTCTTTTTTCACTTTTACATTAGTTTAATCAATAATCCCTCTTGTGCTTTGTAAGTAAGCACAAAACCATGGAGAACGAAACTGTTGAGCAAAACAGTGACTTGTTTCAAAGAACGTTTCAACTTAAAAAGTGTGTGTGGGGAATTAATTGAGAAAGTTGTAGATCTGCTTCTTTACTTCAAAGCTCTAACATGTAATTGCCTTTTTTAGTATGCACCTCAGTGAAACCAAACATAGATATACAGACCATGCAAACTGAGTAAAATACACAAAATAGTAGAGTTACTGAAACACAAAACAATAGAAAAAGCTATACTCTTCTACTGATAGAAGTTTGTACATGTTCTACCTCTATAAAATAGTTTCCAGTGTTAGTGTAGAAGGCAAATAGCTACTGGTTATGTGTAATGACGGGCGGTTCTGCTAAACAAACACAGCAGTCTTTTGAGTGGAACAATTTACAGAAGGTACCTGGTTGGTCAAGAAGGAGAAACTGTCATTAAATATATCGAAGGGGTGGTTGCACATTAACGTACCAAATCTTACTCCTGCATCAGTCTACCTGCTTCCGCTGTTGTGTGGTTAAGTTACTGTCCCCAGCTGTGGTCTATAACAGCTTTACAGTAAATGCACTGAAAGAACTTTGCAGGGAGTGCCCCCAACATTTGAGTGGACGAGTTGGAGAGAAAAGTAAGCCAGGATTTTTTTTGTGGGTGGTGGGGAAATAAGTAAAGACACCTCAAACACCAGTGAATGTAAACACAAAAACTTACTATGCGTTTGGGAAATACCTGTAAATACACAAATGAATGACACCAAATGCTGTAATAAGAATGAAATACATATGTTCCTAATATGTGTCTGATTAATATTATTAAAAATTAGGCCAGAAAAATGTTTTACTTGGCAAAAATGTACTTTTTGAACAAAATCTTCTTGGACTTAATTCTAAAGTTTTACCCAGAAATACACATTTCATACATAAAACATCTGCAGGTCCGGTCTGCACTGTTTTGAGGTTTATTTAAAAATAAACTTTTGGTTTCAAAAGATGTCGTCTGTTCTGACCAAATCAGATCATCTCCTGCGCCGACTGACAGAAAATGGCCAATTACTCCCCTCCTATTTTTATTTTCTTTTTCTGATATCGAAGTTAAAATAATGGATACAAGGGGCACATAAAATAACTAACAATAAAGATGAAACACTAAAAAATAATTAAGAAAAGGACAACTTGTAAATTAAGTCTTGAGACAATTTAAAAGAGGTTAAAATATTTCAGTGACAGGAATAAACTGATCCGATGTTGTTCCATCCAATATAATTATTTGCTCATATTTAAAGTGTGCTACTACACTGTAAAACATCATAGGAGTAAAAAACCTGTTGTCCACCTTTAACACTTCCACTGATAGAAAAGAAGTAGAACTGTGTGTAGAGAAGCGGCATAGTCACTAATATATTTTTGCTAATATTTTCGAATAACCAAGTAATTAAAATTTAGATATAATTAGTCATTGTACTCTGTGACAAAGGAATAATGTCATACATCTTTATGCATTAATTAAAATGAGATAATATCTTGTTTTTTCAAACATAATAGATTTAATTTTCAGAGGTCTTCACTAGACAGTGGAAGTACTAAAAGACAGGGCTTTTCAGGAATTAAAGCAGAAAGTGTTTTATATATACCAGTAGTCGTAAATTAGCTCTAACCTAGTTCTGTCAAATATGTAGACTCATTAACACAATAGTGGGAACCTGCTCCCAAACCCTTCCTAAGACACTGGATCCTTTTTCTATCTCTCTCTCTCTCTAGAGATGTGTGTGTATATATATCTATATATGTAGATATACACATGTGTATATATCCGTATAGACTCCTACCCAAAAACACTGAGTGCTGTAATAAAAGCCAAAGGTGCTGCAACAAAGTATTAGTTTAAGGGTGTGCACATTTATGCAACCAGGTTATTTTAAGTTTTTTATTTTTCATGTTTCCCCTTTAACGGTTTCAGTCTATTTTTCAATTGCTTTGTACAGGTTATAGGTCACATTAAAGGTGGGAAAAGTTGTGAAATTATTTATCTCTGTGTCATTTTTTTACATCACAAAAACCTGGCATTTGAACAGGGGTGTGTAGACTTTTTATATCCACTGTATGTATAAATCCAACAGGCCAAAATACATAGCCCAAGTCATGTAGCGCATAATAGGGAAATCAGGGAACATAATGAATCCTCAGTGTTAAACTGATAACTGCTGACGGCTCAGGTGTTTGATTACTGACCTGCCAAGCGATAACACCATAAACACTTCAAGGTTTATTTCAGCTGGAAGAGTTTCAGCCCTTAGAAACACAGTGTCCATCTCATAAAGTCCCGATCGATGTCTCAGTTATGTTTCACTGGAAATGGAAGCATGTAGTTTCATCAGTGCAATGCCACCACTTGTAGTTTTGTTAAAACGCCAACAGATGGCAGCATTACCAAACTAGTCGAGAGCATCGTTTTAACCCGTGGGGGAAAAAAAGGATCCAAAGTTTCAAGTTTAATTCATGAAAAACAACCAGAATAATACTGTGACGCAGTGTATTTTCAGAGCCTTCAGTGAATCTGTGCTGACGAGAGATATGAATTATTTGTCATGTGTGTAATCCAGTGAACTTTGAGGTCCTTATCATCGCCCTGGGTGTGTTGGGTGGAGCCATCGTCATCGCCATTACTGTGTGCTGCTGCTACTGCTGTTGCTGCAGGAAGAGTCGGTCAAGGTAAAGCTGGATGACAAAGCACTGTTATTTCCACTGAAATGGATAAAATATGAGAAAAGTGTTAAAGCAGAGCATGAGTGCAAGCCCATACAAGTAACTTTGACTTCGTTTTACACAAAGTGGATTCTGACTGAGCTAAACAAAACAAGGCTGAACAAAACACTCCCATAACACCAATATTAAAGTTACTATTAAAAATGAATAAGCCAACAACAAAAGCAGCACTTGTGTACTGGACTGTGTTATCAGATTTAAATTTGCATAAAGTTTAAGAGTAGAGTTCTGCAGGGCCCAAAAAGGAGAACTGAGGATCTTTTAGGAAACCTGATTTTCACTTCTTCTTATCAATTCCTGGATTTGCGTGTGGACCCACAGTAGACATTACTTTTTATGCATGTGTCAGTGGGTCTAGTGTTTACAATATGGGAAATAGAAAACCCAGCAGTGATAGAGGGGAAAAATGTAAAGTGGCTCCATGCAAATGTGGGAACACGAAACAAATGGCAAATGATGAATTTAAAATGGCAACCAAGAAAGAACTGCAGTGGCTTGGGTTTGATTCTGGTCCTTTGCCGCATGCCATCCTCCTTCTCTCCCCTGACTTTAATGTCGTTCTGCGCTGCATCTAATAAGGTGGAAAACACCAAAAGAATTGTAAAAAAAAAAAAAAAAATCAATGGAGCCAAGAGATGAGGATTCACCAGGGCAACAGATAATCAAAAGGCAGAGCCACCATGTTAATTCAATGGAGGTAAAAATATGCAAATATATGCATGTATATATGGCTTCCATGTGCATTTTTCTCTTTTTTTTTGAGAAAAAAGCCCTTAGCATTGAGAATAAAAATGGATATATAATAACTTATTTAGCACTGGTCAATCATTCAGTGTTCATCATTCATTTCCTTAATGCTATATTCATTCAGCTGTAATCTAACCTGATGGGGACAAACAGGATTTCAATCATTTGCATTTCAAACTGAGCATAACGTTGACCTGCATTTTACATATAAATCAACGAGCAGTGTAAATTAAACACCCTCATTTAAGCAGCAACATACTCTTAAATATTCACTTCCTGTATAACATGATAGCTGAATTTTCCATCTACTCTGCACATCATGACCTGAATCTGAATGTGAGAGGTCACCGTTCAAATTAATCACTCAAAGTGCATCATAATGGCAAAGTTGTTTGGTCAAAAAGCTAATATAAGACCAATAGGGTCTCAACATGTCTCTCCTAAACTCTAATGAATGTGTTTTAGATATGCACTGTGATATCATAAGTGTAAAAGAGGAAGTGAAGCAGCGTATCGGAGAGTGGATGGAGGAGACATGGAGAACATGCCAGCAAGCAGGTTGAGTTACTGCTTTTTCTAGAAAAAGTTCCACTCGTCTTAGGGTTAACAAACTCAGTTTTCACTAAACACACTTTCTGAAACAGAGCCCAGAGAAAGAAAATATGAAACCAATGAGGAAAGGTAAAATACTACATGAATACAGTGTTTAAAAGAAGTGTACCCAGTGACTTTTCAAGGCTTTGTGGTTCACACACTACATCATTCTCCACTGTTGCTCTTGTGAATTGCATACTGTTTATGACTTTGTGTGTGTGTGTGTGTGTGGTGCTGTCATTGTGCTGGATTGAAATCAAAATGTCATGTCAGTCAATCATGTGTAGGCTGCCCTGTCACACACTGACAGTTAGTGTAGAGCTCTGTCTAGCATTTGACTGAAAAATGAGCTGAAGAACAAGCAACACAAACTGATACACTCTCCAAAACAGCTTCATTTTAGGGTCTTTACATTTCCCTGTTTTCTGCACACAGATTTTTTTTCACCTTTTGTTTATACAGCTTCCGTAAAGTGATGATCAGAGTTTAATCCGGTATAAATCATGCTGCAGATTCTCCGGATTTTGAATGCCTCTAAATAAATGTCCCTCAGGTGAATGTGGCAGTTTGTAGATGTGTTTTATTCATCACATGCAGATGAAGTGTTGTTCTCTGGTTCTGTGTGCAGTACTAATTGTGTTTCTTTGTTTTCATTTGAAGGCCTGACAGAGATGAGGAGCGATATGCCAGGAGGCGAGAGGAGATCAAACAGCGAGCTGAGGAGCGGTAAGAACTACTCCAACCTTCAGTCAAAACAGGTTGAAGGAGAAAACAGTACAGATAAATTTGCTGTGGTAATTCAGCTGATATTTCTAAGTGCTTAAGAAGAAGGCATCTGCACTTCTTTTCAGTCTTTTGGTTCCAGTTGGCGTCTACTTAAGCATTTAGATTTGCCTTGACACTGACCTGAGAATCTGCACAGACAATCAGCAGATATTCAGTTCTGATTCAGCTTCTGTCTGAAAACGTTATGTAAATCAAAGTGTTCTGACATTTAAGAAAGTTCCATCAAAGCAGCTTCTTATATTCAGCAGGAAAAAACAAATGGCCTTTTTTATATAAATAATGGATACAGTACTGCTTTAGATAATTTGCAGGAAATATCCTCACTTCTGTCATTTAATCACACAGCTCCAACCTGCCGATAAACCAGCTCATATTGTAGCTTCAGTTTGACCGGGTGGAGGTATCTGCTAGTGTTCTCTGAAAGTAGCTGCAAACACTAGCACTGTTAGTACTCGTCTCAAAACAGCAGCTAACTTAACTGTGACCTCTGATGTCTTTCACACCGTGTCATCAGTAGTAGTAGTAGCATGATTGGTGGTACTCCTGGTACACTTGATAGCAGTACGTCTGTCTGCCATCATTTTGTTTCCGGAGCAGAACTGGAAAACCATTCAATATTTTTCCAGTAAACTACTAGAGAAACTACTGGACTACTAACATCGCTAACAAGTACCACTTTTCGATTTGATGGGTGTGGGTGGGGGATATGCCATGCTCTGGTAGCTATTGTTTACAGTATTTCCTAATGTTAACTAATATGTTGTATGTGAGGCCTCTGCCATGTTGCCCTTGTGAGAAGGTTTTTTTGCGTAGTAGGAATGTGACTGGATGCCCTGTAGCAGGAGATGATGCATCACATAGACAAACATTCTGTAGCACTGCACAAAGAGAAGAAGCAACAAGACACGTAAAGAGAAACTTGACAAATATATCAATTCTAAATTGATTTTCACAGAATTTGAATATGTGGATTTTGTACCAATGACATCATACCCTCTTACCCTGATATTGATTTTCCAATATCTGTCAGTTAGTCTTTACTCCCCTAGTTCTCACTGTTTTTCATGGCTGATTTCTTCATGTTTTGTATGTTTATATTAGCATGAATCATTTTCAAGTGAAAAATGTTGCATGTCGTTCCCTATCTAAAAAAATCCACTAAAAAATAAAGGCACAAAAGTAATATTTAAGTAAGTAAGTATAAAGTTCTTAATCATAGGCAACAAAATCTTAATCCCTGAAAGCTTTTACATTTAACTTTCAAAAAAAAACCTCATTCCTCTGCACAAAACATTTTTCAACTCGTACTATCACTCATGGAATTTTGGTCACATGATAAAGGACCATGACTTAAGGAAAAGAAAACCATCATTTTCATATCTTATCTCTTCACCCACCATCTCAAGTATCCCAGAGTATCCTCACAAGAGTTCATAATGTTGAACAAAAGGCCCGTTGTATGTTTGAAATTCAAAACAACTGGTGTGTCTGCAGCCCCAACAAGTCCATGTCCCAGAGGAGGAGCTCAGTGCTCCTCCACTCACATCCCCAAACACCAATTGGATTGTCAAGGCTGAACAGCTGCTCTCTGGGCAATGTGGTCATAAATAGAGTCGGCTACATCCTGTGGAGTCCTATCCACTGTCAAAGAACCAGTGTGTTAGTCAGTGTGTTCCGATACAAACACACATTCCTCTTCCTGCTCTCCATAAATGTTTCAGCCTCATCTTTCCATTTAGTGTCTGTGCTCCCAGCGCCTTCATCCTCAGAGGAAGACCGACTGATGTGTTGGTAAGCGGGGAAGTCGTGCAGAAAGAAAGTCAGTAACTGTGGTTTATCATCATCACTGGCACTGCTGGGAACATCGGAGCCCAGCTCTGTGTGTGTGTGTTTGCCTGTGAGTTGCATTATCCAACCTCTATGAGCTTTGCTCTCACGTGACAGAGGATCTAGTCCGGGTTTCCTGCGGTGTGCATGATCAGATCTGCAAAGTCACAGTTAGTGCAGTGACCTACATACTGTACATGCAGTTCATGTTGGGAACAGGACATTCAGAATACAAAGGAAGACTAGTGCTTCTAGACACTAGTCTTCTTGTCTGTGAAGTCCACAGACCCAGCTCACAGCACCGAACCTAGATCAGTTTCTGAGACTAGGATGGAGACAAGTCCAGGGGATCATTAGCAGGTCGCATAAACCCATAACTATTCCGATTTCCCATTCATCAATATCTCTAGAACTCCTTCTGCCAGGCCCAACACTAGCCAGAACATTCCATAAGTGGAAAACCTGGCCAAACATTAGACTACTCCCTTCAGTCCAACCAGCTACTTTATTATATTGATTATCGATTCTAATAAAATCGTTTTGAATTTACAAGTTGTGATTTACTATTGATCACATTCTTCAACCATGTCACTCTGCTTTGAAACAGTGTGAACATAGATGCAGGGTTCAGCATTAATGCTTTTTTTCCACTTGGTCAATCCACTTGCCCCGTGTCAATTTTTAGTTGCCTCATATTAGTGGTTATCAAATAACAACAAAGACTAAAGTTAATTGTTAAGTTTGATCTGCATGTGCAACTCTCAAAAACGATGAAACAGAAGCAACATGGCTCACTTCTCAGCTATTTCCATCATCAATTCCTGAATAAACATATTTATCCTCTTTTTTTTTTTCTTCTTTTTTTTACCACTTTTCTCTGGGTCAGCCTTTGCTGTAGTTGGCTACTTTTTCCCACTGGCTGCTCCACATCCTCGTGGAAAAGCCTGCCACTAACCCTATTAGACTGACTTGATAACAATACTGTGGGGGTTAGAAATAGAAGAAGGTGAGCTAAATTACTTGGAAATAGTATTGTCAACATGAACTGCTTGTTTCTTTTTACTCTGGTTTCTAAGGTGGGTTGTACAAATGAATCCGAAAATGAATCTAACTTTAGCATAGACTGCACAAAAGACACAAGGCTCTAAATCTGTATTGACAGTGAACTTGAGAGCAAGGAAGTTTTCTTCATTTTTGCCTGTTTGATGTATTTGATTGACAGGTGCTTCCTTTCTGACACAAATCTGCCCATCTTGTACTTAACATGCAGCTTCACTGTCTAAATAAATCATTCTAACCTCTTCCTTGATAGCCTTACCAGCATTACCAACATCTGTTGTTGTTCCCAAATGAATCAAATGTATTAATAAAACATTTGTCACGCCTAATGTGGGTCAAACAGATGAATGTGACTCACAACGTTTTTACAAGCTGAGCTTGACAGTTCAAACTGCCAAAATACAGATAAGCTATGTGCAGACAAAGTCATGGGTCTTACAAGGGCACAGTGTTCTCACAATAAAGATGCTTTCACCTAATCCTTAGGGATTTTGAGATGCCTTTCTTAAAGGAAAGCATTGTATTTGATTCCAAACTGTGTATTTTCCATTAAACTGGTTATTGTAGCTCTATGATTTGTAATAACTTTGCTATCACTGCCTTTGTTGAGATTAGTGGGAAATGAGGACTTGCCTGAAACAGCGAACATGACAGAAAGCTGCATTAGGTTCACCAAATATTTTTTTCTTACACAAATCAAATTATATAGTCCTTATGGCACAGAGATGTTAATCTGTGGGAACTTTCCATCAAACCCAGGTTTGTTTATTTGTAAGGCTGACTTTTATAGCTGTACTGTGTTCCAAGTGCACTGCAGAGCTTTGCGTGGTGTCAGATTATCCCATGGACTCCCGTGGAGGGAAAGTCCTTATTTATTCAAACCAGAGCACACAAACAAGGAGCTAAATCAAATGGAAGATGAAGGGAGAATGGAGGCATGAAGGTAACAACAATACTCGGCACTGAATGCTGTCTCTTTCTGTAACTTTTTGTAAAGTTTATCTTTATAGTTTGAATTAAGATTGAGACATTTTGATTTTACACTTAAAGGTGTTCTGTCCAACAACATGGCCACTCATGTTGGCTGGTTGTAGCATTTATTTTAGAATATAGTTATGAAATTTACTTAGCCCAACAATGCAGATAACGTACCTTCAGACACTGATGAGGTTCTGGATTCACTGCTCTGCTTTGCCAGAAGAGGATACTTTCACTGATATACTTTGTTTTACAGAAGTACTTGGTACCCTGAATCCTTACACTGGAGGTAGTGAGGTTAAATTAAGCACAACTCATGGAGGTAGAACAGCCTTTTACAGTAAATACAGCACGCTGAAAAAAAGTGTCTTTGCGTCTTTTGGGGCATTAGATCTCTGTTTCCTTGCGACATGGTAAAAAAAAAAAAAAAAAACCTTTGCCCGACGCTTTTTTCTACTTCCCACTTGTTGCCTGTAGCTTTATTTATGTGGAGGGAATGTGAACCTGTCAGTCAACTAGTTTCATGTGAGGCATCCTCGGGCTGGTGGGACAGATGGAGAGCAGCGCTCAGCCACCCAGATTGCTCACAGATCACTACGTAGCAATAAAGCACCCACTGATTTACAGCAGGTCTTTGTGCGCTGATGAAGTGCAGTGACGCCCCTGGAGGTCTGCTGCACATAACCACCTCCCAGGCTTTTGTTAGTCCTCAGAAAGGCTGAGTGAGTGGCTGACAGCAGCCATGTTGCTCCGTTTTTTTGTGTTTGATTACCAGCTAGGCTGTAAGGAGAAAAATGTGACTTCACACTCCCATACAAGCCAGAATTGTTAGAAGGAATGCTTATGTCTACATCCATGGAAAATCTGTTGTTGTTTATATCACGGTGGTGTCTATATTGACTGTGTTTTTTCTTTGTGTTTTACAGGAAGACGGATAGGAAGGCTAAGCATGATGAGATTCGCAGGAAGTATGGTACGTATCTCCGCTGGGCTTCACTTCATTACTCTAATTTCTCTGATAGTCTGACAGACATCCATCTCTGTCTGATGTCTCAATCTGTGTAGCTGAGTTAATCATAAAGCACCATACTATCATCTGAAATGATTCACATGCTAAAATAAAGGTATCCCTCCTTGGTGGAAATGAGTCCCATTTTAAGATTGTTTTACAGCCACATCATGAACACTTTGAGTTAGAAATGCTGTGTTTTGTGAGGCAAAGCAGGGAAAGTTTATATCTACTGCCAACAGAAGGTGGAATTGTAGATTTTAGTTATTTAGCTCAAAGGCAGAGTAAGCAATTCTAATCCAATATATAAACTCGAAACTTGTGCTGGAGAAAGGTCTCGCTAAATCACAGTCATCTTGGCCAGTCCTAAGCCAAAAATGCATTGACAGTGCCTTTTGAAGAGCGTGCTAGGGGGGACTTGATTTATTGAAACCTCTGCATGTGGGGAGATGATGAGCCCTGACATTAAAATAGCTAAATCTTCACAAAGAAAACACCACAAACAGTCCCAATTTGTCTATCCATGGAATGTTCAGCATTCATTTGCTAGCTCGAACGTAGTTCTTGTTTCACATAGTGAGGGGGACTCTGAAAACAGTAACACGCAGATAGTGGAAGGAGATGAGGATGCCAGCTGACAATGGCAATGCAATGACGTGCAACCGGAGCTTCTGAAGGAGCACTGAGTTTTTCTCAGGAAGGGCTTACTCCACCTTCAGTAATGCAAAATCTCTGGTACGGTTCTTTGAATTCTGTATGTTGGATGTAAACTCACCCTCTATTCTCTGTTCAGCTCTTGTCAGCTCTATCTTTGAAGCATGTTGAGTTAGTTCAGATTTTCCAGGACGTACTCACTTCATCGTTTCATTTCCATATCCATTGCCAGCAATACATTATTCAACAGTATATGCCTTGTCCTCAAGCAAGGCAATTCAGGTCATGTATAGGTTACATTAACTCCTCTCCCATCAGATCAGTTTGAGCATAATTCATCATATGATGGTGTCAAATGGAAGCCAACTCATAACTGAAAGCAGGATTTCACAGGTCCCTGAAGAAACAGAAGGTTATCTTTGAACAAAAAGCAGTCTTAGTATCGTAGTATATTAATACTAGATGCTGTAAGGCTTTGTGAGGTGCATTGACACACTGCAAGCCTCGCACGTCTGAATATAATACACGGGGAACTCCGTGAAGGGTTATTCCTTTTGTCCACAAAGGGTTTTAGCTTGCAGTTTAAAGTATCAACATTGTGTCACAAGCATTTGAAACCATAACAATTTGTCAAAATCAGTTCTTTACAATGGCGTGACCGCAACCATCGGATCCACCTCCATGTGCAAATCTCACACGTGGAGTTCAACTTTTCTGAACTTTGCATTGTTTAATAAAAATAAAATAGTCTTGACAGTGTTGACCTTTGTGTCAACACGAAGCAGGATTGTATTGTACCAATTATTACCTGAGCTGCACGATCCAGTGCTTTTTGTTGTACAATTACATCTCTAGAAAAATGTTACTTTATTGTCCTTCCATCAACAAAGCTGGTTGGCCTTCTGGTGTCTTACTGTGTGCAAGTACAGTAATGAAATCACTACTAATAATGAAAGAGCAAAAAACTACATGCAGTCAGATGTTCATTCTGACCAGAAACAGGCCAACAGTTTAGACAAACTGAAGCGAGCGCACCTTGATTTTAAGTAAATGTCAACAGAGACACACACCTGTAAAACAGCAGGTCAAACTTCAACCATAAAGTCTGCCTGCAAAGTGGGGCAATATTTCTAACCGGGAGCTTTGTTTGCCATCTGTCTTACTGTGTCACTGCTCATGTTTATTGACCTGTTAGATTTCCAGAGCTCAGCGATTAACTGACTGAGAACTGTGATATATTACCAGCAAAATAAATGAGTGGACAAAATAATTTTACTTTCATTTCTGTGTTTTGAAAACTGAGGCAATGAGATGTAGAGGTTCTGAATTCTCCTCAGTGGATGTACTGTCAGTATTTTTGTATTATCATGGATTATTGTTTTGTCTAGTCTCTCTGACACTGATCAAGGCATCCACATAATAATAATGAGTAACTTGGAAATGTACTTAGAACCAAACAGGAGGGTGATAAAGGCTGGTAATCCTAAGGAGGATAGTTGTTTTAGTCAGCCATTTAGTGCTGCCTCTTATGTCTTTGTACAGTTTAAGACATGGGTTTATTGCCTTTTGAAAGATTCTGTTTGTAAGAGTAAAACTCCAAAACATATTACTCTATTACATTCAAAAAGAAAAAAGAGGAGATCCGATCCAAGCCCATTTAAGCTTAACACTTAAAAACAAATGTCTGAGCTTCTCTCATGAGAAATGTAAGAAAAAAATGAGCTTCTCCACTATCTCATGCTGATTTGTCCATAGTATAATATATAAGGTCTGTTAGAGAACAAGACTGTAGTGAGTAAAGTTTAAAACCGTCCTTTGTGTCAGGGGTTTTCATAAAAGAGGGAATCTTTAATTATCTGCTATTGATGTGGGGGAAATTTCATTTGCTTACTTCACTTCTAATTGATTGTCTTTGTGTGTGTTATTTGGTGTATGTGCGGTCGCAGTGTGTCCCTCAGCAGCTTCATTGAAGTAAGATGTCAGGTTATGTGTTTTTTTTTTTGGTGAGGATGGCCTGACACCGTGATGGATGGTTCTGTGCTCCACCGGCCTCCTGCTCTCATTAGTTTACTTCCATGGGGATTAGAGACGAGCCCGCACTCTTCTTATTCTCATTCTGTGAAACACAATCCAGGGGGCTGTTGTGCATCCTCTGTGGAAATTACCACTCAGCTGTGGGCTTTCTTTTAAGCTGCTGAGGATCATCAATGGTGGCCTCGGTTTCCTTCAGGGAGGCTGTTATTCAGCAACATGAAAAGTTGCATGTAACCTTTAGATAAAAGTATTGAAACGTGGGAAAGTAAATCACAGACACTTAAAAGCTCAGCACTACGCACCTGGCTTCATCTTTAAAAGGAATCTTTTGGGCTTTTAGTTTTCTGTATAGAAAATATTCCATAATGGTTCTAAACCATTATGAATCTCCATTTGAGAATCTGGAGACAACGTTTTTTCAAAAACAACTTAAATGATTAATACATGAATGTCTGCCATCTGCTTTATATAGTTCAACAATGTCCAAGCACGGTAACAATTAACCGGCCATGAATGAAAGAAGAAAACTGAGACAAACTTAAAATTTGGATGATTCAATGTGGCTTTCAGACCTGACACAGGCAGACTTACAATAGGCTCATCCATAGCACTGTCTTGTATCTTAGTTTGCCAATAAATACAGGTCCACGACCCATTTTGGTTCCCTACCCTAAGTTTGGAAAAGGTAGCCGGTGTGTACTTAATTAAATTACTGAACTTTTACAGTTTAGTAAAGAGTGAACCCTGCCACATTGAATGTTACCCGATGTACACTCTTCTGGCTATTCTTTGGCAAAACCATTTATGTACATAATAAGCATGTAGCTGACTCACTCAGATGTGAAATACTGAGTGAGAGTATGGACTTTTACAGACTAGCAGCTTTAGAGAAAGTAGCTCTAGTGTAAAGTAAAGGGGTATGCGAACCCCCCTGTCCCCTTTGACACTGACTTAAACATGCACAAGTACCACAAATGCTCACTGACGGCACGTTTCAGAGAAAGAGCAATCCATAACTCAGTGTCACCTTTCAGTAAAGCAAACACAGGAACGCACAGTTATATTTCAGGATTATAAGACAATGACCATTCACTAACCTCCAGTTTTGCTAAGCTAATTTTGAGTCAAGTGGCTCAGTTGTTTTACACTCCTGGTAAAAACAAATTGATGATCCGTGGAGATTGTGATGAGTTATTCTGGAAAATGTAGATAAGTAGTAACACAAGACATGGACGGCGTCGGTTAAAGTAAGATTGGATTGGTTTGGTTAAGTCACTTTATTTTAACCATGCACTAACTGTTGCACACGTCCATGACCAATTCATCTGACCATTTTATGTCCATGTAGTATTTTGCGGATCTAAGGAGTAATATTTTCCCAGTGCAAAATGTACGAAATCTGAGCGCACATATTCAGCACATTGTGCACTTTGACCCAGCGGCTTCTGTGTTTTCATTCGGTCTCACTTTCCCTGGCTTCCTGTTCTGTGTGTGCAGGTTTGATGGCTGACTCGGACCACCCATACAGCAAGTTTGAGAACGAGTAAAGCAGGAGGAAGACGTGTTCGTTCTTCAGGCAGCGCGTCCGGCTGCTCTTACTTCTTCACTTTTAGCTTGGACTCATGCCCTCGTCTAACTAACACCACAAACAATAAGACAATGTTCAGAATGATTCAATCTACTTTTCAGACAGTAACAAACCTGAATGAAGAATATTCAAATTTATTTTGCCTTCTGATTCTTTGTGAGGATGCAGTGTTGTGTGCTGGACAGATGTAAAAGCTATGTTTTAAACTTCTGCCAATGTCTTTTGGTTATACATTTGAGCAATCTCTTTTTAAACATTGTAGTTTCATATCAAATCTTTGCACTTTGTATATACGGTATTGATTTCTGAAATGCAAAACGATGATTGTAATGTGGATTTGTTCTTACACGTGAATAAAAATCTCTTTTAAGAATGAGATTTGGTTCATTTATGGTTAAAAATGACTGTGTTACACGAGCAGACTTTGCAGAGCATCTGAAAAGAAGGATGGTTTCAGTTGGCAGAAGATGAACGACTGGATGCGTACTTGGTTAGTGTCCTCCAGCAATAAAATCATAATGGCAGCTGCGCCCAGAGGATGCAGCACAAGACACAGAAAACACTTGAGCATCTTCTCTCTTCAGTCGTCTGTCTCAGCCAAACCTGTCATATTTATTACTCAAAGTGTTGGCACAGTACAGCTTGTGATTGTTCTTATTATTTTTTTTTTTCTTTTAGTCATGGACAGCAAAATTCTGCATGGAATTTCTTTCCACTAACTGTAATAGGAGGATGGATGAAAAGCTGATGACAGCCGTGAATACATGCCATAAGTTAAGTTTTTCTGATGACTTTTTACTTTTACTCCTTACGTTTTAACACAAATATTTACGGTCCTGAACAGAACCGCATGCACAAACGCCCCGTGTTCAGGTGGTTTCCTTCAGTAACAGTACAAATACACACTGTGAAAATACTCCAGTACAAGTCAGAGTTATGTGAGTAACTCCAAACCAAATTCAAACTGAGGTCACACTGAAGATCAGATCTGTATCTGATTCAGGACTACATATGGAAGTGGCCCAGATCAGAACTGAACAGACGAGGTTCCATGTGATTTGTGCTGTTCATACTGTCGTTAGAAAAAAAAAAAAACCCGGATCTGAGCATATGAGCGAAAAGATGAGATTGGCGCCACTTTCGCCTTCAGTGTGAACATAGCCCATGTCAAGAGAAATACTTTTTACTTTTACTCTTTGAGTATTATTTCAGAGCTTGTACTTTTGCACTTTTACTTGAGTAAAGAAGCTGGATCGCTCGAGTATTATTTGTACTCCTACAAAAATAAAACAAGACTGTGTAATTCATCAAACTTTCACCACTAAGCAGTAATACAAAATTGCTAGAAAAGCACAATTTACATAGACGTTTGGTACAAGCTGAGATGCATTACAATGTAATCCATAACAGGTTATAAATCTTTGCTAATCAGAAACCTGCTCAGCTGTTTTTTTCATAGAGATGGTTCCCTCTGTTTCAGTGAATAATGATGAAGTGAAGTCCGACAATATGGAAGATGAAAGTGCATTTCGGAGTGGATGTCTGTACCACATCAACTCATGACTCAGCAGTTAAAATGCCGGATTTGACTAGAGTAAAACTTTGCACAGTAGCAGTGTAACGCTAATAGAATTGTTCAGTAAGCACTGTAATGTATTGATAGAAGAAGCGATCACCGCATTGATTCATGGCGAGTAAATGCCTGCAGCCACTTAAGGAGCTCTTACAAATAGATTTGAGATACAAAAAATTTGCTTGAGGAAAATAAAACTTGAACTCATTTCAAAGTTTTCACTTTATATGATAAAGACTGAAGTACTGCATCAAAAGTCAATAAAGAGTTGGATATGAAAGAAGATAAATGATCCAAAAAGGTTTTTCTTTCTACGTCGGATTTGTTCGTCTCTCTGATAAACGTCTATCTGTTATAAACAACGTCATATCTCTACAGATCCAAAGTTCACTCCCGAAATCACAACACATTTTTATCAAAACCAAAACCTTGTTTTACATGTTATTCACAGACATGCCTAAAATATAAAACTGATGATGAATTTCTTTGGTCTGAATAAAAAAGGTTGTCTAGACACCAGGGATCAGTTCACTGTAAATGACATTTATTCTCCCAGAGCTTTTAAGGTTAATTGATTCAAAAAGATATGTAAGAGGAAAAAGATGACGTGAGCGTTTGGAGAAGTGGTAGTGGGAACATTATCTGTAATTCTGTGCAAACTGTAATGAAATAATCAGTCATTTTTCCACAAAATGGCTCAACACATTTTGTGTATGTATTTCTTCGTGTACAGTACATATTTTACTAGTCTGACTTGTAAAATATGTTTGCTTCTTTAAGCCTGGTCTCATTATAATGTCATTACTTTAATGTATATATAAAAATGTGTCAGCGCTCCAGTCAAATGTATGCAAGACATCCTTAAACTCTGTGTCTAACCAGTGCTGCTCTTTTCACTGACTCCTCCAGTGTCTACCAGTGGCCTCTAGGGGGTAGTTAGAGCAGCAGAGGAGCTTTCTCTGCTGACATTACCTGGCACAGCTTGTGTGCTGTAGGAGCTTTCACATTGAGTTACCTCACTGCCATCTGCTGCCACCGCTGTGCAAAGTTGCTTTCACCTTAAAGTGAGGTTTAATGCTTATCTAAGCCTCTTAAAAACTCTCCTTTCTTTGCAATATATATGCTCTATCCCACTTCTAAACTGTTTTTTACGGCCTGGAAAGGTGTGCGGTTGAGTATGTGTATAATGTATGCATGCGTCATTAACTAACCTGCCATAATAAAGGACCGATTCAAACTAATAAAGCTGTACATTTGTCTCAATTATCGCCGTGCTCCAGTCAAAGTAATTAGGCAGCAGCAGAAAACGTTTCAGGCCTCCGCATTCCAGAGATGTTTCTGCTGCTCTCTAACAGTGACAACACTGACACATTATAGTATACACTGCTATACACATCTTCTGATGCCTCTGACTTACTCATGCGGCTGCTGTGGTGACTGCGGTACAGACATGATCAAATCAGAGATGCCAGTCAGCACATAAAGACATATGACAGAAACAGAATAGAGCTCATGAGCTCGCTGCTGTGGGATTTGGATTATTGATGCAGGGTTTGGGTTGATCTGATAGCTTTAATCCCAAAGCTCCTTTTTTAAAAAATCCTAAATCTACCATTGTAAGTTACGAAGTGACGAAATATGATCTTATTTTAGCAGCAAAGGGCCGCTGGACATAAGGGTTTTGCAAAAAAGGTGGAAAACAGACTCTAAAAATTGTGCACAGAGTAATGGTAATATTAGAAATGTCTCTGAGGTATGACATTGAATATGATTCTGCTGCATAATACAGTACATCACTTGAGTATGTCACCAGATACCTAAGGAATATATGTAACACCAGTGTTTGTCCTGTAAATGTGCATCACCAAACTCCACAGAAATGCATGTGGATTTTTCTCGGTGCTTTCCGTCATTTATAGGAATATAAATCAGCAGATAAACAAAAGGCCAGGTTTAATCTGTGTTTGATTGTGTCAAATCAATAAATAGCTGCAATAATTCAAGGTAAAATGCGAAATAATGCTGATGATGCCGATGTTTTGGGAATACCTCAGTGTGCAAACAATGACCGGGTCTTGCAGAGGGCAGCAATCTCAAGCAGGAGCTGCTGACAAGAATCTGATTCCACAGGAAAATATTCCTCCTCCTGCAACACATTACAGGGCGGTGCAGTCTGTCTGACGGACAGTCTGCCGGGCAAATAGCTGCACGGTGCTCCCCGGGACTCCTCCAATCCCTGCTGCTAGGGCGGGGTTTGGGGGGTCGAAACCAGAGAGAGAATCCCAAAAATGACATCTAGATTGCGGTGGAGCAGGGAGCGACTGGGACGCTGAGGAAAGAAAGAAAGAAGTCAGGGCTAGATCTCGTTTTTAGGATCTAACCATAAAAAGACGCATCAGATAGGCGCGTCAAATTACGCACGGTTTCCACTTTGGATGCTTATGCTTCAGCGCGACTTTTATTGCTTCTTTGGAAATGTAGTTGCATTCTTGTGAAAATCTCAAGAAGGCTTTTGCTCTTACTAGTTGATGAGAGAAGTGAGAGCCGCTGAGTCTCCGTTTCCTGTGTTTGCCAGCGCGCTGCAGCTGGGCTGAAGAAGCCCCGCAGGGCTGAACACCGGTCCTTTCCTTTCGCCGCTTCCAACCCACAGCCACACCGCTGCCAGTCCGCTGCAAAAGTCCGTGGAAAAAATGTGCGACCTGATGCCAGCCTCCCAGCCCGCGGAGAAAATCGGCAAAATGAAAAAGTTGAGGAGAACTTTGTCCGAGAGTTTCAGGAGTATTGGTGAGTAGCTGGGCTTGTTTTCCATTTTCTAACCCATTTTCCAGCCCTGTCTGCAAAATGTGAGTTGAGAAATGTCTCTAACAGCAGCAGCAGCAGCAACAACAACAGCAGTAGAGGCTGGTGCTTCCTATTGAGGTGATGTCTGGTCACAGTTAAGGTTAGCGGCCGTAGAAAACCCACATAAACTTGGCCTTTCCACGGCTCCCTTTATATAATGCCGTTAACTCTTTGTGCTGAGGTGAATTCACAGGAAACATCAAGTTCACTTCGACCACACAGATTTTAAAATCTTTTGCCGAAAATACGTGTTGATATTTGTGGCTGTTTGCTCAGTTGTGATCCCTGGATCATACAGTTACATCATTATTCCTGAATATTGTGTCATAGTTTTCACTGTCCATATCAAGCAGCAGCAGCAGAAGCTCAACTCTCATGTGTATGTGTTTGATCTCACAATAAATTCAAATTTATTTATAGAAATCTGAATTTAAACAAATTCTGTCACTACTTTTTGAACCGTGTACACCAGAGCAGCCACTAAGACCAAACCTTAGACATTGTTTTTTTTTTTTTTACATCTTACAAGATTCAAATGGCATCACATAGTAGCTACAATTTTGTGCCATTTGACAGAAATGCAAATTCATTGAAGAGCCTGACTAATATTGGGGTCTGAGTCCGGTATCTGTGTTGATATTTGCTAGTAATAGAAAGCTGATACCAGTGTGTCAGCACATTAGAGCTGAAACTACAAATATTTAGTTTTTCAGACAGAGCTGTGTCAGTTAATTGATTAGCAATTTTTTTTAATCTATTACTCATTTCAGTTGTAGACACAGCACAGCACTTTCATATTAAAAAGAAAAAATCAAGTGAAATAAAACCATAAGTCTTGCTACATGGATTCAATTCCTGCCTAATGCCCCTAATTTAAGCATTTATCCACAGTTATTTTCCGCTTAGGTTCAAATTATTCAGTATTTGACTCTCAGAGATTCCAGCGATGCCTTCCATTTCTGCATGAAGACAAAAATCCTTCCAGAGCAACAACCTCAGCATTTAGACATTTGCACATGGAAAGTCGTCAACTTCACCAGGAAGGTTTTCACTGCCAACATTAACAGTGATTGTTTCTTTTTGTTTGTTACTGGAGTCAGAGGCTTTTAAAAAAAAAAATGTTGTTACATTTCCACAGATATTAATTTTACACTTGGAACAATTTTGTTATATTCTTGTTTAAATGTACAGAGAAATATAGATATTATGCAGGAAAGTAAATTGTAACTAATTGTTACAGGTTACATTTCTTGAAGGCAGTAACAGGATCTTATCATACATCTGAACCAATATAGTGAATATTGACAGTGACCAGATGTTTAGAAGATGAATCAGCTGGTTTTTGCTTTTACACATATGTACAGTTTAATATTATTCTAATGGTCACTTAAGTTTGATAAGTAATAAGTAAAAAAACGTTACCATTGAATGTTTCTGCGAACCACTCAACGTTTCTAACACAAAAATACAAATAAAATGTCAGCATTTCTACATACGTGTACAGTATATCAGTGTTTTAGTGCTGTATCCGCTGCATGGCTGAAACAATTCCTCGACAAACTCTATTAGCTCGATTACTAAACATCAATACAACTGCACAGGGGTGACTTGAAAATACCAAGGGGCGAAAAAGAAGACGCAGGCCAGAGAAAACGACGGAAGTTGTCCAAAGTTTGGGACCATTTCAAGCTAAACAAACTTAAAAACTCTGTAGTGTGCTAATATTGTAAGCAAGCGGGTGTATTTAAGTCATTTTATAGTGATTCTTTAGAGTCTCAGCATTAAAGGTGTTCAGCTCCCAACCGCTCATGACACAGTCACATCTCTCAGAAATTGCATTCATATGAAAATATTGAATGATTTTTATGGTTAGGTTTAGGCGCTAACAGCTCTTGGTTAGGGTTAGGGAAAGATACCAGGGTTTGGTTTGATGGAGAAAAAGTCTGCAAATATGTGACTAGAAAATGACTCGCAGTGTATCTAGTAATATTTAAACCAAACCACAGTCGATCTCCTAACACTAACCAAACCTAGAAACCTACAGAAAATGAGATGCAAACTCTAGTCCTGGTTTTTCTATACCTACCATCCGCCTCAACCACCTCCTGCCTGTTGAGGAAAGGCAGAAAATAGCAGATCCTTCAAGTAACGTAGAGATTGTACTTATCCATGCTTTGCAGAAATGTACAATGGCAACAATTTATTTTGGCAAAATTGGGTTTGAAATTAGCGCCATGTTGAAGTGTCAGTCAGGCTCTAATGCATGACTGATACTGCATTGTCATGTTATAAAAATCACATTATCAGGTATGGTTTAAGATACGTACACATGATCGATGTTGTCTCATCATCAGCATCTCTCTTCACATTTAGTTTTTAAATATAGTTCCAATCAAGTAAAGCAACCTCATATCACATCACCGGTTGCCAAGGTACACCCGTCATATCTCATTTCATCTTTCTCTTTGTCTCTCATACTCGCACTGCCTTCGCAGAGATCTTCGCTGGGTTCACTGGTCTTTGAAGGATGATTGTGATTAGAGGATGAATAGCCGGGATGCATACTATAAGAAAAGACGAGAAATGAACAGAAGTGAGCTTGGGTCGATGTCGCGTGAGAAAAAAGATTGCCATTGACTTTTCTGCTGTGCTGGCTCTCATCTCCTATTGGCCGTCTTTCCTTCCATCTAAATCAACACATCTACTCATCGATCTAGCTCTCTCTCCCTCTCTCTCTGCTCTACGGATGCTTTAACAAAGCACATTCAAGACCCGGCTTTATTGTTTATGTCCTTGTAACAGTGTTGATCCAACCGGTCCCAGTGGGCCGGGCTGCTTGACATGTCAAATTATGGCACGGTGCACTATAATGCTCTGTGGATATTTTCTTTTTAATGGCTTCAAATCTTTTTAATGGACTGCTGCGGGGTTTGCGAACCTTTTAGTCCTTTTAAACCTGGCAATTTGAGACCTGTCAGCCTGTCACGTGGATGTGAGAGTAGCATGTCGTGTTTTTAGAATCACACAGGAATCCCTTGTCATTTAAATACAGGAGAAAAAAAAACCACAATCTACTTTTAAATAAAACTACATCCTATCTACTGTGACCCCCATTAGCAAAGAGGCTGGAGCTCTGAGACTGACTGAATGACTGAAGTGAATTAACAGAGCTGGCTGCACGACTGCTGCTGAGGTTCCCTTGAGCAAAGCAATTAACCCCCAACTGCTCCAGTGCAGCTGCTCACTGGACAGCAGATAGACATGCGGCTGCTTTGAGGTGGACATGTGTGATTAAGGTTACCTATACTTGGTGTTCTGGTCAGTCTGGGCTGCGTGTGTTTCCCTGAGACAAACAAAAACGGAGACATGAGGTCTTATTTCTTGGTAAATGGATGTATTACAAGGCTGAGTTAGCTGACTTTCTTGGCATCTATCAGCAAATAACATTTGCCAATAAGCACATTGTTAACTTATTATCTAGAGTTGTTTTGCAAATTGGAAGTTCCCTTCATTTTCATAAGCCCTGCAGCAAATTAAAGTCAGAACACTCTCGCCCTCTCAGAACATCCTACAAATGGTACAAATGGTACAATGGTACAAAAATGTGTTTTGTCCAATCAGGACATTCTTGAGTCCAAGTGAATGTTTGCGCCAAGTTAGAAAAAAAAGCCCCTCAAGGCGTTCCTGAGACATCGCATTCATAACAATGGCCAGACATAAGGTGACAGCGACCTTCACCTTTGACCTTCGGCCACCAAAATCGAGTTTAAGTGAACATTTGTGCCAGGTTTTGTAACGTTGTGTCAAACCGTTCCTCAGATATCGCGTTTTAAACATAATGGGGACAGACGGATGGACACAGCTTCTTACAGACATTGTGATAATTATCAAGTGATAGGATTTTTAAGGTGTATCACTTCCAGGCAGACCTGTCCACTGTAATGTTGTCTTATAAGCACATCTTTGTGATATAATTGTTACAAAAAAACAAAAAACAACTCCAGAAGTGGACAAATATGGTTGTTCGTGCAGGTCTGTTGTGTAGTGTTTGTTCACATAGTGGAGCTTATGTGCAGTTATATGATGCTGCCTCGAACTATGTCTGTGTTCACTGGACTGTGTAAATGTATGCACATAAACATAAAATATAAGAGACAATCGAAAATTTGGCTTAATGAAAACACAAGACAGTAGAGGCAGTCCTGGTGAATCGCTTTTGTGCCTAGTGGATTGTCCCAAATAAATAAATAAATAAATAAATAAAGGTTAAATACATCTTATATTATGTCAGCTATAAATAGGCCCGTATCCTGCAGAGAAAACACTGGGTGAAGTTACTTTCAGTGGATTTATGTGTGAAGTTAAATTTCCAGTGAAAACACCTCCATGAATAAAGTCTCGTTTGAGAGACAGGCTTGGATTCTTAAAGTCTTTCTCACTGCTGTGATCAAAAGGCACATGTTTCCAAGTGAGAGTATGAAAAGCTAGACAAGCTGTAATGAGGTGTTATGGGTTTTAAGAAAGAAGTGTAATTTTTTTAATATCTCTTCCCTGGATTTGGACAAAAGTCTTCCCCCCGTGTCTCCCTCACATCATTTCCTTCAAACAGTGATTCTGTTCTTCTCTATATATACGCTTTGGAAAATAAATATAGTATAAAGTGTGTTTGTAGTGCTCTGACAGCACTGACAGACAGATATACTTCAGTGCTTTACAGATGCAAAGTCCTGAATATTTGTATCATGTTTTGACAATATCTTTTTTTCTATGTATCACATGTATTACATTCACTTTATATTCAAAGCAGCAGCAGACAGAGTTGTCAAAATGGTCTGTATTAGTTGTGTCTGGGCATAAATTCAATTTATAACCTTAAAAACCTGGACACATTTGGGCTTTGCAGTATGGTCAGTTGTTGTATATGATTTCAGACATTAGTTCAGTTCAGTATAGCCATTGTTGGAGCTCTTTAAAAAAAATCATATCAAAAATGTAATTAGCTAATAATTGCATCATTAGCTAAGATTAATGACAGTGGCTTTGATCACATCAAATGGAGCTCAGCTTAAAGCAAAAGTACAAAGCAAACCATATATGAAAAAAGGAGTATTATCTATATCATAAACATTGTGAACCATCATAAATGGAACCGCAGCTTCAGTCACGTTATCATTTATCCTGTAATTACTGTGTGGATCTGGATCTTCTTTTCACTGCTTTCTTATGTGCTTTTGCTTTCATGCCTTAGTTTTTCTCTTGGTTTTCTCCTCAGTTTTCTCGCTGTCACTGCTTAAACTGTTTTGATGTGGGGGCGGGGTCAGAACGGATAGGCCACACAGCAAGAGATTTTATTTTTCAAATGACATTGACATTTACGACACAGATATCTTTTTTTTAAAAGTCACAACATGCTTTTTTTATTTTAATTTTTTCATAAAAATAAATATATATAAATATATATATTTATACATATTTATACATATTTATATATATATATTTATATATATAAAACGGAGCTCAGTTTGATGGCAGAGACTTTTCTCGGAGTAACTGAGAGCCCTGGGTGGATTACAAGATGTAGACACACAAGTTAAATACTTTGTTTAAAGCCAGAACATAAATAAAGTGTGTGTTTAAATTATATAAACCGGCAGTGCTGACAGATAAAACATATCTTCATCCACCTGGATATGAACATGCACTGTAAAGATAAAAACAAACCAAAAAAACAACTGCCTGAAACACGATAAATAAGAAAAATATATGTATTTACATGCATTCGCACTCAGCATGTGAACATTTGCCTTGTCAGATGGAGCCTGGACACATGGGTCGTACAGGTAACCGTCTACCTGCAGATTAATTGGTGTCAATTCGGTGGCGAGGTGCAATGACTGAGGAAGGAGAGAAGAGAAAGGAAAATGTCCAAGACACAGGACCTGTATAGCTAACACTTAAGTATTCCTTTATTTATCTCACGTCACATCGTCATCGCTAGAGTTAATCGCAATCGCAGTGTCAGCCTGTGTGATTATATAATTGCAAAAGGCTGCGATATAAAGGTCCAGTCTTAGTGATGAGTTGAACTCAGTGACACTGAGCAGAGAGAGGTACTGTGTAAAACATGCAAAGTGAAAGTCACTACAAGCTAAGTTCGAGTTTGTACGGTTGAGTTGAAAAAAAAATGCACATTTCAAAATGTCTAGCAAATAGACTCAAATCAGCGTCTACAATAATCACAAAATGACTTTTTCACCAAATCTTGGCGCAGTACTGAACAAAGTCAGCGCACGCCGCAGGATTTCCTCAGATCCATTTAAATTGCAGTATTGTTTCGGAAAAGGTCTGTTAAATAATGAATGGATGGAAATAGATTTTTAAATTAAATATTTAAAATGTTAATGGTAATATAGAGTGTGTTTCCTGTCGCGTTTGACATGTGAGAGGCTTTGTCCACCTGCAGATTAAGCCTTTGTATGGAGTGTGGATCTGAGTCTGAGTGTGTGATGATGCTGTCTGGAGTGTCTGTGTAGTCTGTGGGGATTGTTTGTGTGTGTCTGTGTGTGCACGTGTGTGTGCGTGTGTCTGTGTGTGTGTGTCTCTGTGTCTGTGTGCACGTGTGTGTGCGTGTGTCTGTGTGTGTGTGTGTGTGTGTGTGTGTGTGTGTGTGTGTGTGTGCGTGTTCAGCAGAGGTCAGAAGGTCACTGAGAA
>JAPQRN010000009.1:17956073-17971807 GCA_037367275.1 Coranthus polyacanthus
TGTGTGTGTGTGTCTAGGGGTGGGGGTTCACGATATCATGCTGTTGCCAGAAGAATAGCACTCCACACCCCCCTCCGTGGCTCAGCACACTAGGGTGGAGAAGAACTCAGAGCCAAGATTACTCATTTATTCTTGTATGGCGCCCCTTATGCGTTATGTCTGAGAGTCAACAAAGCTCTTTAAAAGCACCGAAGGCATTATATACGGAGCTGTAAGTAGAGCGGAGCGGTATGGTCAAAAATGACATCACATCAAAATTTGTGAAAATTAATATAGCTAATTATCACCATTAATCAAATCAATCTTTTATGTTTAAAGGCTGATTTTTGCTCCTTCGTGAACGAAAGCTGATTAATTGTGGTTTTAATCTATTCTTTATTGTCAAAACCTGACAAACACTTGAGGTACAAGCTGGTCCATCACTGTGTCTTCTCCTTCTTTGTCTCCTTCATCAAATTCTTCTTCATCTTTGTCTACTTTTCCATTGTCGTATTTTTCTTTATCTTTATCTTCATCTTCGGCACCTTCGCCTTCTGCATCGTCGTCTTCTTTGTCTTCTGCATCTCAGTCTGCTTCTTTTCTGCGTTTTCTTCTCCCTTTGCATTTTCTTCTTTTCGTCTTTTTCTAATTTTATTTTTAGGAGTTACGCAGACTAGAAACTACACTGCCATACTGCTGCTCTCTGGACTAGCCTACAACATTTGCACATTTGTTATCTAAGCATTCAAATTATATCGAACACTTATCGAACATTTGAGGAAAATTATATCGTAGTAATTATCATTATCATGTTATCAGCCAGCCCTAGCTATAAGTGTTAAATATGATCTTATGTGTGTAAAATGAGTGCAGCACTTCTTAAAATCTTGATAAATCTTACATTTTGTGACTTGGTTGCCTTCTAGTGTTAGGTCAAAGCTGGTAATTACAGACTCGACAAGTTGGGAAGACCTTCTACACTACATTAAAGAGAAGTGGATTTTGTGACATGTTGACTTGACTCGAATTAAGTGTCTCCTAGACAGTCAATTTAGTTTTAACCAGGCTTCTTCCCTTGATCTAATTTAAAATTTTCTGGCTCTGCTAAGTGAGAGAGATGGCCCAAAGCATTCGCTGGTGACCTTACATCTATGTTCTTCTCCAGCTCACAGATAAGGTTCGGAAATGAGTGGTGAGGTCAAGATTAGGAACTGAGAATCGAACGAGCAAATACTGTACACTTGATAGAAGTTAAATATATGCACATGGCAATCTGCTGTCCCATTCCATGAGCCCATTTTTAGCTCGTAGCTTTTTAGCTTCAGTGAACTCATTAACTTTGAGTGCTGTGCATGTGTCTGCCTCCATATGACTCCCACTGTAGCGGCTAATCCTGACTGACTGATTGTCACAGTTCAAGTTGTCGCCACGAGCCATGTTTATTTGGCTCCGTCAATCTGATTTGTGACAGCTGCTAGCTAATCTGCGCGTGTTAGCCTGCGAGGGCTCGGGTCAGAAATTTCTCCCAATCTGAGGATGATGGCTGAGCTGAAAGCGAACCCGAGAGGTTGTTAACCCTCCATGTGCTCGCTCAGCTCTGACAGAGTAATTCAATTTTGTTCCGTATAACTTTCCCTTCCCCTCCATCCAAGGATTAGCAGCCTCAGAGTAAATTAGCAAGGCATTGCTCACACCAGCCTCAGAGCCTGAAGAGGTAATTCTGGGAGATGTAGTGCTGAGTATATTTAGAGATGAGTCCTCTCAGTCATGATGGTCAGCGTGAAGTCCCTGTCTTTGAACACACGGGCAGGGATAGCATCTCATTATACATTTTGAGAGGTCTAATCGCATCTTTAATTAACCTTCCACTAATCGGCCCTGGAGGAAACTTAATGGATTAAATATTGCTGAGGTATTAAAATGCAAATGTGAACGAGGAGCTGGCCTGGTGGGCTTCTGTCATGAAGCATGCCGCGATGATGGCATCGGATGTGATGTCAAATCCATCATGTTGAAGGCAGTGGAGCTCCCCCATATGCTCCGAGGTTCAGTGTTGTTGGTGTGATGCAGGCAGGAAATGAGCCCTGACTGTGCTCCAGAAGCTGTGATAGAGGAAGGTGATTCTAGGAAATGAGACATTAAAAGGGTAATGGAATGGGATATAACTGTGAATCAGCCTGACGGTTGTTGTGAGTTTAGTTGGTTAGTCTGTCATGAAGATTGTTCATTACATGTGCACTTTTGTAACAGATTGAGACTGAAAACTTGAACCCCTGCTGTACCTTACGGCACCAATTTTAACTGACTTTATTTGTTGATTTGTTTGTATTCCTGCCTCGTATTTTCCAGGGTGCAATCTCAGCATCATTATAAATGAAGGTCATCCTCAACGATTTCCCAGAATCTTAAATAAAGGTTAACTGACTTACTTCTAACTTAAAGAGGTGCAAAGGTCTTTATAACTGACAACAGACAAATACTCTAATTGTATAGCTTTTGGAGCTAAAACTTAAAAGAGCATATATCACGGCTTCTGTGAACCAGTTTTTGCCATAATTTATTTAAAAAACTGACAATTTGAAAACTTGCAGGAGAAGCTAGAGAATGTGAATGAACAGAGGTGGAAACTCATCCACAGAGCCAAACTTTGTCTTCTGATATTCTGCGTCTGTTGACGTCATAAACGCTCTGATTTTATTGTTTGACTAAACTCCACCTGTTATTTTAGTGTTTTCAGAATTTTTGCATTTTGCAAATACTAATCTAAGCTGCAGTGTCGGACTGGGCTGTATGACAGAAGAAGTTAAGGACTTTCAGTCACTTTCTTTGTGATCAATTATTTAAATATCAGTGAAGCTGAAATCCCTGCAAGGGAGTTATCATTAGCATACATATATTTATTGCACAGTGTTTCAGTTTCAATATGAAGATTTTTAATTTCTACTATCTTGGAAATGGCTCAGAAGTGGCTGCTGGTTAACATGTATTGAGTTTAGCTGCATTAAAATACTACACTGTTGTTCATTTGGCTCAACTGTTGATTGAAAAGTCAAACTCATTTGAGGTTGTTGTCATTCTTTCTTCAACATAGGTGTACATTATATTTGCATAACATTGGCAGTAATTCAGATGTGACCGGTATGTTTCACACTTGTCCTTACCTTGTTTCCAAACTAAGTGGAAACCCTGATAAATGTACATAAAACAATGTTGCCCAGCCATAGTGATACAGAATTTAGAGTGCTCATCAGAGAAACCGCAGCATCTGCCCTTTGTTTAAACATCTCACAATATGTATGTGTACTTTTTCCAGACAAGGACGTCTTACGGCTGTGCAAAAACTCTTAAGGAGGATGTGAGGTTGGAGGGTTTGGTCAACAAAGTGTTTGACTTTGACACATGATACATTTGTTTGCATCTTGTTTCCTTCCAAGATCAATTATTTTCAAGTACTTTTCCTTGAAACATGACCTGAACTTCACCCAGCGTTCCTAGTGTCTAAAGGTGTCAGTGTTCTTTAAGGAAAGTGCTGGTCTGATTGTCAAACAGTATTTAAAAGTCTCTGCCCTGAACCTTTTTTGCCAGACAAGAATCAGAATAGTCAGTCGAGTCCAGCATTGTCACATCTCACAGGGACCGGACAGGTGCACGGACATAAAAATGTTTTCAGGATTTGAACTGTGGCATACACTCTCCAAAGCTCTTTTTTAGCCTTCATGCAATGATTTCTGTCACTTTTCTTGTATAAAAACATGCTAAAAAAGAATTTGGTTTGGATTAGTTTTAGGATCTTTGGGGTCGTGAGATCAATTCCGACATGGTTTAAGGTCTGCCGGAGTCACTAAAAGTCATAAAGATACATCATTGTGGACAACCTTCTTTTTCCAAATTTCCAACGTCAAAAACTAACAATAACTCAAAGTATAAAAGTGTGACCTTTATGTCTTGCGATCTTCTTGAAATACAATAGGTGCATAAGATCAACATCAATCAGCTTGTGTCCAAAGTGTTGGGTGGGTAAATTGGAAGACTTGGACCTTTATCAGTCGGTCTCTGTGTTTTTTCCATCTCTGCACCGGGCCTAAAGAATTGATGCCAGCCTCAAATGTCAAGGTAAATATTGCCTTTAATAAATGGCCTGTGTGGGAGGAAGGAGGGGGAAATAAAATAATGTGTTCTGACCTTTGGAGGAAAATAAATATCAGCTCTTCTCTTAGACTGAATATTCTTCTTTTCTATGTCTAAATGTTTTCATCGCATAAATTAGAAAATGGGTTCATAGTTTGGTCACGGTGTGCATGAAGGGTATTTTGTGCAAGGTTGTGTACCCACGCAAGTGATTGTGTTTGTGCTCCAGCATTTCACCCCAATCCATGGACCGTGGAAGCCTTTAGAGGCACCTTGACATTTTTCAAGAGGCCAGAAATAGAAGAGGAACATTGGACCTTTATCATGTTCAGTGGATTGTCGGTTAAGATGAGTAATGATGAGTAATTTTGCTGAAAAATTCCACGTTTTGTGATTAAAAACATTTGATTATGAAGGCCACTCAGATTTATCACATTGAATACAATATTGTACAGAAACAGGGGTTACACTTAACATCTGCTTTACAACAATTTAACAGGGGACAATGTTTCTTTTGTAGGACACATGGCGCTCACAAGGTTGTGAATCACAGTCATCTCCTACAATAATGTTCCTATAGTAGTAAAGCCCAAGGCAAACACATTCTTTTTAGATTAGATTTAATTGCTTAGATTTTTATCTAAGCAATGAGAAACAAAGCATACCCCTAAGTTTACATCGAAATGTATTGTTTTAGTAAAAAGGTTGGATTAAAAGGTATGAAAAAGCTCCTTCGTTGACCTTGAGTTCAATACTCTGTGATTGTTTAAAAGTATCAAATGAACTATTCGTGGTCGACCAATATGGGTTTTCAACGGCTAATATAGAATACAGAGTATCTGATAAAATGCAATCATTTAATAACAGCAAATGAGTCACATAATTGCACTATTATGTCGGCATTATCTCTATTTAAATAAATCTCCTCTCCACTTTGTAGTCTGAAGTCAACTTATTTTAAATTAAAATGCATCAACTCACAGATACAAAATGAACTGTATTTAAAAAAAAAAAAGAAAAACTTGTGATTGAAAAATAAATAAAGTTTTAGCATCATTTACCTATTATTTAGGTCTTTCCTAAAATACACCGTCTAATTTAAAGGTTCAGTGTGTCTTATTTAGTGACATCTAGTGGCAAAGTTGCAGATTGCACTGCTGTGCCATCACCCAGACCCTGACCTATGGTGGCCATTAAAAACATAACAGTGTTTGTTTTGTACTTTCTATGCTTTTTCGTTAAGGGAATATTAACTGGTTCACAGTCAAACATATGGTAATGCACCTTAACGCTGGATACCACTTGTCATAAAATGGAAAACAGAAGAAGAGGAAGTCATTGGGAGATAATATAGAAATAGGGCAACTTTCACAGAGTCAGCAACATGTCATGAAAGGCGACCTGTTCCCTCTGTAGATATAAATGGCTCATTCTAAGGTTACAAAAACACAACAATCCATATTGTCACATGATAATACACTAATGAAAACATGATAATGAATATTATATTCAATTTCTGCAATCCGTTCCTTCTAAATCCCTCTAAATCTTAAACTCTCAAGCTTTAAATAATGACTGTCCTCGGACAACAAAACAAGATAGCGGAGACTCTTCTTGTCAGTCTGTTTCTATGATCTTATAACAAAGCATCAAATGACTTACTCTTACATTCAAATGCAAAAGAAGAAAAGTCATTGGCTAGTTACAGTGCCTCTAGTGCAAAAACCCTGGAGGAAAGTTGGTCTATACTTTTCTGTCAATTTGAACAGAAAACATACATTCAAACAGCAATGTGAGACTGTGAGAGGCAGACAGAGTTTGTTTGTGATGTAAACAGAGGGTGTGATGACAGAAAGATTTGCAGTGGATGTAGGGAGACTCCTGTAGGTGGCAGGTAGCTGTACAGAGCTGAAGGCACGCAGCTCTCATGTTGATACTGGTGATTAAATGGTGTGCAGCAGCTGGTGCCTATATTAAAGCATCTAATCACCCTTGAATGATGGCGACGGCACGCTCTGTCTCCCCATTCAGACTTCATTTAAATCAAACCAACAAGCATAAACATGTCTGATATGTGTTGGTAGCCCCGGACCACTGCACACCAGAAATGTGCCAAACACACAACTGAAAAATGTCAAAGTTATGAATATTTAATCAGCGCGGCAACACATGCTGACATGACGGCATGAATGCTGAATAAATGGAGTGCTAATTAAGCAGCAAGTTAAATCAGACATGATGTATGTGTATTAGGCTGCATATAGGCACATCACTGCGGGTTATAAAGGTGCAGTCAAGAACACTTTGAGCAGGATAAATCATCGCTGTGTTCCATTTAAATAACCGTAAAACCAACAGGAAAACTGGCAGCATCTACCTTAAGTCTGTCCAGAGGAAGAGGAAAAGAAATTTAGAGTCATCTGAAAAAAATCTAAAGGAAAATTAGACCAATAAGAGATTTAAAAGTAATATCTTTGTTTGACATAGTTATTACAAAACAAGACAACCATGATATTCCATGTAACTGCATTTTTTTTAAAAACGAATGTGACAATTAGCACTGAAAAGCAATATCCAGATGTTTGTTTGTTTTTTGGTTCAGCTTCCAGTTTTGTTTTGTCACTTTGCTGTTATGAATAAAATTATTGTGGGGAATAAGTTGTTTTACCTTCTTAAGGTGAAGTGAGAAGATGGATATTAGTCTTATTTTGGTTCAACAGCTGTAATCAACACCTGTTAGCCTAGCTTATTGCTGGGAGGCATGGTAAAACAGTTGTTTAAAATGAGGTTTCAAACTTTTCCTTTCTTTAAAAACGTAGGCCTACATCTGTCATTCCTTCCTTGTTCTTTCACTATGGCAGTTATCCCCTCTGTTTCTACACAGGCAGATTAGCTCTAGCGCTAGTCTGGCTCGCTGGATGTATTCTGCTGCAAGTGGCAGGATTGTCCTTCTCCTTCCTTCTGCTTTCTGTGCATTACCATTTTGAAAGTCCTCCTCGCTATGTGAAAGAACAACAAACTCCTAGCTGCAACTACAAGCTGAAAATAGCCAGTTTTGACAAAGACATACGTCTTCTTATGACGCTTTAGTTATTTTAATACCACAACACACTTCCTCGTGCGCACATGTAACACCAAAACAACTTCTCCCGCTATTTTGCAAATTTCACTGTTGCTGCAGCCTGCGCTCAGTGCTCAGTGCCGCCCAATACGAGTTTGATTTGTTTAGCCAAATGACTAGCCAAACAACCCAGAGAACTTTTAACCCTATTCCAGAATGGTAGCAAAGGGTGCCAGACCTATCTCCAGCACTGACACAGAGCTAACGAAGTGTGAAGATAGGTCTGGCTGTGTGAGACTAGCTTAGCACTGCATTGAGGCTGGAAGTAATAGAAAACAGTTAGCCTGGCTCTTTCAGACGCTTAAAAAACGTGCTTATCAACGACTCTAAAGCTCTCTTTAACACAGACGTCTCACTTTTCAACCTCAGTACAAACAGAAATATAACAATGGCAGCGAGATTCACGTAATGTAACTTTTTCAAATTGAGTCTAACATTTGTCAGGCTGATAAAGTACAATTTCTAAAAGCACCTCTATCGGGACATAGAGGCACATAAACATAGTGTGTAATACTGTATGAAACACACTATTTGAGACTCGATATGCTGGTGTTTCACTTTCACACATCAACAAACCGTCTGTATCAGTGTACTTAGCTCACTCTGAATGTTAAATACTTCTCCTAAACCAGATGAAATCAACTTCTGCACATCACACATGAGCACAATAAGCCCACAGAAGAGTGAGGCGGCCATATGACAATCTTTTTTTTTTTTCTTCCTGCTGTAGAAAGCTAGCAAAAAAGCTGCTTTGTTGACAGGCTCCCTTGCTGAATCTGGGCTGGCAACAAAGGATGTCTTTCATCCTCAGTGGCAGCGCTGCTATCTGCAGGAGGCTGCAACCTTCCCTTATCTAGCTCCAGATAAAGCACTTTGTCATTCAACAGTTTACCACTACCAAAGCCAGAGGATCCAGGGCTCCTTCTCTGCTCTGCTCCCTCTCAAATGGAGGGCTGTTTAAGATGCAGCGCTTCACTTTTGAGGCGGCACAGAAGTGTGCACAATACCAATCAATATCATTTTAAGTGTGACCACTTCTTTCGTCTTTAACCTTCTAACGTCATTGGAATACAGAGGGCTATTTTTTTTTTTTTTTTTACTATTATTATTATTATTCATCCCAACCGGTAAATATGGATGTTTTCCCACATCCAGTCCGAAGTGTTTTTTAGTGGGAACGTATCTGTTTTCCGTGAGAATGACTTCATTGTGGTTGATTCTGGTCTTAATGAGGTCAATGAGCTCCTCGACCTTTGGTTTGTGGCATGAGCAATTGGAGATACTGGGGAAATTGCTTTTTTCTCAAACAGAGAAGAAGATTGTAGGTAGCAAATACGATTCAATTCCTTTTCTCACATTTTGGTTTTCAGTAGGTTTCTGGCGGCTCAGGTAGCTACAGGTTATGCATTTTTGAAATTATTGTTACAAAAGACACATAAGTTGTAGATTTATTTATTACACTCAGAAATTAGCAAGAAAAAAGTGAAACAAATATGCACGTTGATGAGATATTTGCAATGTCCTGAAGTACTGTGTGCCATTAAAAAATAATAATCACAAAATAACAGTGAAGGGATCAGAGCTGCGATTTAGCGTGATCTTCAATGACAGCAAAACATGATAGAGAGCTGTCGGCATAGTTTTTTCTTTTACCCCTTTCTCCTTGTCACACCTTAGGGGCTGTGAAAAACACTTAGATGCTGTGAATCCGTGTTACAACAGGAGGGAAAACATTGACAAAGTTAGATTTGAGAATTCGACGTTGCCAGTGTTTCACTGTTTAAGTTCTAGATCCACTTGTTAGCTGTTAGTAGTTTTTATCAATTTTGTTTGTTCTGGCTTTGTTTTATTTATTTTTAAGATTATTTTTGAGTATTGTATGCATATATTTTATACATGTAGAGAGAGATCTGGAGAGAGACTGGAAACGTAGGGAATGAAGTGCAGCAAATGGTGCGACCAGCTGGGAATCAAACCATGGACTCACTGCTCTGGGAATTTGCGCCCATGTGGTATGCACCCTAACCACTCAGCTGTCAAATCGCCCTGCTTTATCTTTGAAAGTTAAGCAATAAGTCTGTACTTTTTTCTTTCCAAACATGATTAATCTTAGTAAACATTACACGCAGAGACACAGCATTGCTGAAGTTCAGAGTACAAGCATAAAATGGTTGATTGTAGAAGCATTAGGGTTGTGAGACTGCATTTAAATGGTATTGTGGCTCATTTGTTTTACTCATTTTGTTTTTTTTCCCCTTGTTTCCCAGTCACTTTATTTAATTCTCGTCCTGTGTTTCTCTTTTAGACACTGCTTTGTGCCAATGTTGGATTTCATGGGGAGACCGGAGAGTATTTATATCTAGAGGAAGCAGCAGTCACATCTATTAAATCCTCCTTTGAAGCTTCCTCTTGCTTTTACTTTTGTCAGCTTAGTTTCAGGAACATTAAGACACATGTCTTAACATTTTTTTTTTTTTTTCCACATATCTCCGGTTGAATGCCACCAAGAAAATAAAAGTTCTCTGCTCTTACACCGCAGTATGTTGTTATCTGTAAACGGGTTCTAGATAGTTTGAAGTCACTGCTAAAAGTCCGTCCGAGCTGCTGCAGGGTGGGTTCACAGTGATATCATCTCTGGTGTATTTGTGCCTGCGCCCTCCCAAATGTGAATGGTCAGAGGACAAAAATGTTGTGTAAGATAGCAGAGGATCACGAGACTGCTTAGTCACATTCATCATCATTAAGTCTTACATTATACTGAATAGATGCCTCTGTGTTGTATATACTGCTACTATCCCTAATACTGAAAAATAGAATAACCACAGGCTGAAATGTAGGACTCTAGTAGCTCTAGTATTAATACTGCTAATACTACTTAAGTATCTACGAGTCATCGTGTATCTTCTATGTTTTTTACTTAACAAACCTGATGTTTTGAATTGTACTCCTGGACATTACTCTTCCCTTGTTGCTCAAATCGATAAAATAAATACCACCTTGTCTTAAAGGTAAAGTATGTCTGTGTGTTTGTTATTGTAGCCACGATGAATGTCGTCAAATAACATTCTTACTGTAGCCTTAAAAGCGGTATTTCCTAACCAAGACAACCTAACCTGACCAAGATGTTTTTGCTCCTAAACCTAACCAAACTTTATATGCAACAATTATTTTGTACATTTTAGCATTATCTGTGGTCTTATGTGTCCTTTCTTCTGCGGTCCTCGATAGCATTTTGCACAGTTTCTCCTGCTGGCTAATCCATCGACCCATAGAGGCAGTAGACCAGCAAAGCTTCAAACATTCATGTCCTTTTGGAAGCCATTGACAATCGGCCTATTCTGTTTTCTTCTGTTTGTTTGAAGGGATGGAGGTGAAGGTCAGGAAGGAGTAGTGGATTAGGGAGTGGTGGTTTGTGAATGAGATAATGGATGCTGTAATAGCAGGTTCCTTTTACCTTCTACCAGAGTTTGGAAAGAGGTCAGGGTGGATTGTGGATTGGACTTTGACACCAGACTCTGAAGAAATATATTGTGAGTCATTTTTTTGCGGTAGGTCCATGTTCCTGTCTGTTTTGGCAACCAAAGACATTCTGGGACAAATTCTGACAGTATCAGAAATTTAAGATGACCAGTGCGACACGATCTGATCAGCACGACAGGTATGGTTAATGCTAAAAATGCTAACCTCAAGCCTCAACGTGCGTTGATGATATTTTTTTCTTGTACATTTACTTGTGTCGTTGCTGGAGATTCATTATTATCATATTGTCTGCAAACATGTCGTACCCAGATTTATTACATCCATGTTGCACAGTGTGGCTGGCAATAAACTTATAAGGCTGCTGAAATAACACAGTCTGTTGGAGCTCTAGCTTTAACCAAGGACTACGTGTGTTTAAACATAACCATAAAACATTGTCACACAATATATATCGTCACGATGCTGTAGTCACAACCTGTTGAGAATGCGTAAGACTGGATACATTGGTGGAGAGCAAACTAATAAATCGTCTGTGAACAATTTAATTCAGGTACATTTTGGAAACACCAACATTTACCTAAAACAATGCGACTGCCATTGCATCTCCTCTAAAATGTATTTGCAGTTGCGGTTCAGTCATATAATGTAATTTCCGGAAAGTAGGGTTGACATATAGCACGAAAAACACCAATTTCAGCTTTTAGAGGAGCTTTCATCCAATTTTCCGTCTTCATTACTGGATGTAATTTGTGCTGTTGTCCCATAAATGGCTCAGTTTCCATTAGACAATATAAAGTAATTATGTACCTTAGTTCACATGACAACTCAGAGATGGTCTCTGTTCTCTTTCATCCCTCAGGCATCCACTGACTTCTGTTCAACCTTTGACCTCTTTCCAGTCAATAGTGCGACTGGTTTTGCTTTGGTGTTTACAGTCAGCAGATTTTGTCTGTTTCTGGTGTTCAGTCAGTTTCTTGTTCAGGTAACTGTGCTAACTGTGTGTGACAGGAAGACCCCTGCTACATGTTCCATTTTTTGTTCATGTTAATCCTGTAAATATCCTGCTGCACTTTCCTCTTTCTGTTGTCGTCTTCTGCTTTGTGTTGGAAAAACTAGTTGTCCAGACCAGTTTTTTGCCTGTGGAGAATAACATAAGTTTGGATGTTTATGAATGGTCTACACATCCAGGGTGCAACTGTTTCAGAGACATGTTCCACTGAAGTGTTTTTTATATGTATCTTACCTAAAATGTACCTTAAAATAGTGTTTTCATCTTCTTTATGTAAGAGTTTATTTGTGTGCGGGTCACATGACCAGAGTTTACTGAGAGGCATAATTGTGGCATCATGGGTCAGAACCAACATGGATATGATGGAAAGACGTACGGCCCAAAAATAACCTTAGTCTGCATGTAATCATTCTTTATTTGTTTATGTTTGTGCCTCGTGTTGTTGTTGAGGTGTCTTAACAACAGTGAGATATCACTGTTATCGCATTTATCACACATCCCATTTCTTCTGTGCTAATGTTTTTGGGTCTGTTTTTCAACAGGCACTGCTTGAGAGACTTTAAAATGACACTGTCTGCTGTATAAATTATAGGCCTTCGAAGTCATTACGTAGTCTTAAATTTTAATTTGTGAGGTTAGATTTTATCTCATTTAATTTATCCCATCTTTTAGTCAATGTGAGTCAAGTTCTTCTGTGTGAAAGTCTGATATTGAAATGTATGATATTACAAGTCTTATAATCAACCAGAAAACCCAATACTGTCTTTTTACATTATATTTGCACTTGTTGTACATTAAACTAACTCACTCTAATAATCGTATTCCTTCATAAAACCTACATCTGCACTGGACTACATATAACTACTTGCCGTTATATCTAATGCTTGAATAAGAAAAAGATAATTTGTTCAAAATTCAGTCTTAAAATTTGGTTAAAGATGATCTCAGAGATCTTAAAAACCATTATATTTAAGTATCTGATGCCTGTAGATGCTCTGATAAAAGACATCTGTATAATTTGCTGTCATTATTTCATTGGAGCAGTAGCTTCATGGGGCGATGCTTTGCTGACCCTCAGCATCAGTGTAGTTTTCAGTCGACTGTTGTCTGTAACCTAAATCAGGCCTCAGCGTCATTAAAACTTCGTTCTACTCTCCTCTATTATATGATCACTAAGAGACGAGGAATACAAAGAATCCAGCCAGAGTCAGGAGCAAGCCAGCGAACTCCATCCTGAACTGGAGAATATTGATGCATCAGCGACTCTGAGCTCTGAAAGGCTCCGTGTACCAACATGTAGGAGACTCATTGCCATCTGCTGGCCAAGCTCAGCCTTCATCTTCTCTGTACAGTTAATGTGTCATCACCTGTATTGACAGCCAGCCTGTAACTGCACAGCAAACCATCACCGACGACACATTTCTCTAATCCAGAGCGCCTCATATTATCTCAGTACAGACCCAACGTGCCTCCAGTGATGCCTTCAGACAACAATCTGCTTGACTGATTTGCACAGTCACATCTGAGTGAGACATTTCTCTCAAAGCTGTGCAGGCTTTTGTTGGCACCAGTGCCCCCGCAGACAACTATTCTCCTTTACTTAACTGGTAAAAGCTGCAAGTAAAGTTAAGAGTCAGGCCAAGGTCAATCCAGCTTTAGGAGTCACACTTCTGGAGCACGTCATGCTCTGAGACTTTGACACTTTGTGCAGGTTATAGCTTCAGCAAAATGGAAGTGTTAATCTGAGGGCCTGCAGCAGTGTGCTTAGCGATGAATAGGGATTATGTCGCTTCTTTAAATTCAGCAGCAGCCATGTCTGTTTCATGTGCTCGTGTCGTATCATCCTGCTGATTTGCATTCTGATGCTAGTCAGCAGCACAAAGCTGCAGTTTATCCCTCATGGCAAGCAAAACAGCAGACTGATGAGCTGTTTGACCACCGCTATGAAGAAGTAATAGTCGGAAGGCTCATCCCCTCAGGCCAAACTATTGTTTTATGAATTAGTCCTAAATTAATTGCGAGGCTGAGCTCGGGAGACAAAATGTTTTCCAATAAACTGTTTTATTTCTAATTCGCTGTGTGTTTGTGATTTGGTCTGTTCTTCTATTGATCTGCAGGGCCCAGAGGTGGCGGGCAATGTGAAGCACATTGCAGAATAACAATGACAGAGTAATGGAGGGGCAACACTGAGGCTCTCTTTCTTCTGGAGAGAAGCCAGAGGCATCAGCAGGATTTTAAATCCTTATACAGACAGTGGGAGGGAGGGACGGCGCACAGATGTGCTATCTGAGTTCAAGGGGAATTTAGGCCAGGCAGGGGTGTGAATATCACTGAGCATTTGTCCACATGCACAAGCACACATGTGCGCAGAAACGCACAGACACGGAAACCCATATAAACAGCTGGAGTGTTAGAAGAGCAGCTGGGCACTCCATCCTCTCTAGGTCATTCACTTCTCCGTCATGGCTGGCGTTAAATGGATATGGTGCTTCTGCGGCATTATTCGCTTTTGTCCTTGTCAATCGATTGTCACTTTCCTCCGAGAGGTAGGTGCATGTTTGTTGTTTAGGCAGCTTTCTTTTATTAACAAGGAGCCGTCGAGGTCAGCAGCAGGCCAAACACACTCCTCCCTCTCTGTTAGACTCTGTTCTCTTTTGTCACATTCTTTGAAGCATCTGACTAAATGTTTTTTTGTTTTTTTTTTTAAACTTAGCTTGTCTGTGCCCATGCAGAGTCTACAGCCAATTATACCATGCAGGCAGCGTGAGGTATGGTGCAGCTCCGAGTGTGAGTACAGTGGACTCGTTTTAATAGCCACCTGAGGCACTCGCCGTCTCTCTGATCTCAATCTAGACTCCGGTTCGGCTTTACGTTCTGTCATAATACCCAGCTTCCCGGGCTGTTTGGGTCTCCTTTGACCTTGTCGACTAAATGTAAGGTTGATGTCCTGTCAAAGGAGCATCTTACTGTGGACGTGAAGGTACAGATGTTGTGTATTGGAGCATACGACACATGACCTGATTTCCAGTCATGTGTGTTCTGATTTCGTTTGATGTAATTACACCTCGTGGTCTCCCTGTGAGGGAGCTGTAAAATAACACTTTTCACTATGAGATATGACAATACATATTGTGTGACAATCAAAAAATGTCTATCTTCCATTGTGTCTCAAATCACTCTTTACGGTAATATTTTTCAGCATTGGGACGACACTTTGCATTCTTCCACGCGACACGTTCATATTTACCTTTTAACATTTTGTACCTTAACATTTCATGTATTGATACATCATGCTTAATTGAAAATTTGCACAAATTTGTATGAGTATATAATTCAAAAGTAATAAGAAATAAGACTTTCCATGTGGTTATTTTGTATAAAGTATTCACTGAAATTACAGAAAATGTGAATGCATCGTGATATGTGTTGTTATCTGGATATGAGTTATGAGGTTTTGGTCATACCTCCTGCTCATCTTTATTTCACACACAGGGTCGGTAGAATCTGATTTATTTAGTACAAGTCCTACTCTTTTATTATTTAGAAATGAGACCATTCATTTGTGACCAATAATGTTATACTCCCCGGTAGATTGATTCCTCCTCTCTAAACTTTCTCAAGAGTGTACTCTCATCTTCATGGTGTCAGTGAACAATTCTCGCCAAGTTTTGTGTGAATATAAACAAAGCTTTAGGCTGCTATGGAGGCTGAAGCGTGTTACAAAAGTGTAACTGGAGACAGAACAGGAAAGAAGGACTTGTTTAAGGCGAGCTCCACACTTGGTTTTACTTTTTCTTTTTTTTTTTTTGCACCTCAAAGACTTGTTAAAAAGCCTGTTTGTGAAAGTGTTTTTAAGTCAGAAAGAAACAGCATACATTTAATGAGCTGCAGTGCCAGAGAAACAAAAATGTGGATTAGAAAAAGGGCAAAGGGACCTGAATTTTTTGTTCATTTATGATTTGCCGGCTGCAGAACCAGAGAAATCAAATAAAACTATCTCTGCTAGAGGTCGACTGA
>JAPQRN010000009.1:17971907-17983704 GCA_037367275.1 Coranthus polyacanthus
GTGTGTGTGTGTGTGTGTGTGTGTGTGTGTGTGTGTGTGTGTGTGTGTGTGTGTGTGTGTGTGTGTGTGTGTGCTTCCGGACCACAGTTGCAGAGGCCGTTTCTGTGCATCACTGAATAATGAATGACCCACAGGCTGTTTTCCCTTCACATTTCTTGCACACTTTTAGACCTTGTGTGTGGTAGTGTGTGTTTATGGGTTAAATCCTGTAAATCCTGCACAATATACTGTATATTGAGAGAAGATAGGCTCAGAAAAGTCACAAATGTGCATTACTGTACATGATCTACAACTGAAAAATAACATTTTTCAAATGTGTAAAACTATTTTTGTGTCATTTTAGGTTTTCATTTTTTCAGATATAGATCATCTATTACACGTCTGTGATCATTCCGAGACCATTTTCCCTCCATATCATCTTCTCTGCTGTTTTTATGGTTTTAACTGATTGCTGTCTGCTGTGGTTTGAGAATCGGCTTGTGTTTATATCCAATCTGAGCCATCTTATTGTGGATTTCACACCTTCCTGGCTCGCAGCAACACAATAGACATGGTGTGGTTCCTGTAGCAACAAGCCTGTCAGTCAAGGTCATCCATGACGGAGAAAAAGATGGAGCGAGGAAAAACAGGGGGAGAGCCAGAATGTGAACAAAGGAAAAGTCCCTGCTATCTGATGATTTGGGTTTTGTAGCATGACGGAGCGTGACATGATTTGGGAGGTAGTTTCTCCTCTGAGTGAACTGATATTGATTAGGAAAACAGGATGTGGGGTTTACTTAGAATACACAAGGCAATGCACTACTCTTCTTCCACTAAACTACTACTCTAATCATATTTAATCAAGTTTCTCTTGTTTTCGTATCCCTCACATATGTTAAGCTCATTGCAATGTGAAGCATTACTTGCACATAATTTACACTTACATTCATTTGGCTTTACTTAGTGGTTGTTGGGAGAAAGGAAAAGGTCAGAAATAGAAGCTAGAAGCAGTGAAATCGACCTGTCCTCTCTCTGCAGGCGAGATGCGGGAATATCATTGCAAAACAAAAGTAAATAGATCAGACAAGCGTTGAATTTGCATTTACTGCATACACCTCCATCACCAACAAATATGCTATAAATATGTAAATAAATGCAAGCAGGTTACAAAACAAAATGTTAAACAAATTACAAATCATGTCTCCAACCTGCAGACCTGTTAATGTCTCAGCAGGAGGTTGCTCCAGCTGTGACAAAATGACAGTGACAAGAGGGACTTTGTGGAGGCTATCCAGTGCAATGCCAAACAATATTCTGTTTGAGGGAATCAGAAAGTACAGCATTCAATACGAAATAGAAAAACACCAATCAAATGTGAGTGATATTCAATCAATAAGTTAATATAATACATAATACATGATATATATATATATATATATATATATACATGATATATGCCATTCTATGATGTTTATTAGTAGTTGAATATTTAAAAGCTCAATATACAAGGTTTCCATGTCCTGATGTGAATGTTGTGTCAGAGTCTGTTTTGTGCTGACATTAGTGAACTCCATTTCTAAGCTAATGACTGTGCTGCCTACATCCATGATAACTACACTGATTTCTATGTAGAGGGCTCCCGAGTTCTTAGAAGAGCTTAGAAATGGAGTTGGCTCCCAGAAAAACAGAGTCAGACCCCTTATGTAAGCACATGAGCATATGTGAATCTTACACAAAGAAGAGAATTATTTATATATATTTAGGGATCTGTCACTTAATTACTAGCATATCATACAATCTAAAGAGGTGCTACTCTATTGGCTAAGTCTAAGGGTTTTCTATCTTCTGTGTTTTTGATGATGGCATCTAAATGCAGTCAGTTGCATTTAGGTGGCATACATTTCATAAATATCACCAGGACAAGACTTGCCTCATATCAGGCCGTGCAGGTTCATGGCAAACCGGATTATTAAGGACACAAACTGTATTTCAGTGGCTTCTCTCTTACTAGCAATCCTGCTCTGCCTTGGCCAGGATTGAGAAGCTAAGAAGGAGCCTCTTCCTTAAGGCCATACAGATGATAAACACTTAAAACCTCCACACAGCAGATAACCTGCACCTTTTTACATTCTGGATTTTTGCAGCCGAGCACCTTTTACTGTTCATTATACATTGCACATACATTGCCATTTGTAAATTGTTATAAATTGCCACCAACCCAATACTTATTAATTCATATTTATTCAGTTTTTGTTTTTTACCTTATTTATTACTTATACACATTCTGAAATTGAGAAATACAGATCTTGAATCTTAAAAAGTACATTATAGCTTGTGCTGTTTGTTACAGGCCCATATAAATAATATAAATAATTCTTACAGAAACACAGCCACATTAACCTATTGTAATGGGAAGGTTCTGCTTTCCTGCTGGGTAAGCATCTGATCTGATCCTCTAAGATGAACCTGCTCTGAGGCAGGCTTGGTTAGGATAGGTTACCATGGTGACAGCCTGCGAGAGTAATGAGCCATATCTGAGGTCAATAGATCGTTTGCTGCTCATGCTGTCACCATAAATATAAAATTATTGGCCTCCCAAAAAAAGCCTGAACACTGTATCTGTTTTTAGATGGATTGACAATGTGTCATGTCGCATTTCAAGCATAATGAAACTCAAAATGCTTCTTGAGTTGTACACTGTGCATCAATCAGTTATCACAGTTAAAATTTAAAATGTCATATCAAAGATTTTAAAGGAAGGCAGAAAAAAATGCTTATATTTTAAACTAGTCTGACTCCTGTAGAATAATTTATAGATTTGACACAGCTTGATGGATTAGCTTTGCTGCCATTTGGCACGAGTGGACTACTATAGTATTATCCACAGTCACTCCGCATAGTTTTAAATAGTAGAACCAAATAGCCCTTTTCTTTCCCTAGTCTTGAAATAGTTGACTTTTGAATGCGCAGTTTCATTTCAGACCAAAAGATCATTGTCAAATATATTAATACGACTACACAAAGCATCACAAAGACAACTGTGTGGCAGTGTGTATATAGTGTAGAACCGAAGCTGGGAACAGTTGGGTTTTATTACATGTTGGTTCTGCAATGAATATAAGAATTTCTCACACCTGACAGAAGAAGACTTCTACAGCTGCGTAAGGACTGGTTTTACAAACGACAGTAACAATGGATGTAGTTGGCAGTAAACGGTAGACATATGTAGCCTATCAGTGGTAGACACTTCATCATTAGCAATAAAACAATTAACAAGTAAACCTCAACCGTACTCACATGCCTCGATAATGGAGACAATGACATGAAAACAGCCAATCATTTAACAGGTGAAAAGTAATATCTGCAGGTGAAACACAAGTAATGAACCATTTCTATGTCTCACACAGCTTTAGTATAGGCTTCACTGGAAAATATCAGGACTTGGTAATTTATGGTGACACAGCTTAGCATTTGTAAGTGACATATAAGCCGGTAAAACGACAGCAGCTGCAAAAAAAACAACTGTAACACCACCCAGAAAAAAAAAAGGGTGGCAAGCCGATGACTGAACGGCATTAAAACCAAACCCCGTAAATACTGTGCTGCATTCACAGTTCTGTGTGAGACTGTCACACCACTGAATAAATGTGACTTTAAGTAATACCATATATTATTGATTGGTCTTTTGCTGTGTATATGTGTATGTTTTATTTATCTGTGCGCCTTGACAAATAAAGTGGTTGAATTCAAAGTAAGGTGGTTTCTCTCCTGGACTTTATTAGAAATAGGTCAGAAAAATGATCAATAATTATCTATTGACCGACGTCAAACATTTTATCATGATAAAATGTTCTGCTTTTTTTTAACTCAGTCCTACTGTCTAGTGTCCTAATTAATGACCAAGGTCACGAACAAGCTGCTGAAGAAGCGCTGCAAGGTAGTTAATCCTCTATTCTGCCATAATTAAAAAAAAAAAAAAAACATCATTGCGAGAACATGGTATTCTTCAGTAATGAGGTTATGGATGTAAGAAATATCTGGCTGTACTTGTTTTCATTCTGCACATCTTATAGCATCTCACTGCAGCAGATTATGCTTTGCTTAGCCACAAATCCCAGGTTTATATGTCATTCAAGGTGCTATAGCTAACTAAAGCAGTATAGTACAGGGCATCTCGTCCTAGTTTAGCTCAGCTCAGATTCACACACATTCATGCTGTGGCTGCATCACTGTAGCCTCAGCTGCTAGCGGCTGCTGCAGACACTGTTTGCTTCCTTAAACTCCTCTGGGCTGTACCATCTCAGCTGAACGGGGGTCCTCTAGGGTTTCAGGATGTCCGCGCAGCCGTCTCTTTGCTCTCCCATCTGCTGCATCGCACCTACTCCTAACCACCCCACACCCTCCGCCTCTCCCCCAGTGTCCCTTGTGAGCCACAAGCTCTCAGCCTCTCAGGGCTGTCGGCCAGAAACAACGCAGCCTCCTAATACCCACTCCTCCGCCACCTCGGATTTCACTCCCCCCTCTGCTTATAGTACAATCTCATCATTTCCAGCTTGCAACGGGAGCGGAAGAGAGGAAAGAGAGAGAGAGAGAGAAAGAGGGAGGGAGGGAGGGAGATGTTTTCAGCTGGTTTGCAGGAAGAGAGGTTGGCCTGAATGCGTTCTGTCTGCTCTTCAGAGGCATCCAGGTGAGCTGTTTCCTCCTGGAAGGTAAGGGCAAGACTGAGATTGGTGCTTATTTTGTCCTGCATCCCTTGTCATTACCCCCCACCCCCACCCACCTCCTTCTCCTCTTGCTTCAGATACATCGCTTCTGTTAGTGTGCGTGTGTAGTTGAGCGTGAATAGTATTCCCCAGACATACCACACAAACGTAATACCGTAGCAGGCGATGGGCAGATGTGCAGGCATGTCAGCATGCGTGCATTTAGAGAAGATTGGGATTGGAGTTACAGTATACAGTATGCGTGCACGATGTGTGTGTGAGTGTGTGTCTTTAGGGAAGGTGGGCATGATGCTAGCATGACAGCTTGAAACTGGATGGCCCACCTGAGTCTTGGTGTGTCTCAGTGGGGAGGATGTGACGAGAGACCCAGGGGATGAAGAGGAAGTGGCAGGAAAAGACAGAAAGGAGGTGTGTGTGTGTAGCCTTGTCTGCAGTTTTTCCAACAAAGTGTCAGTGTTGTTTTTTCCCCTCAAATAACGTCAGCACCGTCAGTCCCCCCTCCTCCACTACCACCATCCTCTCTGTGCTAATAGGTAGCATTTCCGTTGTGGTAGTGAAATGGGTGCTGATGTTTACTGCCCTAATGGACGGGATGCTCTGCTGCAGCATTTTTTTCTGCTCCCCGTACAACATGTCATCCCACTTCGGGCAAATTTGCAACACTCTCATCTTGCCGAGCCCAGAGGGATGGAATGTGGGCTCGGTGGGAGGAAGAGGAGGAGAGACAGGGACAGGCCACTTACCATCTGTGGCAGCGTCTCGTGAAGGCGCAGCGAGGTTTTCTGCAGGGCCATATGCAGCTCCTTGGGAAGACAGCAGGGCAGGCTGTTAGGGAAGAGAGAGACGGAATAAAGGAGGGCTGAAACAAGAGGAATGGAGCAGAGTATCAGGGTGTCATGTGTTTGAGAGAGGATAAGTGTTGTCAGGATACGGGGCCAAATCTGGTAGTGTCTCTTGACAGATTGGCAACAAAGGCTCTTTTGACAGAGCTTCAAATCCAAAGCTACAGTGGAAGGAAATGATCCACATTCTCTCTGAGTTGTTCGGTTAGTTGCTACCATCTTTCCTTGCAATGCTTGCCTGTCCTGTCTGTCCAGGTAAGGGTCATGAAGCTCTTGAGTATGGGACAAATGCTATTTCCTATAGGCTGGAGGTTTTCCACATGTGCTACTGAAGCTCAGTTTTCCTTCTTCTGGTTCCTAATCTTCTTATTTCGGTTAATGGCTGGCGATAGCCTGCCTTAGCCTCCTGTAATCTGTCTGAAAGTCAGAGTCATCTTTCGTCAGACTAAGTTTTGGTTGTGAAAATGCTGGACCAAATGAGTAATGTATAAAAGCACCCTTAGATTAATGGCCAAAATGCTTCAAACTACGTAGGCAATATGTGTTTTCCAAGAACATTTAAAGACAGTAGTGTTCACAGTTCCATTTTTGAATGGTTACACTTCAAGGAGCGGACTTGAAGGTAAAATGATCTACTGCCTCCCTGGTCTCCATGAAATCTTGATGCAGTGGGTTGAACTGATATAAAGGTGTGTGCATTTTGGACAGTCTCTCCAGATAAGCTACTTTGACTCTTCCATATCACAATCACTGCATAAAGTGGTTACTCTCGTAGCATTGTTTTATACTAACTCTGTCCATCAAAAAGTAGGTGTCAGAGAATCTGACAAGCGTTGAAGAATGGACTTCACTCAGTCATCAACACAAACTTTTAGCACCCACTGAGCTATGTTTGATTGATTGTTGCTGCTAATTATTAATCAAGAAAACATGGTCTTTACTTTGTTGTCAAACACAATTGTGGCCAGAAAAAAGTCCATTCAACTGAAGAATTGTATCTTATTTTGTAAGCAGATTGGTCAGTGTAGTTCCTCATGATGCAGTTGAATCAGTTTCTCAGTCTTTTAGCACTTTTTTTAGAACTTTACAGTTGTTTAGGAACAGCGCAGATGACAAAGTGTTGAGCACTGACTGTCGAGCACCAGTCTTTCTGCTGTCAGGACCTATTCACAGCTTCATTCACACAATAAGGAAGCAACGGGTGCCATTAGAAGCAACATTCAATCAAGAATGAGTTCATCTTCTTTCAGCTTCTTTCATGGTTAACATCAAAAATAAAGTTATGAAGTCATTGTCCTTGGCCTAGGTTGAAAAAGGAATTACTGTATACTTGTTAGCCCCGTTATTACATGTTCCAGATACCTAGAGTATGAGCTGTAAGCAGTTCATCCAATGAAGCCATTGCTCTGACTGCTGCTCACAGTTGATTTGGTTTCAAGCTGCCAAGCCCAGTCAGTTCCAATGGATATTTCCTGGATATAATCATATTGAGAAAACTGAGTTCAGGCATGTGGGCCGGCTTTGCGTGGCTAAGTAAATACAAGAGATAGTTGAAAGCGAAGGTTATCTTCCTCCATATTTACACCTCCTTTTTGTTTTTAGCTCGTCCTCCTTGTAGTATAACCTCTAAGGCATGTTTTACTTGTCTTGTGTTGAGCTTACTACCTGCACGTCAATAAACTCACAACCTCATGTGCTGGCTGTGCTGCCTGCGGGAAGGAAAGGTCAGAACAGACCACATCGCTTCCAGTGTCCTGCACACGCGCTTATGACAGCAGACACAATGCTTTGATTCAGATGCTTTCCCCAGAGATGGAGTCAATTGCACACTGAGTGATTCATATCAAGTAGTTACAAAATGAAGGTGTTTGCTCAAGTGGCACTCACACTAATGAGTCAATAGTGAATGCACAATTAGACCTGAAATTCACATCCAGTTAATGCCATCTTGTTATGCTGATTTGGTTCGGACTCGCTGTTATGAAAAATCTCAGCATGAGCCAGAAGCTCGAGGCAATGTGATAATGATTCTGAAAAGAAGTTTTGATTTTATTCTAACATTGCATACTCTAATTTCAATAACTTAAGGTTTAAAGGAGAACTACTGTATGTTGATTTTGAGTTTGATTATCATGAGGAATATTTGAAAACTGGAGTTAAATGTCTTCAGCAGCTCTTTCGTAGCCGATATTATTTCAAATTTTAACAGAAACTGTCAGCAGTTTTCAACTGAACACATATTAAAAGATAAAAAATCTAAATGCTGCTTTAATTTGTCTCTTGTAAAGTTTTGCCACAACTTCATGAAAATGTACTAATCTAGCCTGGCCGTTAAGTATTTAGAAATGTCTGTAAAAATCTACAGTACATTTACATGTTTGCTAATGGTGTCTGGATAATTAGCAAGTTAACATTGAAAAGTCTAGCAATGGTTCAAACTGCAGCAAATGAAATCCCCTCTTTGCCTACCTTCATTACAAGAATGGTACATCGACTGCACTAAGGCTAGACCCATGACCTATCAACAGGGATGTCCTCATTTTCAGTGTAAAAAAAAAAAAAATCAACTCGGACTTGAGTGACACATGCTAATTTCTGTGCTTTTCCAGCCATTTTTGTATCCAGAAGCCTTACTGACACCAGAGCAGCACTTGACTTGCAGGTGACTGAATAAGAAAATTGCCGCGAGCACTTCTGCATTACAAGAAAGTGAAAAGTTTCTCTGGTTAGTGAAATGTTTTCATTATAATACTGCACTCCCTTCTCAGGTTTCACAGCCGTATATGACAGTTTTTCTAAAGATGAGCAAGTAGAAACTGTCAAGGCTGGTAAGGAGAGAAGTCAGTGGGGTGGAGGCTGAGGTAAGGAGCTGGCTACATCATAGCCATTCTCCTGAGTGACTATGTGCACTCCTGAAGCCGGAACCACTGGGAAGCCAGCCAATTTAGTCATTTATATGTCTGTGCTTTCTATTCTCCAGCATTCTAATCAAAGGCAATGGTCGGCCGTACTAATCAGGAGGCTGAAGGCCTGGCTGAGTCACGAGCTGGCCAGAACATTTCCTCCTTCAAGACATCGGTTGGACCTCGCTTTGTCCCTGCATAAGCAGTGAAGAAGTGAATGGATAAAATGGTGGATAGTTTGTGATTTTCTAAAATAATGCAAATATTTGCTTAAAGTTTATTTCATCACACAGCGTTGGGATATCTGACTGAAGTTGCCTATCCCTGTACCGATCCAGATTTCAAGGTCTGATGTTTTTATGATTCTTAAAATGTAATAATGCAGTACTAAGCCCACAGCCAAAACGCAGTAGCACAAATGAATGAATTTGTCTCCCAGAACTGTATGAATTAGTTGCCCTGGACCAGGAACCCGTCATTACGTAACATGAGAAATTGTGCAACTTAGTGAACTAGTGACTAACAGTACAGAACACAGAAAATCAAGATAGCTTTTCTTGCGCTGTCATTTAAATGATAAACATCACGCCACATGAGCTCAAGATAAGTACCAGCTCAATGAGAGACCAAAATGAAACTTTACTTTTGTCGATTTTTGGGCACTCCTCTGACGCCATATGCACTCAGCCAAAGATTGATTGTATTTATTTTATGAATCTTTTACTTCATAAACAGAGGGGACTGAGTGTTTCTGTAGTTGCCAACTACAACAGACTGAGCTGGTCATGTCACGTCAGATTCAGCAGATGTTCCCAGCATAATGGGCGGCAGGGTCACTCACTAGTTAGCACTGTCACCTCACAGCAAGACGGTTGGACCAGGGCCTTTCTGTGTGGAGTTTGCATTTTTTCCCCGTGTTGTGCAGGATTCCTCCAGGTACCTCGATTTCCCCCACCATCAAAAACATGTACGCTAGGTTCATTCTCTGACCAAGGTACTGGCATAGATCTGGAGTTGGTCCCCAGCAGAGGGTGAATTTCTCTACAGGGATAATAAAAGTGGACTTTAACTTTTTAATTTCATATCATATCAATAAATTGGATCGATAGATTTGAATTGGAGTGTACTGTGTTGACAGCCTTACCCTTTTAAAGCTGCTCTGGTCTGTGTTGAGAGAAGTCTGCCGTTTCAGTTTCAGGGGTATTTGCTTGATGGGTTGTGACTCCATTCAGGCTCCTTCCCATTCAAATATGAAGTTTTGGTCTGCTGTTACTGACAATGAGGCGCAAACTTTAAACCCATATTCATGCTTCATCACCAGAAGACTTTACGTATCATATTCACTTTATTCATGTTTTTGTCAAGCTACTCTCCAACATATCACTGAACAAATAAATAAATGTTGTTAGGATGCTGCCTTTATTTCAAGGAACACCCTCAAGGATGCAATTACACTTCTAGAATTTTTCTGTTCCAATAATGGGGACTTTAACAAAGCTGGTGAATATACAGTACACTGTACTTTAATTTATGTATGTTACTTCCATAATGTTGCATATATAAACACACTTTTGTTGCTGTTTTCTGCAGTGATATTTCCAGTAGCCTATGTGTTGCTACTGAAGGAGCCTCTATCTGGGGCATCAGTTGGCTGATGGGATATTTTATTTTACCACGTACTGTATGTTAATTAAGACTTGCATCCACAATATCTTAAGGCTGGTGTTCAAAATAAAAAATGGGAGGAAGGCTAGAGCCACTGCAGAAAAAAATAACAAAAATGCATTTACATATTTTATTTAGCTGCTGCACTTAATGAGAGTGACTTGCAGAGAAAAGTCACATTGGCTTTGACAAGACGCCAGCAGAACTCAGGGATATGGGAAACGAGCTGTCAGTAGGTCTATGCCAAAATGGAACTTGCAATATTTCAACCTAAAATAACTTCTATTAAAAGTCATGGATTAATAAATCATATTTGAGCAAACCTGGGTGGGGACAAAAATTCTCATCAAGGTTAATGGCTTCCTTAATATGTTGTGCAAGTGGCTGCCAAGCTAGCACTGACATAAGATTGGTTGTGCAAGTCATCGGAAACCAAAGTGAAACTGAAACTTCCAGAACTTTCAACATCACGAATCAAATCAGTCATCTGTTTCAAATCAAAGCCATGAAACATAACCGAGATGAAGCTCACTCAAGTAAGGTTTGTAATGTGATCAGAAACAAGCTAATCTAGCATTATTTATCCTATTTCAAAAAATATCCGATTTTTAAAAAGTCAGAAAAAGAAGACACTTTCATGGAAGAAACCACCTTTATGTTTACACAGAAAAGAACTGGCTACAGAAATTGAGATATTTTATACGTCTTTAGATGCGGCCATGGTGCTTCTCTACAAGAAGGTGTGTCTGTCTGTCATTTTGGGCGCAAGGATGAAGTGCAGTGATTTTGGTGGCCAAAGGTCAAGATCGCTGTGACCTCATGTCTGTCCATTCTTATGAACATAATACCTCAGAAATGCCTTGGGGGAATATTAAACATTCCTTTGCACTCATGGCCAAACTGAAAATATTTTGGTGGTCAAAGGTCAGGTTCATTGTGACCTCACAAACTGCATTAACAGAACATGGAAGCAATGATAGTGGATGCATCAAATTAAGTTTATGGTTCTTATTATTTTCAGAAATAGTAATGAGTTTAAAATTGGTGGAAGGTGAAAAACAGCTTTCCTGAATTCAATAATGTGTTTTGGTCAAAGTTTGCAAAGCTGTAAATATGAAAATGTGTTGTTGTTTTTTTATTATTATTATTTTAGAAAGTAGTAGAGTAGTGGGAGGAGCTACTGGTTTAAAGGAGGCTGCTTTGGCTCTGGTGGAGTCTTCCCCTTCGTTTTCACAATATTCTCTTTTTACACTTTGAGAGGCTTGCATAATAAAATAACACCATCATAACATTTTCCAATTACACCTGTGCTTTTCTCTAGTCTAAAATGACAGTGACACTCTGCTTTTGTGTGTGGTTTACAACACAAATAGCTCAGCTATCACGGCTAAAACGTAGCCTGATGCCAGAAGATGTCATGTTGGTCATAGTGATCAGAGATCAACCTGATTCCTACTGAAATGTCACCACAGTGAAATGGCTTAACCCTCAGTCAGCTCTTCTCCTGATAAAATCAGCCATTATCTAATCAGCTCGTCTTTTCTTTCTATTCAACCATCTTTAGTTTAAATCTCTGTCAGCAGTCACTGACCAAGGCATCAAACAAAAAGCCGCTCTGTTTGAGGAGACACCAGCAAATGACGCTATATTTAGTGTTGACACACACACACACACACACACACAC
>JAPQRN010000009.1:17983804-18026059 GCA_037367275.1 Coranthus polyacanthus
AAGCCGCTCTGTTTGAGGAGACACCAGCAAATGACGCTATATTTAGTGTTGACACACACACACACACACACACACACACACACACACACACACACACACACACCATCTGCCTTTCAAAAACTCTCAAACAAAGGCTTGTGCGCTTGCAACACCATGATTGGGAGGAGGATGAGGTGTTTTTTCCAGCCTCCCCTCTGGTGTATCGTCTTGCTGTCATCTTGAGCCCAGAATGATGAGCCCAGGCAAGACGATAGGCCTGCTTTGTCTCAGTGAAAAAGAAATGCGTTCACACAGTGGGTAAGCCCTGAATGTGTCCAAGTTAACATGGCTGATAGCCTTGAGTTAGCAGAGCACAAAAGTAGGCTTTATGGCTGATTGGTCTTTTATGGTCTCTGTGGATCTTGTCATCGTTCAGGCTAATGTCATCAGTAGCTACTCCTCTGGAGATAGTTGCATTAGCCTGGGCCTGCCTACTGGGTTAGTGCCTACCCATTGCATTACTGTATGACAGCTCTAAGATAAGATGAATCCTATATGATCCCCGTGGGGTAATGGGGTCACTGCAGCAAGACAGAATAAATTAGAGACAGGAAAACGGTGCAGTCTATCACAGTTTGTTTATGTTTGTGCATGTGTGCGTTGGTACAACAGAAAAGGGGTGCGGTTGAGGATGAGAATAGTGATGAAAGAGGTTGTCCTTCACCAGAATCAATATGGTGTAATTGCATCCGTGGTGGGTTTTCCCTTTCTTGGCGGGGCGTTTCCGTCTTGGAAACAGAGAAAAGCCAGATGTAGCAGTGCAACCACCTGCTGCCATTAAACCAGTGACTAAAGTTAGCATTCCCATCAGTGGTGCACAGAAATGCCCATTAACAGCTTTGTTTCTGTGCTAAGATGTTAATTAATGCTGTGGTATATTTTTGAATATTTTATGAAGCACACTGGGTTCACATCAAGGATCGTTGTTACTTGTAAAACCAACAGTGCATTGATCTTACTAACAAGTGTATCACGTCTGATGCATCGTAGTACTCTGTGCCTTAGAGCCTAGTGGAGTTCTCAGAGAACCACACTGTTGCACTTGGTGGTATGTCCTCTCATTACCGCGAACACAAACTGCAATTTACACTCAACCCCACATACTCCGTCTCACAAGATGTATCTTTGATTTGGAACCTGTTAGCAGAAGATATTAAGAGATGCGCACACAGGCTGAGAACGACAGGGGAAGGGGGGCGGGGTCTCTAAAATATTGACAATATGCTTTTTTTAGCCATGTATTTCCATTTTACTGTATCTTCATCATCAATAGCCTAATGTGTAAAATCAGGCTATTATTGACTCTTACTCCTCGCCTCTGCTATTCTGAAAGACGCACAGCAGCTGCTTTTAATTTTTCATCACTCTCATTACTCATATTCTTGCCAATAAGAATAGTAAAAGTTAAATCAAGTTCTTGCTAAATGTATCTGTCATTTATGATCACATTTTCATAAACAGGAATTAAAGGAATGAAAAATGAATAGTGATTTGATTCCAATCCTAGTAGAGAGCTTCTACTTCCAGGGATCACACAGAGCACATGTCAAGTGTAGATTATAGTATCCTTTTTTCGCGTTGTGTGTCTTTCCATCTGTAGATTGATATGATCATCTTTAGCTGAGGATCATCTCTAGATAATCTCCTTTAATGTTTATTACTGTGGAATGTGCAGTTCTGTAGGAATTGCATGCAGTGACTTTGCCTAGAAATGTTTCTCACGCACCCATGCACCATGTGTAATTGTGAGTCAGTTCAGAAATCATGTAAATGAGTAAATACCTTCGATGGCCAATATCTACACTGCGATGTTGTCACCGCAGGCTTGTGTTTTCAAAGCACAGTAGTCTCCATGGTTATATCCATCAAGGTTATATAAAATTCATGAAGAATTTCCTGTCCTGATTATGCTCAAAGGACGTCAATACAAGCCCGTAAGGTTTTTGGTTTGTTTTGTCTGGATCAATTATGTGTGATGTCCTCTGAATCGCTTCATTTCTCTAGGCACATCACTCTGCTGCTTCCACTAGACATTACTACCCATCCCTGTCTTTTTATCCATCAATACATCACTCCATTTCAAGATGATTGTCCTGGTCAGGGTCATAGTGACAACAAAGCAACAGAGCAGCCAGCGTGACCTTTTCTTCCTTGGGGATCTTCCACCTCCTCCTGGGATATCTCCAACTGCTCTCCGGCCAATTCTTATGACTCACACAGCACTAAAAACTGCTGCTAGCATACAGGATTAGTATAGGATTGTTGGCTAATGACGCATCTCTTTGACGTGTTCAATTAAAAATCAATTCTGATTCAAATACATAAAATTATTTATTAATGCATGGAATGTGTGCAGCGTGCAAAGCGGCCTCTGTAACCAAGCACAGCTGTGTTTCAAAACGCTAATGAAGAGCAACAACAGAGCTATCGTATTGCAAACACAATAGTCAACACAGAGGCTGTTAATGAAGAAGGAACGTGCAACACAAGACCAAAACAAACTGTGAGAACATTGTAAATAAGTCTGTCACTCACATAATGAAAAAACATTCATCATTCATTCACCAAAAGGAGTGGGGTGGTGGTGGTTTTTGTTTTGGTGTATGGCAGAGTATCTATTAACCCTCCTTTAAAGGATACTTTTGCACTTTCTCAGAAACCCTAGAGCACAGTGTCCATCAACGCCATTAGGCTAGATCATTTACAGCTGACGTGCGACTATCATGTGCAGGTCAGTGGTGGAAGTAGCATTCATAAAATGCACGTAAAAGCCTTGCATTTAACACCATATTCAAGTAAAAGTACTTTGGTTTGTGTGATCACTTCTCCTGCGCATTTGAGCTTTGAGTGCTGCTGTAATGATTGATGAATCAGAATCTCACAGATACCTCACAGTAAAGTGAAGGTTCTGTGGATGCCTGAAAATGTATAATAACTTTAGATAAACATTTCAATACGTGTTTGCACTAGTGGACTGTAGATGTTGTCCCCCATCACTCGCACTGAAAGCACATTATGAGAGGATCTGCAGATATAGATATAGAAGCACTGATTTCTGCAGCAAAGCCTGTTTCAATGTTCATATAAACATCTGACTATTGTGTAAAGACAGACTTGGAAAACTGTGAGCTTGTGCTTGACATTATTAAAAATAACTAAGTGCTAATTTTGCAGACTATCACAGTGGTCATATGGCATGAGGTTATTATTATTTGAGGTGCTATACTTTACTTTAGTATTTCCATTTTATGCAACTGTACGCTTCTACTCGACTACATCTCAGAGGCAAATATTAGGCTCCACTACATTTGTCTGACAGATTTAGTTGCTACTTACTTTCACACCCTTCCAGGGAAAACTGCTAATTTCAAAATGTGTTGAGTTCTGTTAAGTGTTTCCTTTATGGGCTGAGAGAATTCTCCTTCCCAAACTAAATAAACTCTTTTAAATACCCTCTTGGATTCACTGGAAAATGCATTGTCATTCTCACAGGACAGCGACACCACAAACATATGATGATCTTATAGAATATGCTGCAGTACTGTAGATTAAACTACCAACAGTTTATAAAGTAGATCAAATGAGCTCAACCTTAAACATCTGCAGCAGTAAAATGTAACATAAACATTAATGTAGCAGTAAAATGAATAAAAAAACACTGGTAAAAACACTGACAGGGGCCATTTTACTGCACATTAGGCAGGTTTATATCAACTATTTACATGCATTCTAAGATTCTAAAGTATTTCAATATAGATTGTTATTCTACTAGGTAACTATTTACTGACCAAATGAATGTACAATGTAGTGTAATTGCTCCTGAAAGTAAAACACACAACTAAGTATCTTAGTAGTAAAATTATACTCCAACTCAGTAAATGCACCTAGGTACTTTGCTAGACCCTAAACCTGGTTGCACATTTCATGTCAGCTCACAACTGAAAGTGATCATGCAGGTTGTTTGAAACAAAATATGAGAGCTAAAGCATTGTCATTGGTTAATTTTTAAAGTGCGGTTAGACAGTCAATACCACCATCACACCCGTGTTTGGAAACGCGTCACCTCTTTCATCAGCAGCAGGCCTATGTCAGTCTTTCTGTGCCAGGTTTTGAAAAACATTGGTGACCTTTTTGAATCATTCTGTCATGGCCTTTGGATCTGATGATGTGTTATGTCCTTTTGGCTCTGATGATCTGACTGCAGAGTGTTTCAAACATAAGCCTCGTTGAACATATCCTTCCCAGACACTCTCATCAAGTATTGATGCCTGGCAGTGCAATACGTCCAAAATGACAGTATTTGTTTATGTGCTGTTCCAGTTTACAACTGCTGTCGCTGAGGACATACTCGATATGCATGGAACTCATGTTTATGACAGCCTCGCTGTCTCATTACCATGTACCATTTCAAGCTTCTCATTATGTTCCTCATGCATCTGTCGCTTGTGCATTTCTGGCCTATTTTGCAGACTCACTTGCCTTAAAATTTTCTTGAGTTACACATTTTGTTTGTAATTGTATTTCCTGCTTTAACTATTCAGGTATATTGATTCATAAAAATGGGGCCACTGCTTAATAAGGCTTTTAAATGTAGGCAAATGTTAAACCAAGTAACAAAGCTATTAAAATATTCATTAAATGTTTATCCAAAAACTTTTCTCTTGAGGTTACATTTGTATTAATCGTGCTGTGGTGCGTTAAGGAAGTCATACAAATTAGTATGTATTTATTTTAGAACCATAGTAGCCTTTCATATGAGAGCTGTTTTAATAGCATGTTGTTGACACAGTCTTTTCAAATTGCTTGTGCCATGATTTTAATTACAATTCATAATTTAACAGTGTAGCCAGTGAAAGGTTAAGGTCAAGGACAACTGTAGTTTATACCTAATTAATGCCGAGGTATTCAGTTAAACAAACACACAAAACCTTGCTAATGTCTGGTTAATATGTTGTGTGTGGTGAATTAGTCCTGTTAACGCCTAGCAGAGAAAGAAAGAAGGAAAGAAAAGAAAAGACATTCTTACCCAGAGAAGACAGAGTGATGGCCTCAAGCACATTTTCAGTCACGCTAGCAGCTACTTTGCTACTTGTCAAGTGTAAATGACAGATAGCCAGCGGGTACTGTTTTCCAAATCTGGCAGCCAAATGTTTAAGGATTCTAAACTGTCTTTTTAAGCTTTTAGTATCACCTTAAAGATCTGAATTTGGACATCTAGGTTTGGGGCTGTAAAGCCTCTGAAGCTAAGATGAGCTAAAACAGCTAGCTTAAAGTGCAGAGGTGATTTTGTTGTGACTTTTGTCTTTGTTACCATAGGCAGATAACCACCAGTATGCAGATAATAACAGTCATGGATATTATTGAACAATAAGCAATGTAATAGCTTCATAAATTAGCCAAATTTAGTCAGAGACTGACAGTCTTACTGGTATTAGCCAATTGTATAAATTTAGAAACAAAGACAATGTGTGACTAAGAGTCTTAAACACATTTTAAGAAGAAGAAGTTCATTTTTAGTGTCTGGCTAACTTGTGGATTTTTAATGTAGAAAAGTGTATTTGCAGTCAGTTCTGGTTACACACGTGTTATACAGGCCTGTAATTAAATTCATACAAAGTCATAGCAATCTAATTCACAATGACGGCGTGAAAACGGCAGTTACATAGATCATCAACTTGTTTTATATTAAAAAAAAATGTCATTACAGTCAAACTACAGCATCCAATCAAGTTGTTGATTCCATGTTGTTTTTCTTGGATGTTACACAGTTTACATGGCAGAAAACAAAGATTGTAGTGGTAAAAGTCTCTGGTGTGTCCCATGAAACCTGGCCCATGGTAAAGAACAAGCCAGCAAACTGCAAGATGACTCCTCCTTGTGTATTAGAGTAATTAGAAGTTCTTCCTGCAGGGGAGCCCGGTCCTAAATATTTAATCTGAAGGGAGCTGTGGCAAAACATGTCATGCCGCCTGCGTCTTTTGTGTCCGATATACACAGTCCATGGTGGAAGAGCAGCTGGTAAGGCGCTGTGTGTTGGAAAACAGATTGGAAGTGCATGTGTGTGCCCGATGGGCTTGTAGGAGACGATCTGTGGCATGTCTGCACTATTGTATAGATGTGTCGATCTGTGTTGGAGATAAGCAAAACTCTGTGACTGTGACTGTGCAGTACGGGAACAGCAGCAGCAGCCGACAGTTTGTGTGCAGCACAGCCGACGCAGGCTGGAGCTGTTTTGATCAGAGAAAAAAGAGATGGAGATAAAAAAGCTCTCATCCTAGCAGAGAGGTAGCAGCGAAGCTCTACAGGGAGGGAAGAGACCCAGACTGACAGAGAGATGAAAAACAGGCAGGATCTGGAAGACGGGGGCACAGTCAGTTTTTGGCTGAACACTGGTAATCGCAGATGGATTTCTCTCTTTAATGCTCACTTTTATCTCCTCCCTCCTTTCTTCCGTCTTCCTTTTTTGACAGATATGTGTCACAAAGATGTCCACACGCAGCTGCCAGGGAACGGACTCGGTCATCAAGCCCCTGGACACCATCCCTGAGGACAAGAAGGTGAGAGTTCAGCGCACGCAGAGCGGCTTCGACCCGTTCGAGAAGCCCGCCAGCCAGGTGAAGAGGGTCCACTCTGAGAACAATGCCTGCATCAACGCCAAGAGCTCTTCCGCCGGCAAGGAGTCGCCCAAACTGCGCAGGCACTCCAGCCCAAGCTCTGTAAGTACACCTTTCACACATGCAAGGAGCCACAATCAGTCTGTATTGTTCTAGATGTGCATTCTTATGAGTGATTACGGTTATTGTGCATTATTGATTTCATCCTGAAGTGTCTCATAAGTCAGGCTTCCATCCACATAAAATGCAAAAGTCTACAGAACAAATGCAAATGAGCGAGTGTTTCCATCCACTGTTGCTATGCAAATAAGAATTGTGCGTATTGAGATGAAAAGTCGATGGTGCTTCAGTCCACTTCAGAAGAATAAGGGAGTGCATTCAGATGATGTTGATGAGAAAGAGGCAAACAAACATGTTTTTGTGTGGATGGCAGCAGTAAAGATAGAGACGGGGAACAGCAAGCAGCAGGTATGCGATCAGGCCCAGCTCTTAACTCCTTTAGCCCAGATCCGGCTCCCTCCGACCCCCGGTCCCTGGGGTGGGCCGTTGGTCTTTTCATTGGCCATTTTGTTTTTTTCAACACATGAACTCTTTCCAACCTAGCCAAGTATGAAGCTTTTTTTTAATATTATATTCTTTTTTGAATTTCCACTGTTTCCACTCAGGTTTGTAATGTACAACTTGAAAATTTGCATAAAAATAGGTGGATGGAAACTCATTTATAAACTGATAATGAATTCTTCATCGTGTGGTTTCAAAGCGCCACAAAGACAATGAACCAAGGTCTTGGAGCCAAAATTAGTTTTTATTGCATCTGAATAGCTGGTGTTTGCATCACCAGGAATCTGTCTGCACACTTAAATTCTATTTATTACTACTACTGTTGCTATCATTCTGCTTTATTTCACATAGATACCTAAAATAATCAGCTACAAAAAGGTTTGTAACTCCGTGCTGTCTAACTGTATTAAGTAGAGCTAAATAAGTATTAATTTATATATTCTAGCTACATTAAAGTGATATTTTCTGAATTTAAAAAACAGAAATAAAGCTGCATCCATCTTCCAAATGATAGAGGAGTTCATAAGAGATAAAACACAGACCAGCTCAGTTTAATACACTCAGGATTACATCTACCAAGCATTACTTGGTATGATTGGACCTGTAGCTTATGCGGGTAATGTTAGCAAAGGTTAAACAAATGGTGATGTAAAGCAGACATCACTGAGTCAGTTACACAAACTGTGATGAATAGTCAGAATGTTTGCAGTGGAAAAAATTGGAAAAGTATTAGATTTGCCAGCCTGTGTCATTACAGAGAAGCCAAGAACAGCTATGCTTGAAATAATGTTTTATGACAAGATAAGGACTTTAAGGACATTTTATCATTGTATTATCGAGAGAAAACGAGCTTTGTTATCTAGAGATAATGAGATAATCAACCTGTTATTAACAAAAAACAACAGATCGTTTCTGTTGTTCATGTTGAAAAGTTGCTGTGGGTTGTAAGCTCTGTGTGTGAGACGCTTACAGTGAATAAAGGTGTGACGCACTAATAAAGCCACCTTGAACTTATACTCTTATTACTTATAATGTTTTTCAGTGATCGGGAATGCCTTGTCAACATGCATAGATGGCATCTTGACAAGTGTAGCAGCCGATTTAGACAGAAAAATGTCAGATCGAGTAGTGCCCTGTTGATCAGTGCGTCAAACTATTCTTCAATGTCTAGCGCAAATGATCTTGTTATCTCAAGAAATCTGCCTTTTGTTTTCTCTAGAATATAAATTAAGTTGTTGTCATGTGTAAAATGTAATGTAATGTAAAATGATGAACTCGTGACCTCAAGATAGAAACATTAAAAATGCAAGCGTGGCCATTCTCGTCTTCCACAGGAAAGGAAGTTAGATGCTAAAAATATCTGTTATATCAGTTAGAAAATAAAAATATCAGAGTGATCCCACATTGAACTAGAAGGTCACCAAGAGGATGCAATAGAGTCGTTTCCTCCATCAGATGGACCTCTTATCGTGTTTGACTGAGGAACAGTAAGAACCAAAGCACCCGCCTATTAACAAGCAAACAAAAAAACAAAAAACAGAACTACTAGCACCTTTAGTAGGAATTATGGGCTCGTGTCTTAGAGCCACAGACGGGGTCAGAGGGGGACTGAAAGTTTAGAGGAGCCATAATCAGCAGTGGTGCGGATGATACTCTGTTTGGTGTCAGTCACCTCTGTTTGGGTCGATAAACAGTGAGTGAGTTGCGTTGCCATGGAAACACCGCTTGTAGGTCTGATCCATCGTCTCTTTATTATTCTCATTATTTCGTGCAACTTTTTGTAACTGACAGAAGTCATCAGATGAGTCAAGTAAATAAAGCCTCCCCTCCTGCAAATACAGGACATGATGCAGAACATAGAAGAATATAATATGATACATTTTGACTTATGGTGTTTTCACTGTTCAAAACCGTTGCCTTTCCAACGCGCTTCACAGGTAATAATGAAATTCATAGTAGTGCACAAGAAAACTCAAAAATTAAAACGAATATAAATAAAGACATTCCAATAATGGGGAAGATTCACGTAGCATAAACGAACATTTAAAATGTTTTGGCCGTGTTATGAATATGGCTTTTCAAATGTTATGAAGCCACCAATTACCTTGTGTATTTCTCAGGTGTTTTATTTCGGCAGGCGAGCGCTTTGCCTTAGCTTCATCTGAAACAAAATTACCCGCCTCTATTTCTTCACGCAGTTAATTGAAGGCTGTTTACAAACAGCACAATTTCCTTAATCATGCAAATGAGATTTTCAGGTTTTATACGTATGTGCTTTCTTTTTTAATTTAGCTCCAAATGTAAAATGTCTAATTGGTGTGCGCACAAATAAGATTTAATAAGTGTGTTATGAGGCCTGACTGATTGCCTGCCAGCATCTCTGCAAGATGTTAATGAATTGTTTCAACCGTGATTATGAAAATCTTTAAAAAAAAAAGATGATCTCTTTCATGATTTTTCTGTTTTGGCAGCTCCATGAACCTGACTCTCACAAAAGCATCACACAAACGAACCTCTTAGATTGAAAAGAAGGATTGAAAATGGTACTTAAATAGTAAATGTAAGTGTTATTAGGAAAAAGTATGAAAAGTAGAGAAATGCCCCTTGTGATTGGTGTCAATCTGCTGAATATTTTCTCTATTAATCAAATGATTGTAAAGATTGTGAAAATAGTGAGAAAACATGATTAACTAGAGAGCTGACACCTTCACCTCAAAATGATGAAAACTACATTCAAATTATTTTAAAAAGCAAAGCTGGAATCATGAAATATTTTTACTTAAAAATGACTGAAACAGTTATCAAAATAGTTGCACCGGTGTGGCAGTAAGACACTTTCATACCTGAAATAGCCTGAAATATCACCACAACACAAAGCAAGAGGTCTGACCCAGCACAGTGCTGCTGTGAGGAACCTCATCGAGCCACGACCGAGGGATTCAAACTGAGCAAGTCTAACCTGTGACGGATTAACCAACTCAGTCGCTAAATAAATGACTTGACATCCACGTAGTTCCACACGTGTTACAAATACAGTAAGAAAGAAACAATACATTAAAAAAAAGCCAATAACAATAAACAATATTCAGTTCTAAAAAGTCATGAACTATTTTTAAAAGCTTATCAAAGCAAATATTGATACATGCCATTAATTTAAATTAACTCTTCACAAAGTATGCCATTAATTAGATATCTCTGTAATCGCTTGACACCCCTAATAATAATCTAATAATCTGTAACTAGTAACTAAACCTGTCAAAAGTACAATATCAACCTCTAACGTCCTGTCCACACTGATACGGATGTTTTTCTAAACTGATGTTTTCTCCATTTTTCAAAAAAACATCGGACAACACGACTTTCATTTTACAAAATATCACCGTACACAATTCAAAGCAAAAATAGCCACAAACACTCAAACTATTGTTTCTGTTTGACTTTTAACGAACACTGTGGATCAGGTAACGCAGCAGACGCAGAGGCTTCAGTTTGTCAAGTACAGTTATAAAGTTAACTTAAAAGTATTGGCTCACGGTTTTTGAGACCTATTCCTTATATACGTAGACTTCATCACAACACCGTGACCATACCATACGTGTCCATACTGACCGTGATCATTGACTTTAAAAAAAATCCAAACTATACATGTGCGGATCGGGGTGTTTTCTCTGTCCACACAGATACACACAAACTGTTTGAGTTTTTAAAAATCTTTACTTTGGAAGACATCTCAAAACATCTCCATTTTAGTGACCATGTGGAGGAGATGCCCAAACATAGACAAAAAAAAAGTCTGTTTTGCAAAATATCAGTATTAGTGTGGACAGGGCATAAAATGTAAAGAAAATACTCAAGTACTCAAATAATAAAGTACAAATACTCAGTTACGTTCCGGCACTGCTTTACAATGGAGGGAGTTCAGGACAGAAATGAGAAGCTTTCTACCGGAAAATGCTGTTCAGCCAGAAAGAACGTGTCACTTCAGATTTCAGATAGTACATGTACATTTTACTCTATAGAGAAAGAAGGAACAGAGATCAATACTTCTGCATTTTAATAGGATTAAGTAGGCACATGAGTGAGCCAATGTTTGCTTTACTCATCAATGTATTTATTTTCTGCAAAGTAATCATGACATACTGTTCACAAAATAAAAACACAACAAAGAAGGAGTCATTTGGTAGGAGTACTGACAGCTGCTGCATCCGTCTGTATTACCATCCTTATTCGATACACCGAAGTAATTCATTCCTGCAAAAAGAAACCTATTGAATTAATGAAAGGGAGGAATCATGAGTGTTTGTGAAAAGGGTCCGAGGAGGACAACATCTTCTGAGTTTTACCGCAGATAGTTTGACTTCCTGTTTGATCCCAGGAGGGAATCTAATTTGTTTAGAGAAATCCTCAAAAATGTTGAGTTTATTAGAGCTGCAGAGGGTGGAAAGATAACAACGGGGGGAGATAAAACAGAGGACAGTGCAGATTTACACCACAGTTAAAACCTCCTAAAAAATGTAAATTCTTTGGTGAAATTTCCAGCTTCGTCTAGCATTTTATGAGCCACTCGACCAAACTGGTGCAATCTGTTGTCCCTCAACCAAAAAACACCCTTTTAAAAAGCATTTAAATCACTAGATGTTTCGTAATATCCTCATCTTATCTACTTAATGTTTGAGGTAGCACTAAGCTCAAATCGTCATTTCCCATTTTCATGTGAAAATTCCAAAACCTGGGATATATTAGGCAGCAAGTGAACATTTAGTCCTTGAAGTTTTGAGTGACTTTGACAAGGGCCAAATTGTGATGGTGACGACTGGGTCAGAGTATCTCCAATCCTGTAGATCTCGTCAGGTGTTCGCGGTCTGCAGAGGTCCGAGGAAGGACAACCAGGTCTCAATCCAACCGAGCATCTGTGGGATTAGAACATCATTACCACCTGACTAATACTGTGTAGGTCCCCCTTTTTGTTGCCAAAACATGGACTCCACAAGACGTCTGGAGGTGTGTTGTGGCATCTGGCACCAAGACGTTAGCAGCAGTTACTTTGAGTTCTGTAGATCTGGTTATCCTGCCCTAGACCACTTTTTCGGTCTTCAGTTTTTAGACCATTGCAGACCGGGAGCACCCAACAAAACCCGCAGGTTTGGAGATGCTCTGACCCAGTTGTCTAGTCATCACAGTCTGGTCCTTGTCAAAGTTACTCAGATCCTTACGCTGCTCATTTTGCTGCTTCCAACACATGAAATTCAAGGACTACATGTGCACTTGCTGCCTAATATATCCAACCCACCGACAGGTGGCATTGTAATGTGATAATCAACAATATTACCGCTTCACCTGTCAGTGTCACAATGTTATGGCTGATCGGTGTATATTATACTTACTGCTCAAGTATTGTTTTGGGTTTCAATATGAGATGGCAGTTTTCACCGATTCAGTAAAATGACTCTTAATCAATCCTAATATCTGCTGTACAAAGCCAAGGTGTAGAAAACAGCACGGTGGCTTTTGGTGATCTCATGATGCTACCAGTCCCTGAATGCACCGAACTGTTCAACTACTGTCACTGATGCGTTTAAATTTAAGATGATCACAATGAATTTGACATCAACACATCTCCACCAAGTTTCACTTCTAAAGTCGATCCAGTTTCCTCTTGTCTTTCACACCGACTGGGTATGAACGCATTCAGTCCTGGGTTTCATTTCCTGCGAGGTGTCGTTATTACCTCTTTCTCTGTGAACTGTGGAGACAAGTTATGAGCTGATGATTAAATGCAAAAGTAGTCTTCAGAGTTCTTCCATGAAGATTCTGTGAAATTCTCTCTTCTCCTCCTCCTCACTGACATTACACCTCCCAGATGATGCATTCAGAAGCCTCCAGATTTTTAATATCGCTTGTAGACTTTGTAATGTCTTCTGTGAAACCTTCAGAGACTTCTTCTTTTCTGGGTTACTGATTTCTTCCTTTTAATATTATCTTTCACATCTCTTTTCTTTTTTTCCCCTCAGCCAACAAGCCCGAAGTTCGGAAAGGCAGATTCCTACGAAAAGCTGGAGAAACTGGGAGAGGGTTCATATGCCACAGTTTACAAAGGGAAAAGCAAGTAAGTAGTGTGTGCATGCCGAATCACTGTCTAATCCTGCCTCTCCTCTTTATAGTTCATAACAGCCACTCATGCAGGCATAGAATATTACATTTAATTATACAGGAGCAGGGCTGTAGTTGAATGAATGTATTAAACAGAACAGCAATAACAGTTACAAGCCACGATATTATGTAAATCATTTTTTGTCTTGTCTGTGGAACTATAAATCCCACACAGCCAGCGTAATCTCTTTCTTTTCAATCGCTATAAAATAAATGATTTTATTCAGTGAGTTACATTCCACTTTTTATAGTTTTGGTGCTTTCCCCATAGTTTTCATAATTAAATTCTGCAAAAATGAATTTCACACAGTGTAAATATATGAAACTCCTCGGACTCCAATCTTCTCAGTAATGATGTTGTTTTGTGTTTCTCTTCACTGCAACAGCCGTGATTGGTGAGCGTCATTCGCTTAGTAATCCCGCGGTCTTGTACCCGGGTCTCACTCCACTGATGCTGAATTATATTTCATGGACTGCGCGGTCCTCGCCGTTCCCAGCTTCACTGGTTTTAATAGATTCTTTTTTAATGTCAGGAAAAGCCAGCAGATTACTGCACTTTGTTTTTCTTCTGTGTTGTTGCCAGGGTGAATGGGAAGCTGGTGGCTCTGAAGGTGATTCGCCTGCAAGAAGAGGAAGGAACGCCCTTCACGGCCATAAGGGAAGGTAAGACCGGGTCCCAACAAGCCTAAGATGGGACAAAGTGGGACATGTTAGCAAATGTTGAGAGGTTGACTGTTGATTGAATTTAATTCACAAAATAAGCACCAAATCAACAAAATCAAAAAAATAACCAGCAAAATGAAAAACAAAAAATCAACAAAATGAAGAAAACTGAACAAAAATGTCAGAAACCACTGTCAGCCACTATCAGTGTGTTGTATTTTTTAAACTTAAAACTTATAACTTACTTTTAAAAGTAACCAGTAACTAAAGCTGTAAGAGAAATGCATTAGATTAAAAAGTATATATAGTAAAGTAAATATTTGCCTCTGAGATGTAATGGAGTAAAAATGCATTAGCATAAAATGGAAATATTCAAGTAAGTATCTCAAAGATGTTTTTTTTTATGTCTATATTTTGCACGACAGACGTGTTTGAGTTAATACTAAAGAAAAGTTTTGAGGCTCTATCTAAGCATTTTACCCACCGTCTTGTGTAGACGCTGACGTAGACCTGAGGCTGTTCCTCTGCTACATAACACGCTGCTTTCACTGCAGACTCTGTAAGCATTTTGTTACCGCGTTCAACTCCGGTGATCCGCTGTTGAGGACCGTGAGTGTGAATGTGGTTTAAAGCTCATCCTCATGTTAAAGAAGGCAAACCTTGAGTTAACATTATTTCAACATCAGCGTGATTCGAAGAAATAAAACCTAAACCTGCGCGAAGCTACAAAAAGAGAGACTTTAGATATTCAATTAAAATGATACAGTGGCACTTTGTGTGGATAGTCAGAGATTTGTAACATTTCAACTGCTTATTAGTTCAGATTCATGTGTAGATGGATCTTCACATATACTCTGCAGACAATCGTCATTGGCTTCTTCACCCAAAATTGTGCTGTTTTAATTTTTTTAGGAAATTCATCAACTTTGAAAATAGCTGTCCAAATAAAGTAATAATAAATATATTCAAATGTAGTTTATGTAAGAAGAAATGCATAGTGGCTGCTGTGTCAACTTCAATTCAAACCTTTGTTCATACAAACGCCGAAGTTGTTGTGCAAACTTGTTGTGAGTTGTTGACCTTTATTGCGTATGTATGAGTCCTGTCATCTCTTCAGTTTACTGTCGGGATGTAACAGTGAAACACTCCACAGGCACTGCTGCCATTTGAATTTAGATGAGCAAATGACTTTGTCTGTTTGATCTGTGTATGATCCTGGGCCGATGAAGTGAGAGCTGTCGACAATTCCTGCAGCAAACACACAAACACACACACACACATATACTCACACACAGAGAGAGTCCAAACTCTCCCTATGAGCGGATCAGAAAGGCACTTTGAAATTGAACTAATTCAGCAATTACTGGGCAGGAAGCTCCCAGCGCAGATATGTGAGCAGCATTATAGACTGCTGCTGAATAAAGTAATATATCCAGAGCGGGAGGAGGGCTCAGCGAGGGTGTATGTGTGTGAAAGCATGCTGATTAAAACTACACACACCATTACTGGGAATGGGACGGGTGGGGATGGTGAGGGAGAGGCTTGGATCTTCAAACTGGTGACAGGATCTTTGAGGTACCTGACTGTAGCGCTAACCTCCTGCTTACTGAGAGGAGTCCTGCCTTTGATCTGCTTATCAGATCTTTTTTAACAACCTTAAGGTGCTCATACAGGATGAATGTATTCATCGAGCTCCGTCATTTACCGGCTCTCCGAGGATCCGTCCGTCAAAGCTCCGCTGTGCCCTTGGAAAGAACTTTGCATTTGCTAATTTAATCACATTGGCAAGCGTCTGAAAACTCCATTTCTGTCTCATAATAAAAACTCCACTTATTATGGCGCACTTTCACTCTGTCCTAATGAAACTATTCCCTGTGTTGCTTCGCTGTAGACAGAGCAGTTTGTCTGACAGATGTTTGTTTGTCTACAGATTTGTCTCAGTAATTGCAGTAGAAAGCTGTTGCTGTGGAATATAATCACACCTCTGAAAACTCACTTAAACTTTTGTTTTTGCTTTGTAAAGTTTAGTTCAAGTACGGTGGCTTGGGTTTAAAACAGAAATGCCATAACGGCGTATTATGACATTCCAAAGCAGCAGTCGTAGAAAAATAAATGATTATAATCTACGCTGCTTTCCATGAAATAAAACCCAACTTTCCATACTTGGCGTAGACTTTTTGAGAAATAAGTATGGTTTGGTTTTATTTAGATTTTAATAAAATACCACCGAGATGTCAGCTGTCGTGCATGAGTTAAGGTTAGTAGGCATTATATTTCCTTTTTTTAAGACCTGCTTCGTCTTGGATTTTTTATGAATTGGGACACAAACAGTGCAATATTCCTATAGGTGTAAAACAACAAAAAGAAGAAAAGCAAGAGAAAATGCGGGTAGCTCAAAGCGCAACACATTTTCATGCAAATGCCATGAGCAAATAAAAACTGATCAATTATGACAAATATGAAAAATGAGATGATGAGAAAGTTGGAACGTCAGGTTGTTTATGTGACGTTGAGAGCAGTAGGTGTCGTGTTGTATAAACTGTGTCGGCTCGTGAAATCTAAGCTTATTTGATGCAGCTGAGCAGTCACCTGACACACCCGGAATGAATCAGCTGTCGTCACTGAAAGCTTGAAGGGAAACGGGAAACGTGCGTTACTATCGTCCCAAGCAGTCCCGCCGCAAACTAAACAACCGTATAGATCAGTGATCATCAACTGGCGGTCCACAGAATATAAGTGAATTCAGAAGATTCAACGAGAAAAAATGTGTTACAGTATATAGGGATTTGTAGCATTTTTAAAATGACTACATGAATAATGAATGGAGTGGGGTTTGTGCCATATCTCCATGTAAGAATGAAGACAGGCTTGATTTATCATTTTGTTTTGTTTTCACATGCTCTGTTTTAACTTTCTTTCACATGAGAGCATTTTCTAATTAGGCCTCAGTGGTTAATTATCCTTATGGATTTCCCATGTTTTTAAGGAGTCCGTTCACACTAACATAGTCTACTAAAAAGAGAGTAGAAATGCTTAACTAATTACTAATTACTGCTTTTTTCTGGCCCCCGTGCTGTCTCCTCAGGAAAATTCTGGCTTTTGGACAAAAAACGTAGCTGACGACCCCTGACATAGATCTTGTCTCTGCCCAACCAGAAATGTGGACTTTACTTTGGAGCCTGCATCTTGATCAGAGAGGGCCTTTGTCTCTACTCCAGCTGGCTGTAAACAGGGGTCGTGTGTCGCAACCTGTGCTAAAACCCTCAAATGTGACGCATATTGCAAATGCGCAAGTCCAAAGAATCCTCATAAAACCGGAATTATATCGGCATATCCCACATGTCTTAGTTGGAAAATACTCCATTCAGAAAAAGGCCTAATTCAGAATATCCAAACGGGATAGGCTGTTTACATGGCATTGTTTACACGAATATTGTCATGTTCTGAAAAACGGTGGCGTATTAGCATGTAAACTGTTGAAAAACCCTCAGTAAGTCATATTCATCGTGACTCGACTCAAATCTTAATTCTCAGTCTGGTGAATATTAAATTGAGTAATAAGCAACCAATCCGACTTCCCAATTTCCACGTTGTTTGGTGTCTTAAAATGGTTGTGGAACTTCTCTGTGTAAACAAGCCTTTCATTTGAGCTTCTAAACTACTTGCCTGTTTTTCAGCTGTGAAAAAAATCTTCCCACACAAAACTGACCAATGCAAATCCTCTGAACCTCTAAACTGTAAATCCATCTGACTGCACAGCACACCACATTTATCATATCTCCGTGTATTTATTCGCACAGTTCGCCCCGAGTGTACGCAAGGCAGGTGTGAGTCAGATGAAGCAAATCACATGTGAAAGGCTTAGCGAAGTCGGCCCCAGATTGTGCTGATCACACCCGGCCTCCTCAGTAAGCTTTCCCAGTTAAGCAGTCGGCTCCCCGAGACATCATCTCACTGTTAACAATTGCTATTACATCACGCATGTGTTGACAAATTAGTGTGAGAACTTACAGCAGTAAATCCAGGCTGTATTTGGTTTTTTTTTCGGTTTTAATCTTTTCCAAATCCTCTGTATGTAGTGAAGCTTGAGGAGGGCCTGTGTTGCATTATAATGATGTAGCTAATAAAGGCATAGATAATTCCTCTGGTTTCAATAAGCAGTGTTTCCTCTGGGATATTTTTTTTAGCAGCAGGGGGGGGGGGCTTTAGTTGTCACGGTGGTGCACACCAATATTTAAAGAAAACAATTTAAATGAACGTTTAAAAAAAATAACGGTAATTCTGAAATTATTTGCTAGCTTTTGCCTTGGATTTACAAAAAAAACCTAGAATTACCGTTACACCTTAATTCTCTCTCTGTCCCGCTCTCTGTGTTTATTTAATAATTGTTAAATTGAGTTTTACCAAGTGAGTAAAGTTAGAAAAGAATTTAACCAAACTTTAAACAACTAGTGACTAGATATTATTACAGCATAATGTCTCATTTTTCGAGCAGGACAGAAGTTCTTTACGGGAAGCACTGACAGCATTCATGTCAATATGATCGACTCTGAAACAAACTAAAACAAGCTAAATTCTCCCCAAATTTTACAGAGAGAAGGTTAAAAACAAGCTTAAAACTCCCCAAATTTGAAAGAGGACAAAGGTAATGTGTGAATAAAACATTGGCGATAGCGCTCGTAGTTAACAGACTAGTTGATGTTAGTTAAATCTACATAAACCCCCTCTCCTCTGCCCGATATCAACATGTCTCCACTTCGTCACCAAATTAAAAGCCCTTTGCACAGTCTTGTTGATGCAGTATTTCATACAGTTGTGAAGCAGCGGCGGCAGTAATCTTGCAGTGGTGGGCCGCCGCCGCTGCTGCTGAATGTATATAAAGACATTTGCCCTGACATGTGCTCCACTGTGTCTGTCTCTGCAGCGTCTCTTCTTAAAGGTCTGAAGCATGCCAACATCGTGCTCCTCCATGACATCATCCACACCAAGGAAACCCTGACTCTGGTCTTTGAATATGTGGTGAGTCCACACACTGCCGCACAGCATCACACAAGTCTGAAATTAGGTTCTGCATCTGTTTTTGTTCAAAACAGGAAGAACATTTTTTTTTATAAAGGCACCGAGGTCGTGTGAGTGTCTTTTAGTTTGACTGATTTGACTTTGCTCCCATATTCAGTTTCAGTTTTTAATAATGCCCACGGAAACATGAGCTGTGGATATTTTGATTGGCATTCTCTTGTTTATAGGGCACTTTAAGAATGTTCTCCCCTGCTGTGGTAAAGCGGGCCGGCCTTTTTCCATTCTACGCTCTACGCTCAGTGCCATAGGATGGCAGCCAGAACCACCAGAGGCTCGTCTCACTGTGCCCAGAACAGGAAGCCAGGCGGTCGTTTTATTGGAAGGGCACTGTTTTAGTACATTTCCACAACCGTCCTGTCAAACACAGTGGACACACGAGTGACAGTAAAGGCTTTTATATTGACACATTCATGGCCGATAGAAGGGCTTCCTACTAAAAATGACTCTTGACCTCAGTTTACAGATGGTAAAAGTATATTACATGATGTATAAAGGGATGTCCTTCAACAGTCTGCAAGATCAGTACTGGAACTGACTGAAGAAAACTTAATTAGTTTAAAAAGCTTAAAATGTTTTAACCACACTTGGATCTTTTAACCAGCTGTGCTCTTGAGTATGTTACCGAATACGTGTTTTAGTCAAACCTAAATGATATTACCACGGCCAGTGTTATTAGTAATGATGTGCAATATAACAGATTTTCTTTCTGATCCAATACCAAGTAAAACTCAGGATAGCATAGCCAATACGAAAACCGATACTAAGGGAAAAAATCTTTTACAGAGGATACATAAGTGTCATTCAAAGTAGCTCCAGGTATGTAGAGTAGATGCTGGTGATAGTGTGGTTGCGTTCTACTGTCTGCCCTGTTGATGAAATACACAGTGACCCCAAGTTACTGAACTCCGATGTCGATCTTTTAATATGAGAATCGATCCTAGAACGGTATTTCTGTTCAATCCACACACCACTACAGTTCTTGATATGTCCATATACTCCACGTCCCCTTGGATCTCTGTAAAAATGCTTGTTATTTAAGGATCTTATCACTGTTTTGTATTCACTACTAGTGCTAGTTAATGATCTGGACAACTTTTAATTTTATTTCATTTATTAACTCTGAAAAGAGACCTGAGACGATCTTGCTCACCAACTTCTGTGCATATACGATATCAATATGGGTTGTTACTTATTTAAAAGAGACACCGGTTTTGGTAGGAATTAGCATTTTATATATACTACTCATCACATCAGTTTTATATTCCGTTCAGTTCTCGAAAGACAAAATTATAATTATGATAATAATCACAGTGTTCTTAAATACAGCCTTAAAATCCAGAATAAATCTTACGGTAACAACCAGAGCCCCGTTGGTGTTCAGTGTTTGCTGAGGTAACTCCAAACAGTCCAGGACTCCAACGTGACCTGTGCTCAAGTCTTAGGTGACCTCAGTTAGTAATATTTCTTTTAATATATGTATATATTTATCTCCCACTTTTCTAACTGTCAGTGTTGTGGTGAGCAGAGAGCCCAGACTGAAGCATACATTCATCTCCACAGAAGCAGTTTGCTGGCATCACACGTCTTTGCATCCATTTTTAACCAAAGTCTGTTTTTGTAACAGTAGAAACTAGTCCACAGTGTTCTAACAGGGGTACAGCAGCATGAGAAAGTGCAAAGTTTTTTTTTTTTCTCCCAGTTTAATATTTAACCAACGTTTCGGGTTTTGTGTTGTGAAAACTTCTCTGTAGACTTCTGTGTTTTAATGCAGAGTGTGTTCAGACGCTGTTAACACATTCTGAAACAAAGCGTGACCTCCCATATTCTGGTCTTACTATGCTCTACACGCTATACAAGTATTATACAGGGAGGGAGATGGAAGTTTCAGGTCAGACAATCAATATTAAATCACCTAGACTCAGATCAGGGCTACAAAATCTTAACAAGAAAAAATATGTGATTGAAATCCTTAAAACATAGTCACACAAATTAAAGCATTGGACTTTATCTTGTGTTTGCAACATACAAATGCTTCAACTTACAAAGCCTCCTGTGACACGTGTAGTTTCTAAGATGAAAACAACCTCAATGGAGTCACATTTATATTCAGGTCAATTTTTGATCTTAAAATGCTGAGCAAAGCCAAATCCTGGAAGCAGAACAAGCTTACTCAGCTTTCCGCCACTCTTCTTTCATTGTTCCTTTGCATCTAATCAAACTGAATATAGTGTTATGCCCCCTGTTGGTGGATGCAACACATGTCAAACGTTCAACTTTTAAAGGAAATTTGTTGAAACATTTGAGGAGCTCAGTGGTTGCACTGGGTTTTGTGTTTAAACGGGGAAAACAACTCCTGAAGTTTGCATCCTTTATGTTTTTGCCTTAATAAACTGCCCGTCTCTTCTGTTTAGAATTATTTTGAGAGCCTATGCCGTTATGTATTTGGTTTAAATTGTAAATTTAGAGTCGTATAAATATGTAGGAATTGTCTTTTCATGTAGCGCCATCATCTTGTGTTCAGTTTTGTTATGAGTCTGTGCTGTTTTACATACAGATCGCCCCTCAACCAGAAAAATCAGCTCATTGTTCCCTTCTTATCCCTAATGATAACTGACAGTGAGAGAGGATTGAGGGGAAAACATTGGAATGTATTACTGAAATATTGTGGAGAAAATAAAAGCAAGGACATGGAAGCTGAGACACAGAACAGGTTTTGATTAAGATGGACAGGCATGTCCATGTTCAAGCATCTGTCTGAATTATTCAGCACAAAGGGCACCGCTGGTGTGGACAGCGCTGGGAGATTGTAAATATCAGTGTGATTTCAGAGCCACCGCCTCCTCCAGCTTCAATCTGCTAACAAAACACAGAGGTGAAGGGCAAAGCAGCGAACACTGAATGCATGTCAGATGAGTCAGGACATGCAGCTTCAGGACTCAGCTTTCACTCAAATACAACTATAAATAACTCTTCACTTCACATCACAGATGGAATACGCTACTCTAAAACTAAATTTCTCCTGACAGCATGAAGGAAATACACCATATGTTTTTTCACTCACTTCAGACATTATAATACTGCAAACACAATGACATTTTTGACAACAGTTTTGCCAACTTTTCTACAGCAACTCAGAGGAAGACTTGCCTGTCTTCTGAACCCCATCCAGCGCTTTTTGAGAAGAACTGAATGATGGGACAGGAAACAGTGGACGTGCTTCATAGTTGTATTGATGATGACCAAAATCTCATCTGCTAATATATGTCATTTCATATGCAGATGGCGGTGCATATCATGATATAGCACAGGGCCTTTCTGTGTGGAGTATAATATTTCTTGTTACATTTTGAATGACTTACATGACACCTAAACAATACACACTCATATTCGATTATGTTTCTCCTTTTTATTTAGAACCTTTGTGCAAATAGTCAGTTGAGCGTGTAACAAAACATAAAAGGTGGCATATATTTTATTTATATGTGCGTATTTGTCTGTTCAGATTTCCCCTGCTCTGTGTCATGTTCATTCTCCTACGTGTCCCTGCCTGCATCCGCGCTGGTTGGAAAAAAAAAGGCAAAGCGTCGTCCAAATGATGAAAAAATACTGCTGCGAAGAGTTCGATTTGCAGCACAACAAAATAACGCTATGAAATGATAAACAGTGACAATGATAAATAGTTTTTTTCTACTGCGCAGCCCTCATCTGTAGGGGTCACGACATGCTGAGAAACCTCAAGAAGTGAGCTGCCTAAAACAACCATGGGTCGTAATAGACTGGCTGCTGGTTGCTTTTTACATGATGGACATGGTGTTGAAATTACGCAATAAATATGCGATTTTTCTTTTTGTAAAAGATAGGGTGGTTTTTGTTCCCACATTCGAGGCATTCCAAGGCAAAAAAAACATAAAGTTCTAATGTTTCTCAACCCTCTTAGTAAGGATATAACACAATATTGTGATAGCACAATACGTTGAGGAAACAATGCTGAAATCATTTCTGTAAGTTCATTGTGCAGAATAAAGTACCTACCAAATCAGATTTTTTGTGTGCCCTGTGCACTGCAGATGTCTGTGTTTCCCTGAGCCTCCAGATTTTTTGCTACCCTGTTGATTCGAGCACCAACTGAGAGCCGGTCCTTACTCCCCAAACTCAGCACTGGAACCTAATGCTCCTGAGGCTGAGTGAGAGCAAATCCCTGCAGCCATGTTCCAAAATCTGAGCGAAAGAGTGGAGGCTGTTACGGCAGCAGATTAATGCCCATGGAGGACCCGATGGGCGTCCACGTGCTTTAGACCATGTCTAACAGGCCGAGAGACCAAACCTAAAACCTGATTACTTTCAATTAGATTCCAGAAATGCGGAACAATTCGATGTAATATTTAATAGAAAATGACATCCAACCATCATATCTAGATCCATGGTATTTGTTTCTTTCTAATTCCAACATTGTCATAAGTTTGAAGCCGTCGCCATGTTGGTGTATTAACAAAGTGCTGTTCTTTCTTTATTTCACAGCACACAGACCTGTGTCAGTACATGGACAAACATCCTGGGGGTCTCCACCCGGACAACGTGAAGGTACAGTATGGATATCATCACTGTTTAGAAAAGACAGGAGATTAACTACTGGTAACAGATAACTGGAAACAGGCTCATCAATCAAACCAGGAGTAAAGTAACCTAACCTCTGATGATTGAGTTGCGTGTGAGTTTTAGCTTTTTTGAGGAAAAAGGTTGTTGTCAAGACCACATCTTTTTCACTACATTTCTTATGTCTCCTTAACATTGTATTTTAACTGAGGACAAAACTTTTTAGTCTGACTTTCCAACATGGATGGAAGTCACACAGTGTTCCTTCAACTGACCTTGTGGTAAAATTAGTGCTTGGGGCTTGGAGTCATGGAAGACAGAACAACATAGACATTGTTTTCAACTTCCAGTGGACCTACATACGTCACTATGTGTTCTGTGATTAAATATTCAGTATGAATACCTCTGTACATCATTTCCTCAATTAAGTAATACTGTAGGACTGTACAGCACATGTATTTCCAACATACAAGTTACCTGACTGTTAAATGTCTTATTTAATATAAACCCAAACTTCTGTCCTATACATCATATCAGCTTCTCCATTATTTTGCCTTCTGTAACTGGCTGGACATTGCATTTCCATTGAGTATTTGTGTATATACAGTAGCGTTATAAACACATTTACATTAGACCTCAAACTGAGCTTCTTCTCTTTAACTTTACTGTCACTGAGCAATGATTTATTTATTCCTGTGTTGACTATTGTTTTATTTATTTATTTTTATTATATCATCAGTGTGTTTAATTTTTGTGTCTGGATCAGCGTTAACATGAGTCTTTTGTTTTTGTAAATACTCGAGAATTCCGGCCATATAGAAAAATACCGGACACGTGTTTTAAATAATATGCAGAATCGAGGTTTGTGCAGCTACCTACTATGCTTTTAATTCATGTATTTACTTATTCAGCATATTTTCCCACCGGACATTTCAGCCGTTGATATTGTCAGCTAACGAAACCCTGACCTGGATATAGTCTGAAACTGAAAGAAACATAGTGGAGCATTTAAAAGACCTGATGTTTACCTCCAGAGTTTACAGAAGAGAATATTAAAAGAGTGAATGCTCTGGATCCGCTGGATGTACCTGTACCTGACATCATATGGGACATAAACCTTTGTGAGGCGGTCGATAAAAAAGCAAGCGTTTGCTTTAACATGGGAGCGGTGAATACTTAGTGATGTTTTTTCCTGTTTGTGGGAGGGTCTGCTACTGGAAACGAACAGGTAGATAGAAATGATGGAGTGAATGAGGCCATGCGGTGGCGGTGGCGGCGGCGGCGGCGGCGGTGGGCGGATGCTCCATGGTGAATAAAGGTGACAGTTCAGGCTTGCATCCGTTATGTAACAGATCGCACCTTTTGCCACTGAGGATTTACATAAGTAATATGTGTTTTTTCTTGCTGACGGCGCCCTCATTGAGATTCACATGAATAATTTAGGATTATTCTGAGCGAGCAGAGAGAGGTGTTGCGTGGCTCCCGCTGACTTTGTTACTTATTGGTGTGACGCCTGAGTTGTGACTTCTAATCTGTTGATAGGGCTTGTGTGGCTTTGTTCCTGTGCAGTCAGCCTGTAATGGAGGCTTCGCTACTTGGCATTAATTCAGTGCCTGTTATAATTCCTTTACAAAGAGAATGACATTTCCATTCTCTGCTTTAATAAAAGAGGAAATAAAAACTCCGACTACTGAAGCTTTTAGGCATCTCTTTCATTTCTCACAGTGTGTGATAAAAACGTTCACGTCAGCTCAAGCTGTGATGAGTTGAAAGGCTCGCTAGAGTCGATATTTGTTCACAATAAGACTTTTAAAACATAGACTTCAGTCATTATTGTTTTATTATCGAATTAATAATGGACAGATGACAGATGACAGATACAGATGCACGACATCTAATAAGTTATGAGCGTAGCTGCGTGATGTACTTCAGAACTATTGCCTCTAACTTTTCTAAACTTGGTTAATATAAAAAAATAAACAACTAGATTTATTAAAGTAAGTAAATGATATTTTTAGTTTTGGAAGCATACAGTATATATCAGTTTTATACACAAATAACTATATACACATTTCATGCTTAATGATAGAAAATTATTTGGATTTTATATTGTCGCTCCATATTGCAGTATATATCTGTATATTTTATTTTTATTTTCATGTCATGCACACAAAGTGGTCAACCCGCATGTTTACAAGACACCGAATGTACAGTTGAAGGTAGAGTTTTTTTACAGCTCAGCCTTGAACAAAAGCATTCTGCCTTCTCCCGAACTTGGCCAATAAAACCTGCTACAAAAAAAAGGTTCTTTTTCCGAAGCACAGCTCAAGTTTTTCATAATCATCCGGCCAAAATAAATCCACACATTCAAGACTTAAGAGTCCCTTCAGAGACAGGACAGTAAAACCAAAAAAAATGAAACCTCGTGTTCAATTTCTCCGAGCTCACGCAACAAGCAGGCTCTGCCCTCTGGACTTGCTTTAAACCTGCCGATCTCTAAGGCTAATGCTTAGAGATCATGCTAATGCGAACACAGCTTAGCATCTTTTCCACCTACACTGTGCGAGACAGTCGTTTTGTGTTTAAACCATATAGCGCAGACCATTTCTTTCTATTCATGAGAAACATTGGTGCTCTGGTAAATGAATGACAAATCATTAAAAACAAAAGAAAAAGAAAGGGGGGTTAGCCCAAGGATGACCATGTTCCTTCTCTCTTTTCCTGTACTAATTTAGAATCTAGAAACGTGGGCATGAAACATGTTCTTGGTTCAGAAATGTTGAGATTATGTGTATCCATGGTTTGCAGAAACATTTTACCAACATTTTGGCAACATTTTATTCTGGTGACTGTAAGGGTTAACGTCTCCTATTAGTGTGTTTTAGGATGAACTGTAGGAGGAAAGGCAGTTACTCAACCATCCTCCTATTTACTAATCAGTAACATAAAAGCTATTAGTGCCTCCACTGGCGCTAGATCAAATTAACATTTAGAGAGACACACTCAGACGATCATTGCTAATGTAATTATTGGTCAAGAACCAGAAAAGCTGTGTGTTTCTGAGTGTGTGTTCCTTCAATATGAAGTTTAAAGTGGGCTGCAGTTTTATGCCCAAATGAGACGATCCAGAGTGAAATCTATCGGAAACTGTCTTGTCGCACAGCACCATTAACTTTTCTCACCCCATGTACTTGACTGCAGTTTGTTAGTGATGCTGCTGTAATTGAACACAAGTGAGGATGACCTCACCCAGGCTGCTGCTGCTGAAGTGCTCCTCTTATTAGATTATATGCAGTCAGCTGAAGGGCCGTGTCTCATTGACATCTCCATAGATCAATGGGAAGCTGACACCCACAGCAAACCTTGTCTTCAGGCCCAATAACGGCCAGCATTTGCTTGTACAATTACATTACAGGGGAAGTTGCTGATGGCAGATTGGTCTTCATGTCAACATCAAGGGCAGGTGATCACAGTGGGAATGTGGCACATGGGGATGTAAACAGAGCCAAAATCAACACAAGACAAACCACGAAGCAGTCTGCACAAAATAAGTTTATGTTGTGATTGAGTTCCGCTTTTAAGAAATAATGCTGCGTGTTTAATTTATTTCATTAAATGGTAGCTTTAGGGCTCTCTGTAAAGTACCATTTAATTTAGTAGCAATTATCTGTAGCTTGATGAATCAGAACAAAGTAACTCAAACTTAGAAGCTTATCGTATCGCATGTCCTGATCTTATAAAAGGTCATTTTTACAAACCGTTTGGTTTGATCTAGCTGGTATCTCATCTAAACACCGTGTTTAGTCTTTGTATCTTGTATATCTCCCTCTCAGGATAACTATATGACTATGAGCGAGGTAATAACCCTGACATTTCTGCCACTACTAAGTCTCTTAAAAAATACTATCAGGGATATTGAGTTAAACGTTTTACATTTCCAGTTGGTTTCCAGAGATGCGTGACCGCAGTCGGCCACTTTTCAGCTTAATCGGCCACGACCGTCTGATTAGTCTCAGATATATCCGATTCTGTGTCAGTCAAATTTACACGCATGAGCTGCATGGTTCATGTCATGCGCACAGCAACGCGCACACACAGACACGCTAGCATGTTGTCTCCGTGGAAATCCATGAGTCAAAATGACACAGAGAGCAAAATTATTAGAGGTTACTTGCCAAGTCAACTAAACATGACACATCTCTGCGGTAGTTTTGCCAGGCTGCTAAACTGAGCCAAGAGTAATCACTCATCTGCTGTGGTGTTGACGTAGCAGTAACATGTTCGAGAAAAGGGGGACATACTGCTGTTCAGATTCAGTTGGTTTTTATTTAAAAAAACCAAAAAGATCTGTCCAGTAACTTGGAGCTTTTTATTTTGAGATTTGTTTGAGTGACAGTGAGATAAACCAGGTGCAGGTTTGGAGAAAATGCAAAAGTTAATTGTGTGAATCTTCCCTGGCTTGGATTCTTGATGCATGTCAATGTATTGCATCCTCAATTTTCTATATTACTGCACATGGCTACCTTTCCGCCAGTTAATAAAAGCAGTCAGACAAACCAGACGACGCAAACATGACAAACACGAAGCCTTCTGCAGTGAAGTACAAGTAGAGCTGCGTATATCCACTGGCCTCATGATTTGATTGCGATGTCTGCATCAGCGTCCTCAGAATTTCCACACCTCCGTTATTTGAATCAGTGTTTTATTATGAACATGCAATTTGCATTTTCAATTAAAGAAAAGTCACAAAATGTAAATGCTATCAATTATAGTTCCAGAAAATCCGTATCGGCCAGAATCAAAACAGGAAAAGAAAAGTGCAACTGGTACATAGCTATTAGTTTCCTCCTAATTCAGTTCCTCTTACCGGTGGTCTCTGGAAACAGTTTTAAGGCTGAAAGAGAAGCTGTGTTTCGTGGGTATATTTGCTTGACTGACTGTGTATCAGCCTATCACACTCTTGTTCGCCCTCACTCCCATCATCCTCCTCATTAACCAGCTCGTGCGACTTCAGTAAATGCCAAGATGCCGGTGAGCAGGAAACATATTCAGACTTCAAAACATCTGTACGAGTGGCATCAAAGGCACTTGGTCCATGTTTCTCAGCGGTCTGTGTAGTGGTGTTCTACTAGTCCTATATTTACACAGCGAGGCCCTGCAGTACCATACAGCTGCTCATTACAACGTACGCCAAAGACAATTTAGGCCTTGTCTGCAACTTTATAGGACTTTGTGGCCGGTGCAACAGCGCAGGTTGATACTGCTTCTTGATTCAGCCCATTAAAGACAAAACTGTGCCGACGCTTGGTGGAAAAGATAGGTCTGCTGCTGGCAGATGGTAGTTCCTTCCCACTCCATTTAACACTCCTTCATTTTATCTCTCCCTCACTGATTTCACCACTTTTACTTATTTCAGCAAATCGCTGGTTCACAGATTTGGCAAAGAATCCAAAGGTTTGTGTTTTGAGTTGCATTTTTATTGGAGGATGGAGAATTCATTCTGACGAGATACGGTTGTTATTCTAGCCTCATTCTATTCCCTCAAAAGCAGCGTGAGTAGTTAAAACGCTGATATACGCATATCTAGGAATATTGATATGAAAAGTGTTTTTAGTTTAGAAATTTTTAGACTATGTATCTGTAGTTTCAGAAATGCAACTACCTTATGACATGGACTCAAATATCTGAACAATGATTTACAATTCCTCCTCGTCCTCTCCTTTCCATCTTTCTCCTTCTTCCTTGTTCTTCTTCTTTTCCTTCTTCCTCTTCTCCTTCTTCTTTTTTTTCTTCTTTTTCTACTTTTTTTCTTCTTTTTTTTCTTCTTCTCCTTCTTATTATTATCATTATATAATAAAAACAGCTACCAGATAATTTAACATCAAAATATAAATATTCTTGAGAACATGTTACCTTGAATCCAAGTATTGCTCTTAAAGCAATGATTTAGTTCAGTTTAGGAAAAATACCTTTTTGTACCTAAACCTAACCCAAGAATTTACAGAAAAGTATTCTGAAACTGTGATTCGAAAGGTATTTTAACTATTTTCTTTGACCAGATCAGGATCAAGGGCAGTGCATTAACATGTTGTTTAACATTGATGGGTCATGGCTCTAAAGGATAAAAGCTAATATTTCGCATCACTTTGAACTTTACTATAAATGAGTTATATTTCTTTTGCTGCTGTCTCTCACGGCCCCTTGGTATTTGGCACTAGTGGGACTTCAGATATTTATTTTTGTTGTGTTAAATCAGTCATTCTCCTTTTCTGTGCACCCTAAAGCCTGTTAGCTTACTGTGTTCCTCATTAACATTACATTAGGACACACTATCTTTCTTCTTCTCCTGTGTTCGATGCTGTTTTACTTTGTTTTTGTCCTAGAGAAACTACATGAACCCCGGCGTGCCGCTGTCACTTTGATACATTGCCTCATGCTTTGCTGCACAATGAATATCAGACAAAGGAGCCAGTCTGCAATACATTCTACTGATAGATTACACGAAGCCTATCCAATTCTCACTCTTTTTTTCATAATGCTTATCTTGATAGAGAGCTCTGCTTGTGTTGGGTATGATGGCAATAAGCATTTAATCACTGGAAAAATGGCAGTGTGTTTATTTGCGCGCTGATGATGGATGGTTGTTAATGGGTTGGGGTGTCTCCTCAGGTGATAGATTATGTTAATGACTGATTTAACTACCATCACGCGGTTTATTTCTCCCGCAGTTATGAACTAATAAGGCATCATAATTGAACCGACTCCTTTACAAAGGCATGGATTCTGCAGGATTTTCACTTAAGTTAAAGCCACATTAACATATTTTCATTTATAGTGTGTGTTTACATCACACATTGCATTTTTCCGCCGGTGACAGCAAACTTACTCACTAACATTTCATTACCGATATGATCGAGTTTGCTTTCGTGCCATTTCAACTCAAACTTAGCTCTCATTAAAAGCTGTTGTAACCTGTCTTGTAAACCCCTCTGAATTGCACTCGAGGTAAAATATGGACTTAGTTTGTAGCGATAAAGTGGAAAAGGGAGCAGGGTCAAACAAAATGAACCTACTTTCTATCAGCAGCATGCATTATCAACATGACTGTGAACCTTGGGATTCAGTGAAACAGCAGTCAGAGACAATGTGGTTCTTCAAGTTTACGCTCTATCTGATCTACGTATGGCGATTATTATGATGTGTGGTCCTGTTGGACTGAAGCGGGAGTGTCTGTTGGACCCTCACGTTACTTTTTCCCTTTAGTTAATGTGAGGTGAAGAAAAGCCATTTGGAGTGTCTCCAACAATTAGAGTGGATGGGCATTAAATCCTCCCGGTTGAGTACAAACAATGAGACAGTGCTTTGAAAAAATTAGTACAAAAAGTCAAAAGTACAAGATTGTGAACTTAACAGCTTTGGGAGAGAAGCCAAGTCCCGAGTCGCACTGCAGTAAGAAAACACCCAATCACTTGGCTGAAAATTCTGTTGTTATTCAGATCATGACAATCTGACATTAAAGAGGTATGCTACCAATTTTACACTTAAAGATCTCATCTGAAGGAGTGCTATTCAGCCTGTTAAATTACTTGCCGTATGTGCTATGTGACTCCGCTCGGAGCAAAGAAGAAAATTAAGATTTTGGGCTATTGCTGAGTACATTATTCCAAACATCCAAGTTTTCATTAGTCAGATTATTATCTAAATGTAATGCAAATTTCAAGCAGCTACAGGCCAAGATGACGACCTCTTTGTGCTTTTCTCTGTATAGTCTGAACTCTTTCTCCACTGCTGCCTCTCTTGCAATTGATGTTTTTCATGCTTTTTATCTTTCTTTTTTTTTTTTTTTTTTTTTATGTTTGTCACTTTCTCCTCACCTTATTTTTCCACTCCATCCAGCTGTCGATTGGTACGATTACACCTTCAGCAGGTTTTCTCTCCAGTACAATTACCCAGACATCTCATACACACTTATTACAGTTGGGTGAGTTTGCCAGAGCAGATGTCTGATGCGACACTCGGCCAAATGTGCATCGCTGACCATGCTGCACCGTCTTGTCAGAAGAAAGAATCTTAATGTAAAAATCTTGTTTTCAGTCAGTGTGTGCAGGAGCTTAAATCTGGCCAGTCGCTCACAGGACCTGTATTTTAACTGGAAAATTGGTCCACCTTGAAAGCAGCATGCGTTATTATTATTTTCAAAAACCCTCAATGACAGTTTTTTCTGAAAAGCCTCTCCTCGCTGCCCTCAGCACACTTAATCTCAAATATGAAAATGCAAATATTATCAGGCTGCAGAAAAGCTTCTTTCAAGAAGAGTTTGATGTTTGAATTGAAGAGCTGCCTTCAGAAAGACTGATTTTTTTCCCCCCTTTATTACCGTGCAGTTGCACTCCAAACAAGGCAAGGGCTTTTCAGAAGGTTGTTTGATATACATGAGTAAACACACATTTCCCATGCTAATTTTCTGCACCGCAGTCCATCTCTCGCCTGCCGAGTGCAGGAATAGTAAACTGTTGACCCGGTGACTCCAGATGCCAGACAGGGCCCGTCCTTGATTGGACCCCACGGTGCTTCAGTCAGCTTAATTGGCCGAGACTATAGTATCACTGAGGGGAGAGAATGAGACGGGAACGTTGCAATTGGAATAAAACTGAGAGCTGGAACGTGCACGGCTCATTATTTGTTGACTGACACATCTGCAGGGAAGGGAGTGAAGAGCTGTCAGACCCCACAGCTTAAACAAAACAAGTTTAATGTAGATCTGAAGTCAGATACATTTTAGGATTCCTTTCGTATTCTTTTTGGATAGCTCATACCAACAGAGCGGATACAGCGCTTGCATAAATTCATGTAGTTTGTGTTTGTGGCTGCAGTCTGGTTTATGAGCTCCGTAGGCACTTAGAAGAAGAAGTGGTGTCTACAGAATTTAATTTCACCAGTAAGATAATTAGCTGCAATTTACATTTCAGTACAATCTGATCTTTATTCATATGATGTGTCAGCAAAGTGCATTCATGCATTTTTATCTGTTTTATCAATGAAGTTGCTATGGCAGTAGAAGTCTCCATTAAAAGAGTTTTTGATGTTGGAGTTTAATACTTTGGAAAATCAGCCCCATTTTCGCATATTTTGAATATTTCTTGTAACGTTAAAAGTACAGTGATTTAAGTGAAATGCTCATAGAAACCCTGAAGCATTCTGGTTTATAGATGACCAAAAACTGGAGTGGTGGTTTTGTTTTAGATCTGGTCGGACTTAAAAACTTGGGTGAAAGTTACAACATATTAATGAATTATCTCTGTTGATTTGTGTTATAAGCACATGTAGGCTGGACATAGTTGTAAGCTTGTTTTGAGCCACAGTGTTAACAGTGAAGCTGAGAATAAATTAAGGAATGTGCTCTCCATAGGTTTGTGTTTTTGACTCTTCTGGCAGTTTTTAAAATAACCTACTTCACGGTCTCCTTCAGTGCAAAAGCCAGCATTTGCCACAGTTTGGGATAATTGATCCTAAACTTCCGTTTCTATTTAATATTCTGATGTCACCGATTACATGTTAGATTATGCAGCGATGTATAGAAATACAATTCCAAGTGACGCACTCTTCTTTTGAGGTAAAAGAAATATGATGCCGTCCACGTTGTAGCTGCTGATCCTTGGTCAAAGTATCCTTGTCTCAGAGTTAGAGAGTCTCTCACCCTTAAAAAGACTACACTCAAACATAGACTTCAACTATACCTGTATCATTCAAGTGTATTATATATGCTGCATTTAACTGAATTATATATGTTCTTTATCTGTATTGTTTATGTGTTTATTTACATGTACTGTAGGTCATTATAGGTCATTTTAACTATTTTACATTTGTACGTATCAACTGAATTGAGAGAATTTGTCACATGTAGTAATTTTGGTGCATGATTTTGGTGGTTTTAGGCAGGGGAGCATTGTTTTGAGGAACATAACCACCGGTAAAACAGCAACTTTTCAGTTGTACGCTTCAGTTTGCAGATGAAGCAAACAAATAAGATCCATCGTCTTCAGTGCTGTGCTGTAGAGCAGCTCGGGAGTGGAGTTTGTTTTGTTTTTTTTGCCTACTGGACAACTCCAGACAAACAGTTTCCCCTTTTTCAGCAGCTAAACTGAAAACTAAGCTAAGCTAACCAGCTGCTAGTTGTAGCCTCACGTCCCACAAACTGCAGATTAGTATTGATCTTTTCTTCTACCAGAAACACAGAACACATATATTTCCCAAAGGTAGAACTAGTAGCTTCCATTCATAAAAAAACGGGTCCAGGTATATTACTGTAATTTCAAATCCAATTAAATTCAGACAAAAAGACAAATCTTCAAAAAAAAAAAAAACCCCACACTTGGAGTAAGAGATAAAAATACACATCAGACGTTAATTGTGATGTTGCTGCAGTGTGTTTTTGTCTGCTTCTGGGTCAAAGTTCACTGATTCTGGCTCTTCTTGCTGCCCTCCTGCTGCCGGCCTGCGGTCCTGCCAAGCTACTGTAGGTGTAATCGATTTCCCGCTCTTCGCAGTAAATGAAAACGGAGGCGGCAGCTCTGTGTATGTTTGGTGCGATTTCAGCTAAGTCTGTCACACCTCCACGCGTCACCATCCCCTCTCTCCTTTTTCACTTTGTAGAACACGCTCACATTATAACAATACACACTTTTTCAGGTAATTATGGAGAAAATATATTATAAGCCAAGATTTCTGTACAGAAGAGGTCACCCTGAGTTTAATTCAATCCGACCAGTCAATGAAGCAGTTTCTAGTTTCTATTCAGCTGTGAAATCAGATGGGCGTTGCCTCATCACTTTGATGGTTGGTCAATAGTCTAAAAGGAAAATAATGTCGGCTGTTTTCGTGATTGATGCTTCAGTATTGATTTTTCTGTGTGTGCCTTTGTGAGGCAACACAGCTTTTCACTGATGTATTTATAAATAACATGAGGGGTTTAGTAAAGAATGGGTTTGTCATTTAGTTTAATTTCCCAGAGCAAAAAAGAAATGTAGATTTAGGGTTTGTGTATGTTTTGGTTATTAGATTTTGAGAAACTGGTATTAAAAACATGAGTGGTTATTTGATTTTAATCAATAACAAACTCCCTTTGAGAGATAAGACTTAACCTAACTTTTTTCGTCTTTTTTTTCTACACAGTACCTTTCTCATTGGCGCTCTTGACTTTTTTCATTTTCATCTCAATTTATAGAAACGTTTCCAACATTTTTCTCATCCCTTTTTTGATCATGAAACTTTTTTTTTGTATTTTAAGATGAAAATCAAATTACCATTCTCTATACCCATTTCTGGAAGGAAAAACAAACACAGACCAATGCAGGGATAGTTTCTGACTGAAAAATTGCCCCTACTGTCAGATCCTATTTGCCATGTTTCTGCCACATATATGTAATAACTTGCATTGTTTCTTTATTTACTTCTTTTTTTCAGCTCTTCCTGTTCCAGTTACTGAGAGGCCTGTCCTACATCCACCAGAGGTACATCCTTCACCGTGACCTGAAACCGCAAAACCTGCTCATCAGCGACACTGGAGAGCTCAAACTCGCTGACTTTGGTGAGTGGGCTGGACACTGACACTCTGTATCTGTTACATGTAAGACTGTGTGTGATTGACATTTAGACAGAAGTAAACAAGGCTGTTCTCAGTGCGCTTCAGCTCTTCTGTTATCATTAATATCAAGAACAGTTTTATATTGGTTGAAGGTGCCCTTATTTTCTATATTAATGAATGACAATGGTTAATGTGAAAGGAGCTGCTCAAACTGATAACCCACTGGGAGTTACAGCGTACTCTGCAGTTTCCCTCAGCTTTGCAGTGTTTTTCACCTCATGGCCTCCACAGGGAAAGAAGCATGTCAGCAGCAAAGCAGCAGTTTCAGTCCTCCATCAGTGTCTAGACAGGATGTGAAAATGCTGCTTTGTTGCCACCTGCATTTTGGCATCTCTCTGAGTCCAATATACAATCACTGTAGTTGGAAAAATGTAGACTTTAAGCAAGAAGAAAAAGCCTGAGGCTTGCAGTTAGGTGCAGAAAGTGTGAGGAAACAAGAGTCATTAAGGGGCTGGTACAGAAAGCTGTCGTTAGCATCTTACTGCAGCTAAAGGGCTAGCTAGTTGTTGGAGTCAAAAATAATAGGATATACGAGAGTACATTTTGGACATTTATTTATAAAGTAACCAGAAACACGGCTCCAAATGACTACTTTAATTGCTTTGTGAATTCTGGATGTACAGTTGGGCATTAACACATCAACTTAATACATCAGTTGCTGCATTTTATCCATTTGAAGCATAAATGCCCTGTTCAGACCTTGCATTAACATCTGTCCTGACAGATCCAATCACACGCAGACAGGTCTAATCTGTGTCTGAACACAGGACGCATTTGGACACATTTGTCCATATTCTCTAATAGTCTGAAACAGGTATGTATCCTGGGACGCATTGAAGGACTGAGTACTCTGCTGAAGTGCTCTGCCTAGCACCCCAACAGCTTCAAGTGATTTAAAGACATGTGAAATTTTCAAAAAGCCCACAAAGATGTGCTTGATAAAGTGCTTAACATGTTTGGTGCTGCCTGAGCTCGCCTGAATGACACTCTGCCTTCTCAATAAGGAAATAGAATATCCATAGTTCACATAATCCAGTAGACATTCATAAACATGATTTAAGCACTTGAAGATTCAATCATTGCTAAAGCATATGTTATGCAAGAGAACCAATAAAACAAATAGAATGGTCAAAGTTGTCAAATTGACATTTAAGGTATATTGATTGACTCACCTCATGCAGTTTGCAAAGAAACATTACAAATCCAGTCTGTTCAACTTGAAATGACCACATGTGCTGTGTTTTAGGCTATAGATTAGCTCTTTATTTGCATATCGAGTGAGAATTTCAGATCCAGTCAGAAGTGATCACTCAGCACATCTGGCAATGCTTTCTGACGCCAGGTATGAACAGATGTACTTACAGCTGGACACTTGTGTTCGGATATCTCAGGACAGATGTTAATGCAAGGTCTGAACAGAGCCAAAGGAAATGTATTAAAGGAACTTTCACATCTAACTCATTTTGTCCAGGCTTACAGACTTTATCAGACGAGACGAGAATTGTGAAACGTCCTCCAGACCAACCTCTGGAAGTTTGGTTCAGTTTGTTTTTAGTGTGTAAACTTTTTTTTTTTTTTTTTTTGCATGGTTCAGACCAGTTACTGGAAGTTACAGCAGGTGAAGCAGGAAAAGAACTGGAAGATGGAAACATGAGCCACAGTAGCACATGAGGAGAGCAGGAGACAGTGTGTAATGAAATATGGTCCAACAAAGTAATAAAAAAAAAAAAACACTTGAAAAAGCACATGAAAATGCAGAAACTTTTAATTTATTCCCTGAGAGGATGAGAGAGAAAGAGAGAGAGAATATGAGAGGACAGGAGAGTAATGCCACCTGAAGATAAGCAAAGTCTGGCAGCAGAATATAAAGCTGCACAATTCCTTTAGTATAGAGGCAATGAAATTAATCTTCTCATTTTTCTCCGTTCTAATTGAAAAGGCTGTCCACCGAATGGACAGCACGTCCGTCTACAAACCAGTCAGTGTCAGGTGACCACAAAGGTCATAACAACTGGACGTAGGTACTGTATGTCATGTAAAGTGCACTCGCAAAATTGCAATGTGAAACCAAAACTGACAGATCAAATACATTTACAATACATGCAATGTTGAGACTTTCAGCTGTGAACCGGTCCTAAACGTGGTATACAATCATTCAGTCTGTTTACCATAAAGTAGCTTACTGAAGTCACTTGGTGAAGTTGGTAGTGGGTTGTTTTTTGGGAGAGGATGGCGGATTTGGAGGATAAGGATGTCATCTGTTGGTGCATCCATCTGTCCAGCTCTTGGTCCAGTTCCAGATATCGTGATGACTAGTTGACCCTCTGACCTTTACTCTACCCTCATCTTTATTTAGAAAGTCTACAGTCTACTACTACAACAGAACTATTTACATCAAACACACAGATTGACTAAGCAGAAATAGATGAACCCATTTATTTTGGTCAGAGCATATTAAGTGTGTTTTTACTGTGCGTTTGTGCGGAAGGGTGGGTGGGTGAGTGTATGTATGTGTGTCTCAAGAACCCCTCCTGAAGTGGCACCATATGGCTTGGATCTATGCTCAGTAAACACTGCCTACATGGTCTGTCTGGCATCCTGGGGGGCAGACAAGCTGGCAATCCAGCCTTCTGTACACCCCATCCATCCATTCATCCATCCATCCGTCCCATCTCCACCCACCCAGTGACTTTGGTCCAACACCCCCATCCTTTTATCCACTGACTTCCCAAATCCCTCAAACCGCCCTTCTCCTCTCCGCATCCATCTCCTCCAGCCCTCCATCCCTGCACCCAGACAGATGGGGGAGGAGGAGGGTGGCAGCTTCATCAATAATGCAAGCCTCGTATTAGTTGAGAAATATTACTGCGAGGGAAATGAGAGAGACAAAATAATGAACAAAATTCCAAATGAGCAAGAGTGAAACTCCCTCGCTTATTAGTCTGTCGCCAGAGCTGTACTCATCAACAAACACAACGCACAAAACACAAAATCAGCCTTTGCCTGAGGGATGCCAGATGAGGAAGGTGAAGGCTGTTTGGGAGTGTGTGTGTGTGTGTGTGTGTGTGTGTGTGTGTGTGTGATTGTGTGGCCGCCAGGGCCCCCTGTGGTCCCGGCCTTGGCAGCAGGAATACTAACGGCCAACAGCTGAGGCTCATGGCACTGGTTGTGGTAAAGGAGGCAGACAGAGGCACAGTGTCAACAAAGGAGGGGCTGAGAGGTTCAATAAGAGGTGGCAGAGCGCTCAATGGGCATGAGGCTACATGATGACAGGATGGACGGTACAAAGAGGGAGAGACGGATGGTTGTGTTGAGAGTGGAATGGGTCCAGGTGACAAGTGATAGTAGTGCATTGTATTAGAATAAAAAAAATAATAAAAAAAAAGTGTTCCTCTCTATCTTTGATTTGTTTTCCAGGGACATCCAACCATCAGGGACTGAGCGCAGACTCTGCTCCATCAAAAAAACGTTGAAAAAGTACTTCTGACATAGACAATTTACATTAGCGCTGACTGATAAATCATATTTTCATCATCATTGCAATACGAAGGTGTACAATAAACACATTGCAAAAGACTGCCTGAAACGCACTGAATTAGAAAGAACATTTTGTTTTCATCCCCCCTGCATTTACACCATTTGACCAGATCAGATGAAGCCCCAGCTCTCAGCCAGCTACTCTCAGATTAATTGGTTTCAATTTGGTGGAGAGTGTGGGGTTACTTTAATTTATTGGGGCATATCATCTGAGCATTATTGAACAATGTCATCGCACATCACAGATTTTCCTCCAATCGTGCAGGTCTAGTTTCCATGCATGTTTGGAAACCATTTGCAAACCTGCATTTGGAAATTGGAGGTGGGATTGGATTTGATTTACCGTATAAAATGCACTTGAATATTCCAGCCACTTCAATTTCTCAAACCAAAATGAGTGTCATATGAGATACCTATGCGGTTTTACCACATCTTTTGGAGGAACTGTACAGAGCATGAGGTGGATCACGAACACAGTGCTTCGTTGATCCATCCCTACGCTGTCCTGTCGCCAAGGTAACCATCATAGATCGTCTGTAGCATAAATCCTCTATGACTGGTCTTTCCTCTGTTAATTTAAGATAAAATACAACACAAACTTACAAAACAGCCATCTTTACATACATACATACATAAGGAAAACCGCAAAAGCCCAAGTCAGGCGACATCACTGTGTCGTCCTTGAACACTCATACTTTAAGTGTGTTGCCATGGTGCTTTTGCTTTGGTAGTGGTGATAAGTCCTTGAGTTTTTTTTTTTATCCAGCTCTTTTATCCAGAGTAAGATACTGCAACTATTCGTCAGACTGACATGGACATTGAATAAGGATATTCATGGATCCCTAAGGATGTTGTGAGTAATTCAACACTCTACATCTTAAAATCTTGCCTCCAGTTCTTTTCCGGACCAAATTAAAACTGCAGATCATTCTGCAATGTTCTGCTTTGTTTAACTTATTGTGCACAGCTGGGTTGTCAGTTGTGGTGTGTTGTACTTGGCACTGATTAGAGAATGCAGTTGTCACCATTTTGCAAAAAGCAAATGATTAGTTGCCTAGGTACAATGACTTTTGATGTAATAACTTTAATGAAAACCTGAATTTAAAGGCATTTATGCACCACAGGATTTCTGTTCATCAATTCACATATCAATACATTTTCATGAACTGTTTGTTTATTCCCTGTTAGCTTTTCCATTGCAGTTACTATTCTTCCTGGAGTCCATGACAACAATACAAAAATACACATTCACACTACTCATCACATTAGACTAACGCAATGCATCTTAATGAGACATGAGTACATATCACAAATATTATGGGGCCAAAAAAAAAGCTAAATTTTTTTGGAATAATGTTAATTTTTCAACATTTTTTTTCTTTTTTGCCACCCTGTACATGACAAAAGAATCAAAACTTATAAAGACAATGAACTGAAGAACAATGTGTGGAGTAACATCACCAAATACTGCAGGATATCGAGAGAGTGAGTTGTTTATGTAGTTTAATTTTGGATGTAGCAGAGTTCGTAACTGTCCTTTTTCTCTTTCTAAAATGGGATGTACCAGGATGTATCTTCTTCTTTCAAGTGAGGAGGAGGACAACATCATTATCACTGGATGATGCTAAATCCATCATGTTTTCTGAAGCGTGAGCTGGTGCAAATCTGCCTTTTATTGAACAAGTGTTGCAACTGTTGCAACTTCTCACCAGCGCTGGTGTGAATAGTTTTGATGCGAAATATTCACAGGCGAGGATTTTGCATTTTTGTTTTGTTTATTCGTCACGTTGCCAGTGGGCAAATGCATTATGTCAAAAATGTTCAGTCCTTCAGTCTATGGCATAGCATTTCAGACATTTATAGCTACATGTCCATAAAACGGATAATCGTTTTAGAAATAGATATGTTCATTGTCCCTGGAGAACTGCTACCAGTGCTTTTAATGGCAGTTTATCCTTCCTCCTTATAATTCCAAATGCAATACTTTCATTGTATTTTTGGTGCCCCAGAAATGCCACAATCTAATTGGCAGATTAAAATCCCCACAAGGGACTTATTATAATATCCTTACTGACTTAACTCCATGTTTCTGTTATTTATCCTCACAGCTCATAAGACTCTAACGTTACAAAACCATCAGTATGTTCTCTGCTCCATTCATCCCTTTTATATTGCTGGGTGTAATAAACATTTGAGTCTGTTGGCATTTGCTTCGTAGTTTAATGGGTCCAGTGGAACTTTGATGTCCACACAATTTGTGTAGGGACAGACTCCAGCCACTGCGACCCGACTTCCGGTCATCAACTTATTAGTGAGTCGTAAAATGTTCATACAGAATATACTATCAGTAAAATGATCACTTGGAAGATTGCACCCTGCCTCTTTTTTCAGAGCACTCCCACTTTTTTGCGCGGCCGCTCTGAGTGCTTTTAGTTGAAAATCCTTGGAACTTTTCAGAAATGCGCTGGTGTTGTCGCTGTCATTCTTTTTCTGGTAACTTATCATCAAATGGGCTGGGAATGGAGACACTTGTTCTGGCCATATCTGTCTAACTGGAACTGGGCTCAGATGAAAATGTCAAATTTATACAAAGCCCTTTTTTTGTCAGAAAAAAATGCTTTATGGTCCCAGGCCTATAGTTAATCATAATGTTTTTAAATTGCTTTTGTTACATAAACCCACTCACCTGCAGGTCTGAGAATCTCAAAACTCCACTGTTTGTTCCTGTCCTTTCTATCCACCATCCAACCTGGCCGCCTCCTAGACTTTTGTTTGTTATGATTCACACAATTATTTTTTCTGAAAATAGCTTGGTAGTATATGCTGCAAACGTCATTATAGCTAACGTCCTGTAACTGCTTAAGATTTAATGCAACCTGCATTTTTATGAACTCATGAAACAATTTTAGGAAATACATTTGGCTATTTCTGTGCCTATATGACTGTAGGTTTGCACAGTAGTGTGTACAGGAGATGACTAGCTGACTGTCATTGTTATTCTGTCCTATAATGATCCGTATATCTTAGCAGGGAGGACTTGTTTCTCATCAGCCACAGTGTCGGTGTCCAGAGCTGCGTATCCCCGCTCTGGATGCTTGATCCAGATGCTCCCCTCTCCTCCTCTGTGGCTTTACTCTGTTTTTAATGAGCTGCTTAAACTACCCACACATAAATGAGGCTTTGAGGAGCCCACATGTTTCATATCAAGGACAGGACTAATTGAGGCCAACTAAGCAGTGTGCGAGGTGGCCATTTGTATTGTTTGTGTAGTGGAGCTGTGTGGGCCATAATCACTGCTCAGGCACACACACACACACACACACACACACACACACACACACACACACACACACACACACACACACACACACACAC
>JAPQRN010000009.1:18072437-18092408 GCA_037367275.1 Coranthus polyacanthus
AACGGTCCATTACATTTGTTTGCCCGTTATTGGTGTTATGTCCTGTTAACTAAGGAATTGCATACTGTGCGTTTAAAGGGGTTATATGTAGTATTGATATTCCAAACTATCGACGCCAGGCGGAGGTCGTGAACCAGAACGCACCCACGGCTACAAAACCACAGACGAATGAACGCTATACTTTTTGTGCCTTTTGTGTAATTAATAGCTGCACAAAAGATCTGTTTTAAATTGTCCAAACAAGGTCAGAAGGGTCACAGTTCAGTCTGAACTGTGGATCGACAAACAGCAGAAAACATAACAACATAATACAGTGACTTTAAACCTTCATAAGCTTCATAATCAAACTCGCCAGTGGAGAAGAAACGTTGTGATTTGTGAGTTTTTTCATTTTTTTTACTTTAGAACCGTGTCCAGTGGAGAAAAGATGCTTCTATTTGTTGTCACTTTGTCACTTTCTTTGCCTCTGAAAGTTGTTTCTTACAGGTTCTCATTCTCGCGTTCAACTGCGAGACAGGCAGAGTGACTCACTACTCCCTCTAGTGGCCACATACATGATTTTCACAGTGGTGTCACTTCAGTTCTTATCTTTGCAATACAATACTTTGACATCTTTGACATAACATCAGAACTCTTTATTCTAAACACTTTAATGCTGATTCAAAACATGAACCTTTAAAATACTGAATGGTAGTGTGAAAGACTTATGAGAGGAAAAATCTAGTGCCTGTTATCTCTCCATAAATGCATTCATATTGTCTTATTTATAAAGTATTTAACATGTGTATATGTTTGAAGTAACATATATCTTCAAAATGGCTGGTTTTTCTATTCAAGATATTATATCAATATGTTCTCTCTTCTCACGATTCATAAATAAGACCTATTGTGAACTTGGTTACAATTGTCAATTTTAAAATGATGGTTTTGGACACTGCTGTAACACACTGATGTATTAATTTATGTACATATATATATATATATATATATATATATATATATATACATATGCAGACTTGCAGTATTTCTGAGTTTAGTATTCGCACCGCACACATTTAAGTGAAATCAATTTGAGTGGTTTAGTGAATTTAGATCTAGTTTGAAACTTGCTAGTAGCTACTAAGTATATACTGTGAAAAGGGCTTTCCGCACAAGCTTGGATTTATGACAGGATTTATGGAATCCAGGATGGAGAATGTCTGCAGGACCCAAAATAAAATGAATAGCTGTAAAAGTCAAACATTGGTAAGAAATCAAACTAATGAATAGGCATGTGAAGTTGTCAGGTTTATTGGGTACACATGGAACACGTCGCCAGATTAACCTGCTAAGTGGAAAAATTAACTGCACGGCCCCCGTGAAAGAAAACATGTGCTTTATTACAACTTAGGTTTTAATATGTAGGTATCGCTTTTAGTTCTGTCAGTTGTTATTAACATTATATGGTTTAGACAAATTACCTGTTATCCCACGTTGGTCAGGAAAACAAGATGTGTGATACGGAAGGTCAAACTTCGATATGGTAGATGTTTACAGCTAAAAGTTGGGGGAAAACTTGGTTTTGCTTCCTCTTCAAATGTTGCTCTTGTGTTTGCTTAGTAGCATTCTGATCGGCTGACTATTTGCACTTCTTAGTGTATTTTTAGATGTGGGTTATTCATTACTTTCTACATGATGTTTGATAAAAATAAAGCTCACAAATCACTATTATGAGATGAGTATTTTCAGCAGATAAACACACAAACCTTTGAACATTTAACCCCCTGGACACCCCAGATAGAAAAGAAAAGAAAAGAAAAGAAAACCGACAAATTAGAGGAGAAACAAAAGAGATGAAAAAAGTACTAATGGCATTAATGTAAAATGCAAATAAACTCTACTTAGAATAAGAATAAATAATTGATCAAGAGCGGATCTACTGTAGTATCTAAGGAAACAAGAGTGTGAGCGTAAAATCTATAAATTGCTGTTTTAATGGGCAGCCCAAATCTCAAGTCGTTGGAAGCTTTTGCAGATTTAACCTAATTGCACGGACAGTCCACTAAAAAACACTGGATGACAAATGGGCGAGTTGGATTTTCTTCCACTCCCTCTCAGCCTGTCCCCTCTTGGCCTCCAGTCCGGGAGGAAATAAAAATGTGAAGAAAGAAAGTGAGGTGGAATGTTAATGACCGTCACTTCCTCTCGGCTTCCTTTTATCGTAGGCCAGGGGACGATGAATTTGATATGAACATATACACTCACTTTGTCTCTGCCCTGAGAGTTGGCTCGCTCTCTCTCTCACTCTATTGTTTCTGCTCCCAGTCAGCCATTTTTCTGCGCTCTGTTTTTCTTCCTCCAGCTGTGAAAATGAAGATGATTGATGTATAGTAAATCAGTCAGGGCTTCAAAGTTTTAAGTGCTTCTGTGAGATTTAGATGCAGACTTAAAGAATCTATAGAGCTGGTTAAGGATTCAGCGGGTCTGGTTAGTAGTACTCGACTCGTCAGCTCCAGTTCAGGGATAATAATTTACAGGTCATGGACAACAGAAGGTTTTCCTTAAGATTGCTCTTGCTCCTTAAGAGTTTTACCATTGTTCTTGACGTGGTCTGGTTCACGCAGTCGGCCTTCGATAACATCTCTAGGTGGGTTGAGGTCAGGTCCATGTGCAGGTATGGTCACATTAAAACAAGTTAAGGGCCGTCTCCACTTGTCTGCCACGAGGAAGACCTCGCCCAAACCACAAAGTACAGCCCAAGTCTGCTCCACCAAACTTTACAGTTGGCAATGCACGTCCTGGCATCGTTCGTAACATCTACCAAACCGAGAATCATCCATCAGCCTGCCAAGGAGTAACGTGTGATTCATCATCGTAGTGTTTTACAACACACTAGCCCACGCTTGGTATTGCTGTGGATAGTGGACTTAGTGTTTATGTGCTGCTGCTGCATCATTTCATGAAGCTACTCTGCAGCCTGTATTTTCTCCTGAGCAGATCATTACTCAACCCATTCACCAGAATAAAAAGTTGCCGTCGTACATTTCTGCAAAACCACAGACATTGAGAAGGTTCTATGTAACAATCTCAGTGTTTCTGGACTAAAGATGTTTCATGCCAACCTTTCTATATATATATATATATAGAGAGAGAAATATAATGGAAACAAAATGATTGAATGTTTTTAATCAGCCTAACTTTCAAGTGGCAACATTTTTTAACATAAATGCAGATTGTTCACAGACAATATATTTTGTTTGTTTTCTGCCAAAAGAAGCATCATCTTGATTTATGATATCAGCTGGTTGTTAATGAGTTTATGCACTGACAGCATTTGGTCGGGTTTAGGTAAAGACATCAGGACCTTTAATACAGAAAAAGTCAGCAAAGATGCAATAAAATATGTCTCACAGTGTATTTATACATATTTAAACCAAACCATGATCTTTTTCTAACCCTAGTCAAAGGGATTTTGTTTCCTAAACCTAAAAAATTGCAGAAACCAACAATGGCGACATTTTTATTCTGGGTTCAATTACTCAATAATGCATGTACGATTTGGTTATGAACATTTTTCGAGAGGGAAATATTGTATCACCTTCAAAAAAACAAAAAAATGGCCCCCATATGTTTCATCCAGGATGCAATGGAGTTACAACTGCAAAGAACAGTGGGGAAAAAAAACAAAAAACTGTTGCCTCTAGATGTAACTTCACTACAAAAACAATTACAGTTGGATAAGAGAAACAGTGCAGTAATTGATGTATTGGAAAGACTTGAAAGACACCGAGTTCCTCTGTATATTTTATCATCAATCTTTGTCAGAGGAGATTGCACGGCCAAAAAGTTAAAAAGAAAACAAAAAGCCAAAACATTAGCGACTGGTGTGGCTAAAACAACTGAAGGCAGTAACTTAAAGATGTGTTTATGGAGTATTTGCTTTTTGAAAATATTTGTCAGTTTTGCAATAAAACTCGATGCATTTGAAGTTACTGAAGTTTGGCTCTTGGCAGCAGCGAACCAAACATGTCAACATCATTCGTCTAGAACCGTATCACTCCAACACGGAGCTTGACAGCTAAGACAGTTGCATGCTAAGACCTGTTTGTCAATGTTCAGTGCCTGGATCCCGTCACATTTTTTTTGGTGAAAGCTTTTCATAGGATGTTTTTAGACAAAGAGTCCGAAGCCTTTCTTCCAAAACAGCTCCTGGCCTTTGTTTTGCTTAAACAATAAAGCTGACCTACCACTTCCGCTGTTCTGAGGGAAGAGTACAATCAGGTGGTTTTCATCCGTCTTGCCTCTTCTAGGTTGACGTTATACTTCTCTAACTGAACTCTGAAAAAGCCCTCGCCACACACCACTGGAGGAGGAATGCTTCTTCTGCGCTCTAGATGTGTCATCACCTGCAGCTGCCTGATAGTCTTTGTAGATAACTATCGATCCTGCCAGATGTGCACTTATTCATCTGGCCTGGTTGACAGCGATAGCAAGAAGGAATGCGCACCTAACATACATCAGCAACTTTCCAAGGTCAACAGGCTCGTATGCAGGTGATTTTGCACCATCTCATATCTACCTGCTTGTTTCTGAGCCTGCATGAAAGTACAAAATAAACCCTGCGTCAAGCTAGATTTACTGGCAGACACACCTACTGTTACGGAGGAAATGTGGATTGTTGGGGTTTTATTAGACTTGATGTTATGACATTATGTCGCTACAATGATAGAACTAGATGGTGATGTCAACAGTCCACCTGCCTCTCTATTCATCCAGCACTTTTGTCCAGAAAAACCTTACATTTTCAGCCTTTAGAGAAGTATTTATACTTGTACACATTACTGTCAAGTTTATAGCGTGTATTCATGCTTCAACAAGGTTGTAGCCTTTTCATTTTGCACGCTACATGCAGCCACTTTATTACAGTCCTTTTTTTCACTGAGCCAGCTAAGACCTTCTCTGGCCGGATCAACTCATGCTGGCTCCATGCACACATAAATGCCATGACAATTATTTACAGCCATTTGAGACCTCATCTGTTTTTAATTGGCCCAAATGAATACATTTTTGAAGCTGAAGTTGCCTCGAAATTCAGCCCCATTCCTGGCGGCTGATTTGATGAAACAACACATGGTTTGCCATTGAAGTTGTCTGCGTTGTCAAGATGGAGCACAGTGTTGGTTGAAAATTTTGGACGTTGTGTTGGACAACTGTTTTTCATGATATTGGAAGCCAGTATTATCATATGATAGGGCTGTCTTGAATACCGTTGTTTGGGCGCTTCATTGAGAATTACCTGAAGATCGTATCTGCTTAGCTTACCTGTAGCTTTGACATGGGCCTCCTACTGCTCAATCCACTCTTGTGCAACAGGGAATTTCTAGTTTTGCTTACAATAAAACCAGCTGTAGAAAATATCTGCTCTGAAAGGGTTGATGAGGCATGGACTCAAATGCTTTACCATAGCTGCGTCCACGGATAACGGTCTGCATTTTGTCTCCACCACTCAAGACGTCCGGGATCAGGTTTCAGTCTGTCCTCGAGTTCCTTCTTTGTTGTGACAGTCACATCTCCTTAAGATGCTTCCAGATGCTTGACCTTTTCAACATCTTGCAGGTTTGGTTGTAAGTTCTGTCACGTGGCCACATATCGGTGTCAGTGCTGGTAACGTTAGATGCACAAACCTTCGTCAGAGAATAACTAATAGTAATGAGTGTTGATGCATAATGAATAACGATGGATGACTATTTCTTATTCCATGGGCTGTGTGGAATTTTTGTGGTAATGCCTATATAATTTTAAAAAAATGAAGCATCCAAATAATGATTTGGCCGTCACGTATCATGGTTATAGTAGAAGCCTCAAAGCTTCAGTCCATTTGGGTCAGCCCTATTACTGTATCTCAAACTGTATCTCACTCTATTAAGGTTTGTTCCGTCTTATTAGCGACTTATCAATCATCAATCAGTGCATCCATCAACCACTAATCTATATGACATGTGCTATACTAATTGACTGATTGACCGGAGGGTGAATTGATTTTCAGCTAAATAGAATAATATTTTAGAAAACACATTAAAAGCATTTGTAGAATTGCAAAAGTCTGCTTGAAACTGGCTACTTCCATCTGAAGATACAGTATAATATCAACACTAGCTTCCTGTCCTAATCCGATATATTGAAATGGTAATCTGTGAGCCCCCTTTCCATTAGTATAGTTTCACCCACGGTCTAGTTTATCTTCAGTTTTGCAGAGGAGTTTCTCTGAATGTTCCAGCTGTATGAGAAAGAGGCAAGACGAGGCCCTGATGGACTTCATTAACTTTATCTCAGCCTCTTTCTCTGCCTCTTTGCTGAGTGGCGTTGATGAGTTGAACAGAGATTTATCCTCCCTCTGTCTCTCTGCTGATAAGTCGAGTTGAGATCCCCATTGAGAGCCATGGGAGTGGCTGTCAGAGTGCTTGACTAGGGAGCCGACCACGAGAAGCCTACAGAACATGAGAGGCACTCTGAGTACTGTGAACGGCAGGCCGGCGAGCTGTGCTGAATAACATCATGTTTATTTAATGCAGTGGATGCCTAATTACTGACTGAATTTGTTGCTCATCATTTATTTTCAGTCCCCCCCACCACCACCCCCCAGCGGTGCTAGGTTAGGTTGGTTCAGGAGTTTAGTGACTCCCACTACGAACACAGTCTCAGACACACACTTGCTGTTTAAACGTACGCGTGCACACACACTCACACTGTTTCTGTCTTGCTTTGATGAACACTTTTTCTTTCTCATGGTGACCCAGGCGCCACGAACGAGGCAATCTCAAAGAAGAAGGTGTGAGCATCTGTGTGTGTGAGAAATGTTTTTCCTCTTGAGTCAGCAAACCTTCAGCGTAATTAAAATGCTTGTTTTTTTTGTTGTCAGCAGCTCTGTGGATTGGAGAAAAAAGTGAGATACTTTCAGAGGGAGCAATGAATGGGAAGATACTCCATGTTAAATCTGGATGGGGCAGAAATGATGCACGACGACATGTATATACAGTATATTTAAGTTTCTGTGGTTGCTCAACATGTCGTCATATGTGTTTCTGTGTCTCAGGTTGGGCTACGTTGACCATGCTGAGGAGTTGGCCTCCAGGTTCCTCCAGTGCTTCCCAAAGAACCGGCTATCAGCCCAGGCAGCACTGAACCACGAGTACTTCAGCAACCTTCCTCCTCGGCTCTGGGAGCTACAGGACAGTACGTAACCCAGCTTACTGTATCACTTAACGTCTCGTACAAGTCACAGAGTTATTGGTCTATTTTTTACAGGTTCATTTAAAAGCAGTGTTGTCATTATAGTGCAAAAGTAATAAAGCATCTCAATCTTCAACTCAAAGTATCAACAGCTCCAACCAGAAACTTTGGCAAAATAAACAGAACCCTAAAATTCATACCTCTTTAATTCATTTCTATTAAATCCTCGTGTTTCATATAATACTTGTCTTGGATTCAGCGAGCCATTAAAGACCAACCAGGGAACAGTAAATCGTAAGCAGTCTGCCTACACTGAGCCAGCAGTGTCCCACTAGCACACACTTCTCTGGCTAGACGGATGATATTTTACTTTAATTTTTCCTACCCTTCAATTACTGTATGTATTATTAGTGTAGTATATTATATAACAGGACAGAATAGTATAGTCAGTGGTCAGCTGTAAGGGCTTGTGGAAATTAAAATCATGGTTTTAGCTTTGTAATTTACAAAACAAAAAATACAAAAATCAATTATAAATTCATTTGAATTTCAACCATGTGGCAGTACTGCAGCCTGTGCAGGCCACTAGATGGCGCTCTGAGGGACACCAGTGGGTCATAGTGTACTATACTTTATACTATATACTATTTATAGTACTTAGCAGAGTCATTACTTGTAGTAAGGGGGTGTAAAATTCTAGTAAACAGTGTTATAGAGGGTATAGTGTATAATATTGAATAAAATATAGAGCAGCTGTCATCCTATGATTACAGTATCTAGCATATTGAAATCTATTGTATTGTAGTAGTGAGAAGACATAGAATGTGGTAGCAGAACATAACTATATAATACAACCAAGCAGGGGCTGGGATTAGTTAACAACATGTTTAATTGGATGCTTTGTTGTGATACTTTTGTACCAAATAGGACTCGGTATCTTCCATTTTTTGTCCTAATGGAAACCGTTTTTGTGCCGTTAAAAATGTAAATCATCAGGAAAAAATGCAGCGACGCTAATAACGAATAATCAAACACGCAAATAATTCATGAAGTGAATCTCAAAAGGAGCAGGAAGGTTCTGTTTTGTTTTCTTAACTTCCTATAGTAATAGCTTTACAGTCAGAAACGTGGCCTCGTTCTCTTTTTTTCTCTATCTGTCTGTCCCTCTTGCTTTGACTCCCTCTCTCTCCTTTGTTTTATTTCTCTGTTTTCCGAGCTCCCTCAGCTCCACTGGATCATACACTATCCTCCTCATCTCTGTCTCCTCTCTCTCTGCAAAGAATGCAGCGAGCGGCAACCTGGGGTTGTTTTTGTTCATGCAGAGGAAGCCTGTCTTATTATGTGGATGCCGTTGGGACAGTAAGCCCAGCCGGACCTCTGCTGCCCGCTGTAGCGTGCCCGGTTTGATTTTCTATCATCCTGACTTGTTATTTGCCCGGAGCAGCGGCTCACTGAGGCACTCTTCAAATAAGGGGCCAGCTCTGACAACACAGTACCTTAGATGCACACTCCATCTTTAGCTCTGAACACATTTAATTTTATACTTTTTTTTATTAATATTGTAGATTTCCCTTGTGCACTGTGGGTTTTAAAGTCACAAGCCTTAGCTAAAGCTTCACAGTTAGGCAACATTTCAATTAATCCTACAGAACTGGGTTATTGCATCAAAGTATGTCAGAGATGACTGCATATCCATATTATTTGACAGGTTACACATACATACACCACCAATCCCTTAAGCCTTTATTCATTAGTGGTGTGTAAAGCCTGCTCAGCAGACCTGAGAGCGCTGCCACTGACATGGTGGTAATTTTAATAGGAGAATTCCATTTTTAATTCCCCCCGATTAGGATTTTTCAGCATTATTAATCCTGTTATCAGCACCCAGCAGGTTGTCATGTGTGAAAAGAATCAGAAAGCGGCGGTCACTAACAGAGAGAGCGATGGCTCATTTTGATTTCTGTCATGCTTGCTCACTCTCTCTCCCTCTCTTTCCTTTTACTCTGCCTTCATCTCTCTTCCTCTCTGATTCTCTCTTTTCGGCATTGCACATGTGACACGCAGGAAAACTCAAAGCAGCGGAGCGGAGAATGGCAGCGAATTAAAATAGTTTCATAAAACGAGGACAGGAGTGGATAAACACCTAGCTAAATGGGACTTGTATCTTCTGTGTGTGTGTGTGTGTGTGTGTGTGTGTGTGTGTGTGTGATTGTGTAGAAGTGTGGGTCTGCCTTGTGCACTTTTGTCGGGGGAAGGATGTGTCAAAATTATGCAGATGAGAAATGAGTGCTAGATAAAGAACTGGCTAATTACTCCGGTGGTGAGCGTTTGGCTACAACTGCAGCATGGTAATCGTGTCCCTCCACTGAAAACGACTGGTGTCGGCTCTATAGTTAAATCTGAAACTAACCCAATAAAAAAAATTTTAAAAAAAAGAAATACGCAGGCCAAGAAAAAAATGTCATAGATGATAAAGCAATTGTTGAACCTTTCAAGTAAAATGTCCCATGTTATCCCTGTAGAGATTAACAATATGTTTTGTATGGCCAGCTGTGCACTCTATTGTCATGTGTATTATGGATTTATTCAGACAATACCCAGACAGATTACTGGGAACAATGACAGAATTACTGAGACAATGGAGCTCCTGAGGTTACTGCTACTGTGCGGATTGGATTGTGACATTTTTAATTTGATTTCAGTGAGAGTATGTGGGTGTCTGGCAGCGCAAGAAGAAGTGAAAGGAAATATTTTGGATAAAAAAAAAAAAAAAAGGAAAAAAAAAAAAAAGAACTCGACTCTCCCTCAACTCTGATATGAATGTGGAAGTGAAACAAAAGAAACTGTTTGGCCTGGGTGGATGTCCTCCAGTTGCCTCCTGCCTTTTTTTTAATGTAAGAGAAAGGGACATACAGTTTTTAATATTTATATTGTAAAGTTCTGATAGCAGCACATTCTGTTTGGGAAAATTCTTATATCCAGGGAGTTAGAAACCAAGATGATGAAATAGACTCCATTTCACCAAACATGAGTTGAAACTTAAAGCCTGTAAAGACTGCCAGGCCAGATTCATTTTGGCATATCTGTATTTTTGAAAGTCTGGATTGAAAAAAAAAACAAAAAAACACATGAAATCCAATTTCTGCAAATCAGATCCAAATCGGTTTGAAATGCGATTCCTGATGCATGTTGGTCTGCGTGCTCGATTTGGATTTCAGAGTTTGGCAACACACAACAAGAACGTCAAATCCAGAGTGACCACAGCAACACCACGCTCACAAGTAACAATGTGGATACTGCGTCTTAAAGATCTGACTGTGAAACAAATTCACTTTGCCCACAGTCTGAACAAAGTGTATTCTTTCTTTTCAATGGTAGTTACCACATCGTTTACCAGCAACTCGGAACATCCTCTTGAAATGTTTCAATCTCTGCAGTAACAAACAGTATCATGTGCATAACGTGATAACAAAGTGAACAGAAATTGTTCATCCACTCGTTCATTCCACTGATCTCAATCCAGTGTAAATGTTACATTTGGGCATTGTTCAGGATGCTTTTCCAAACACAAATTCAATGTTCTGTCAGTGATTTGATTCTATTACATCTTTATTGACCACGATAATTAATGCCACACACAGAGGAAAACCAAGATTTCAAAGGATTATAAAAAATGACCCGAACTCACGCATTACTTTTTCTCTGAGACATGCCACCAAAAAATGTGAAACATACTGGAAAATCTTATTTGAATATGAAGTGATTTATCTTGTGTGTGCGTTTTTTCTTTCTTTGAAAATTATTTTATTTCTTGGTGTACGAACGCTAACAGAATGGACTTGAGATCATAAATGAGTGGAAGACCCTGACCCTGCATGAATCAGTTATGGATGGAGTCAGAGAAGGACAATTATGGACACAAAGAATGCACAGATGTTGAGTTTATTTTACACGTTAAGCATCCTACCTTGGATGAGCCATTAAGTCTGTCGAAAAAACAAACAAACAATAAAGTATGTATAAATATGTGACATAGTAGAAGCGATGCCTGGTAAGCGCCATGTGCTATCTATGTACACATCCTAACTTTGAATACTTCAAACTGTCACTGATATTTTTCTGTACAAGCATCCTATATCCTCTCCTGTGATTTCAGATCCCTGCTCCTTCTCCCAGGCTTCCCCTGGAGATCAATGTATAAATGCATCTGAGGAAGCATCTGTTAGATCCTGACTAATACCCCGTGTGTAGGTTTTCGGAGCAAACAGGTTGGATTCAGGTTTAAAAAAAAAAAAAAAAAACTGAGTGAAATACAGTTGATTTTTACTGTCTGGTCTAAATGAATATGTCAATGCTAAAGCAATTAAGATTCACCTTCACCATCCCTAATTTGTAGTTAAGGCACAAATTGTCTTACATCAAATGTTAATTTTGTTACAATCCTGTACGCAGCGGCACGATATAGGATTCTTCAGTATTAGTCTTGGTAAAAAACAATTAAAATGTAATTAGCGATATCTAAGTGTTATCTGTAGCAATATTAATGATTTGTAATGATGAAAAAAACTCCCAATGCAGCAAATAAATATGCAAATATTCCCTTTTTAATACCCGTCTCTATCTTTAACAACTCACTTGGAAATGTTTTCCTCTCTGTCAGCTTACATAGTTCTAATCCTTTTGCGTCTTCTCCCCCTGCAGTGTCTTCTATCTTCACCGTACCAAATGTCAAGCTGCAGACAGAGAGCGGGGACAGCATACAGGTGTGTGCACGAAGGAACAGTCATGGAAAGGCATCCTCTGGCAGCAAACACTGACCTGAGGCAGCATCCTGCACATGACTGCCTGACAGGTACGTGCTCATTACGATGCAAGACGCAAACACAAACCGTGTGCTGCAGCAGCAGCAGCAGCATGCAGTGACACAAACTCACAAGCAGAAAAATGAAGCACAGGTACCAAATATAACATGAGGTGAATGCAAGTTTAAATAAAAGCGGTTACTGCGGATCCTTCTCCTTCTTTTTTGGAATTGTAAGGTCTTCAGATATTTGGAATATGTATGGAATTTTGGAAAGATTCAATCTGAACGCAGTATATGACTATAACTGCATCAACACATTAGTTCAGTCATTTGTTTTGTGTTTATTTCTACATTAATGTATCCTAAATACAGCTTTGTGACCTACATTTTCATAAATCTTAAAGAGGAAGAATAGTATGTCTCAGAAGTTTTTTTTTTTTTTACTTCAGAGCTAAAGGCATGCTAACATGCTAATGTGATTGAAGGCCTTCTGGATAAGCTTACATCTGGTTGGGTAAACAATTTAGCAATGCTTATAAGATAGGAAGAGATAAGAAGTTTAGAATGTGTGTTTTCCAAACAGAACGTCAGTCCTTGATGTTGAACATCAGTCGACACTAAATAAAAACAGTATTGTTGTTCTTGTTTACAAAATAGAACATCAGTTAAGGAAAGAGCAGAAGGTGAGAACATTTTTACTCAAGCTTTCCTTCGTCAAAAATACTAAAAATGTATGTATGTATGTATGTGTGTTAGTAAATGCTAGGAATTAGAAAAATCAAAAAATACAAATTACTGAAGTAAAATATGTCAAAATGATAAGACATATATGTTTAAAGTCAAAGTTGCACTAAAGAGGTTTGTAGCATGATTTAATGCAACATATTATTTAGTCAAATTGAGAGCTCTCTCAATTATCTGCATCCAACCCAGCACGGCCGTTTTTCTTTCAACTCTGACACCATGAGATCTGTGCAGTGTGCACTGAAACAGAGAATGCGGTAATAGATGGTGGAATGGCTTTGAGTGGGCGAGGAGGGTGTCCTTTTCTTTAGAAGCGGGGGTCTTATTCACGACTCGGATAAAGCTGCACTATTTCCATGTAATAAGAGGTGCAGAGGCCAGGCGTGGGGATAATGGTTAGTCTAATGATGGACTCCGGGCTGCGAGGGCCAGCGCAAGAAGACAACACGGCACTGTGAAGCAGATTATATCTATAATTAGTGACAGGTGCAAAGACATGCCAGACACATGAACTTTTCAACTACTATTCTTTAGTTGAAGCTTTAAGCGAGATTCCCCAACATTTTGTCCTCATCTCTTCCTTCAACAATGTCCCTCCTGAGCATGGAGTAGATGGAGACTGAGTGCCCTGTATTTACTATTCCACTAAATACGTTGAAGTGTGTGTGTATCCAGATCTGAGGCTTATTGAGTTTGTGTGTGCGGACGGGGGAAGTCACCCCACTGAGAGAGCTGTGTCCTCTCAGCTGCTGCATTTACAATGAAATCAGCCTCTTTGTCCGGGCCAGTCTTAAAGCCTGACAGGCTGGGAGAGCTGCACTGATAGCAGCTTTAATCCCTGTGCACACATTCACATTAATACACTGACAAATTACACCAGCACACATGTGCGTATATGTTCCCACAACTAATGCACACATGCATGCTGCATCTCTACCAAGTATGTTAAGTAAAGTGATAGTAAAGCTGAATGCAAGACTGTGTGGAAGAAAAGAAAATCCTTGGTGACAGGAATAAATTACTGTAAATCAAAAAAAAAAATGTTTTATTACATGATTACCTATAATTAGGATTTGAGGTAAAGCAGTATTGATGCTGCTGAAATAAAATACTTTAACCATGTGATATTATTCTTACTTTCCCTCACATTCACATAAAACAGGAAATGACAACTTAAAAAAGGTTAAAAAAAAAAAAACTTAAATGAACAAGTTTTAGTCTGTTTTGTAGGCGTCCAAAGGTGTGGAACGAGATTGATAATAGTAGAAAAATGTCACCATCTGTGTCTGTTTTCAAAAAGATCTTATGGCAGCAATTACTAATATACGTTAAAGCTTGAATATTCTAATTTTACTCTACTACTTCAATTTACCATGTGTATCTATTTATTACCTATTTTAACCAGTGTTTAGATGGATGGAATAAATGTCGTGGGACCATTTAGTAATTCAGGAACTGGAACAGTGCAACGGACAAGACGCAGTAAAAACATCCGGACATTATAGATATTAGTTTTTACATCATCTATTTTATCTTTTGGTGGTTGTGAGATCAACTGGTAGTTATGTTAGTTGTAGTAAGTGAAGTATTCATGTAGCATTGTTGCTATGGTTACTTGCACTTTCTCTGATAATGTGCTTCAGATATTCATTTTTAAACACCTGTCAGCCAATTACAAGTAAATCAGGGTTTCCATTGAAACAGCAGCGCATCACAATAAGCACTGCATATAGAAAGCATGCATTATTGAAAGCAATCTTTACCTGAGTATACGTCTATTTTTAAGGCTCTGTTTTGGTTAATTCAGTGGTAAAAGAGGTGAGGAGAAGGGAACGAGGGAGAGGTTTTTTTTTTTTTGTTGAGGCAGCGCTGTATTATTTATAGGAGGTGGTGGAGGCAGGCCGCTTCAGACGGAGCAGAGCAAAGAAGGCGAGCAGCCCCTTTCTCTTTTGTGGGTCTATTCCCAGTGGGCAGGCTTTGTGCTGGCTGGATGACTGCCTTTGAGGAAACCCGGGCAGCTATTGAGCTGAGAGTGAAGGCCGGGCCTGACTCGCCTGCACTGAAACACAGCAACACTACAGCACTACAATGTCTGTCACCGCTGTGGCCAGAGAGGGAAAGAAAAGGACTGAGACAGAGTGACAGAGGATGGGGAAATAGTGGGAGTGTTTGATTTTGGCTGGGATGGAAGAAAGAGAAAGTGGTTTTGTGTGTGTGTGTGTGTGTGTGTGTGTGTGTGGTTGGAAAAGAGAAAGCCAGAAAGAGCTCGAATGAGTGGACTGAAAACAAAAAAAAAAAAAGACAAAAATGGAAGCAGGGGTGGAGACGAGAAGAGAGGGGGGGAATGGGAAAAAGGCAGGTCTCCTTTACAGTGCAGCGCTGCATTGATCAATGTTTATTCATGATTCTGCATTATTCACAAGATTAGCTGATGCAACACGGTGCTTCGCGCAGGCAACGACTCTCCCCATCAATCTACTCAGTGACCCCACGGTTCAACCCAGTCCCGACAACAAGTGCCCCGTCTGTGAGCTCCAGCGCACTTCACTGCTGCATTACTGTAGGGTAGACTGTGTGAAGAGTTGGACGCAGTACGCTCACAGTCAGAATACATAACAAAGCATAAAACATTGATTCAATCAGGGAGCAAAAAGCAACATGAAAGAGCTAAAATCAACAGCTTCAATCCAAACTAGAGTTTAGTCAGTCGTATTTGGAAGGAAAATCTTCAGAGGCTTACAGCATTGTTACACATCACTACTAACAGATAAAGTTTGGTTATGTGATCTGAGTCGATTCATTTTATAGTCTTATTACGGCTAATCCGTAATGGCAGTGTAATTCTGCAGTCCCCTGCATCTAAGTGTTTATCAGCAGGTTGGTGGAGACCAAAGCTGAGCTAATACAAGTGTAAATATCAGACTGACAGTATATTAATCATGTGACATAGCTCTCCAAATGAATGATAATGCAGCAAGAGCTACTAATATAGTATGTTACATGAGTAGGAAATGTATCTGATTAGACGTTTAAATTAAATTAAAATACAAATAAAACTGAGCAGAAATTATGTTTCTATTTGATGTTGCAACTATTTTCATTAGTTCATGAGTTATTTTGGAAGAAGGTGTAAATATCACAGTAACTGGCTGAATGTGGTTTGTCTTAGATCATAGACGTAGATGTTTAAGATTAAAGAGCAGCAAGAGCCACTGGCAGTGTTTTTAGACATTCAGACTTTCAGATTCTTAGACCTGACTAGTTGCAGTGTACTGCTGCCTAAGGCTGGCAAGATAAAAATCAAACTAAATCTAAATGTTCCCACAGGCAAAATGTTTGCGACCAAACAAGCGTTGCAATTAGCTTTGACTGCCACTATGTTTTTGCACATCCTTGTTCAACATCCACTGAAAGCTCAAGTGGTTGAGTTTTGGGGGTTTTCTTTCTTTAAGTTAAATTTTCAGTTGCTAATTTTGGTATCTGTCTTCCTCGTGTTTATGTAGTCATACAGCACTGAATATTTTTACTATGTGTGTCTTGCAAAAGAGGTAGTTTATCCTAAGGGACTAGTTCTCTGTTAAATGAAAATTAAATGAAATACATCACCTGGATCACATCATTCTAATGTCTTTTTAACAAGTCTTTTTAACTGATCTACACCTGAGCATTACTCTAGAACTTGCTGGGCTTGATTCTGGCAAATGAATCACAGGCTCGTCTCCGCACGCTCCTCTCATAGAGGCCAATGTAACATTCTATGTTTGTGTTTATCCGGGAACTCTGTTGAAAGAAAAGGTAACTTAAAGGTGTGCGTTTGTGGAACGGGGTGATGTCTTATGCTAACTCCCAGCTATGTTAGCCTTTAATTTAGAGAAAAGATTGACTTCCAGATCAACTGAACTGCAAAATTAATGATTTGTTCCAGGAAAGTGATTCAGTTCATTTTGTTTTTCCAGAAGATCGTTCACAAACCGACACAACACCAGAGTAATTAACAGTGCTCTGATGTCTAAAAACTGTCCACGTTCACTATTCACGCCTGTAAGAGCTTGGGCATTTTTCTCTTTTTCTTAGTAGGACATGGGTGGACATCAGCCAATAGTAGGCACTGCAAAATGTATGAGCTTTTTCTGGTCAGTAGATGATTCCAAAATGTCTACAAATGATCATTCTTTTGCATGCACTATTCGCGTGGCAGTCAGACATGCTCAGGCAGCCGATGTCGTAAGGTTTGAGTGCTGTTCTCTGTGCTTTTCCTGGTCACCTGGCTGAGCTTCACACAAAGCAGCAGCCTTTCTACAGTGTGTCTGTGCAGTCAGCCATCACAGGTCGGCGACAGGACACTCTGGCCCTGAAGCATCACTGTGTCACTTTGAAGATAACAGCTACAGGCAAAGCCAGACTGTAGTGTCCGCAATGTAGAGGCGCCAGCCATTTATCTGACTCCGTACACACACGCGCGGAAACACACTCGCACCCGCCTAAGGTATCGTCCTACTAACCACGCCGTGTTTTTTTTTTTGGTATAAAATGGAAACCATCATATCTGTGCGTGCATTTCTCTTAAAAGTAAAAAGAACTGCATGTCCCTCAGGGGGGCTCCGACGCTGATGTCTTTCTACCAGAGCCAGTCAATGTCCAAAACTTCCAAAGTCAACAGGGCAGAAAGGAATATTTTTGGCTCTGTAGCAGGAAGAAATAGATTTGTGCGGTCCGCAAAATGACCTGTCAGAAAGTTTTTCTAGGTAGAGGACAAAGTGATTTAAAGTATATCCCTGCTGTGAGCCTGAGGGGGGGAAATAGGAGGTGGGGGGGGGGAGGAAGGATAACCGGAGGCATAGCCTTGAGAAATGGAGAGCCTTCAGTCAAATCAGCCGGTTTTACTCTCCCACTGCCTCTTATAAGCGTACAGCTTCAGTGCCTGCCAGTAATGTGGGCTTTCATTTCATCTTATCCTCATGGAAAAGCATTGAGAAGGCACTAGATGTTAACTGCACTTCTCCAGAATTTGTTCAAAAATGTGTGCAGTCACTTTCCACCCCTGTTTACCTCATTTACCATTTACATCCTGCTTTAATGTAGCCCAGCTCTACGAACGTCATGTTTGTACCACAGGCTCTCATTAAACCTATTGCATGAAATGTGAATATGCATGGGCCGTATAGATAATTGTAGCACATAGCATTTTTAGTATACGAAGAGTTGTTTATATTGCATGCGCGTCTTTCAATATTAACTTCTAGTAGACTGCACGGAGTTCAAATTAAAATGCGCTGCAAGGCTCCACGCTTTTCATCTTTACTTCTTATCATTCTCTCCCCACTCCTAACTCATCATGCAGTGTCTGTCATGTCATTTGCCAACCAAACTCCCACAAGCCTGAATATACACTGATTAAAAAATTACAGTTTTACATCAGTATATATCAGACTATTATTATGAATCAGGTATTCAAGCCCAACAAACCTATTTCTAGGTTTATGAGATGATTTTGTGTGAAGAGACAGACAGGAAAGACAGATAGTGGTCAAAGTGAGAGCTTGCATTGACTTACTTTGCATGAAAGATAAAGCCTTGTTAGAGACACGATACGATACGATGCGATACAATGCGATACGATGCGATACGATACGATACGATACGATACGATACGACATAACATCTGGACAGAGTAATAAATAATACAACAAGTCTAAAAAAGGAAAGTGACAACATTGGAGGAGAGATATTAGAAGATAAAGTGTTAAAAGAACACGTAAGATGTTGCACATTTCTTGAATATTGAAAACTATAACCACAAAAAGGGAAGACAATCATAAGACCCAGAACTAAACAATAACTGAAGCTTGAGCTGGTGTTTGTTGGGTAGAGTTGTGGATGTAAGAGCCAAGTTGCATTTGCTTAATCATCTAGCAAAAAGAAATCAACATGAATGGATAAAATTTTACTAAACAGTACATCCCTTATGTCCTCGGAGACAGGCCAGTAAAACAAAAAATGAATCTCACTTTCAGTTTCATCTCGCTCACACAACAAAGTGTCCTCCTCTGAACATTAATCTCATAAGAGAGGAGATGCATTGTGCCAGATTTAGCTACCAGCTAATTTCCATCTGCAGTCCCTGAGCAGGTAGACACCACAGTAAATAGCAAATACATATACATAGGCTTCCACACAATTAGACATTTTTGTTCATAGTATATACAGTCTCAACAGACCTTTTCTTTGTCTCTAAATGAGAAATGTTTTGCTCCGAATCTCCTTAATGTCACAAAATAAACTGTTCTGGAAATGAAAGTCCAGGGATGATGATGTGAAATGTCCCAATTGATTGACTTACTAGTGACTCTCTGATAAGACATCTGCACATTTCACTCCCATCCCATATCTCCACTAATGGTCACAACTGAAATAAATGTATGAACAGTATAGCGTTATAACTTGTACGTTCACAGACACCACCGTGTTTCCTTAAGCTTTTACAGGACAATCTCCAGTTTTTAGAGTGTGTAGTCTTCTTTTGAAAGACAGACGTTCTCTGCAGGACATCCTGACAGCATTTATGTCAACTCAAAACAAGCTAAAAAACTCAAAGAGAAGCTAAAAACTTGGCCGAGGGTGCAGAGGGGTATTTTCCTGATGTTTATATAATGTTATTAGTTTATAGACTCACTGACGTAAGTTAAATCTACCTAACCCTCTCTCCTTGATGGGATGTCGCCACAGGTCTCTACTTCTTGTATCTGTCGTTTGAAATTAAAAGCCTCTGCAGAGTCGACCCCATGATACGGTATTTTAAAATCCTGAAGCAGCGGTGGCAACAATCTGGGCCACCTCTGCAAAGGAAAACCTGTCAACTAAGTAGTCTAACTATAATACAAGTCTACATTTGCCATTGCATCGCTGCTATTAGCAGTCATGCTAGAAGAGCTGTTTGTAATAACAGTAGTGGAACTGAAATCTGATATATAAAAGGAGTAACATTGGCACAGAAGTACCACCTTCAGTATTAATCCTAACAATAGCAGAGACTGAAGTATTAGAGAAAGTCTGACTCTTTGTTTTCACTTTTTCCCTTGCCTGTGTAGGCGGGGTTGATTGGCAGGTCAGGGTATTGGGTGTGATGAAGTGTGCTCTGTGATAGAGTCAGAAGAAGATAAAGACAGGCTGGTCAGAAAGAAACAGAAGAATAAAAGAGAGAGAGAGAGAGAGAG